>JAOXNH010000031.1:59580006-59590881 GCA_028566575.1 Bartramia longicauda
CTGGTAACTCTTTTGGCAAACCAAGTTTTAAGTCTTCGTTAGACACAGGGTACAAGATCTCTAAGAACTCGTTCATTGTGCAAATCCAGTTCTATACACAGGATTGAAACAAGTTTAACATAAATTATATCAATGCCAGCACACCAGAAATTCTTAAATATGATACATAATGACTTCTCCCAGCTGACCAGTCACATGTAACTGTTCTGAAACTCATAATACCCTGAAATGTATTTAAAAAGCTTCTGAAACAACATCTTTAATTCATCTACTTTTTACTTGGCAATTACAATGTAACAAGAGGATACACACTTCCAGATAACATCTCAGCTGAAATGACAATTTAAAAAGACATAATCTGTTTATAGTTCAAGTATAAATTTATGTACTAAACCAAAGCAATATAGCCAATTTAAACAGATATTAAAATGCCTGCAGAAGGCTTACTCTACTCCAATTAAATCCTTCTTAAGCAGCTTTAAATTTAATTAGAGCAGCCTAAGCATGTAAACAAGTTTTCTGACACTTTAACACATTAAGGCAGCACATCTAAGTTTGTATGTGCCATTAAGGAAACTTGAGTTTTCACCTCCAGAACTAGTGAACAGTAGAAAAGCTTCTGTACAAAAATCAGGTAAAGACGCAAATTCTTAGCGAATTTCTAGTTCACAGACACAGCCACAGCAGCATAAATTATTCCTCCTCCCTCCCACAGCTCCATCATCAATAGACCACACAGCCTTGCTTCTTAATTGCTACCTTTGCTTCCTTTTCACCAAACATTTTCTCTGCCACAATAACCTAACATATTTCCCTAGATTAAACTTCTGAGAATATTTCTTTTAAAACCCGAATCCTGAAATCCATGCATCTCTTGTATTCAGCATCTGCTGCACTTTGAGACCCAGGGAAAGTTTTTAAATCATTCTGAGGTAAATTCAGTTGCCTTTTTATCCACCAAGACACCTCACACGAAGTCAGAGCACCACATTGAACATTTAGACAGGTCCTAAGCTAAGTCAAGTTTTATCTGAACAGTCCAACACCAAGCAACAAAGAGAAAAGTATTTCCAATCCTGCCTTTCCTCAGGGCTCAAGGAACTAGAGGGATCCCATACCAACATCTGTAGCCTAAATAGCTGAACCACATGCACCTGAACTTCTTTAGAAGGTAACACAGAGATCACTTTTCTTTCCCGTGAGAGATTTAGTCCATCCTGCTCTCACATATTAGCTAAACAACTAGATTTGAGAGATCTAGAGTCTCATTTTTTCCTCTGTCAGTGAAAATTAAAGCCCATTTCACCCATTTTCCAGACTACTGACTACCACCCATGCCACTCAGCCAGCCTCTGGTCCAACCATCTCATCAGCTATGGACTAAAAGAACCACCAGTTTCACTCACCTCTGATACTGAAGGACAGTTTCCTTTCCTGTTTGAATAAATTTTCTGCTTCTAGGTGCCATGCTGCCCTGCTGAAGCCATCCTTTTCCCTGCAGAAAGGGCCAGGGTCACTGAAGAGACTAGATCACAATGCTGTGAACTACAACCTACAGCCCAGGTGCAGCTCAGAAGAAATCTTAACTAATTAGGAAGCAGGTGTCCCTGATCTGTCCATTAATACACCTGTTGGGTCTCCATGTCGTCTGCTTCAGATGGCATAAAGGGAAATCTTTTTTTCAGAACAACACTTGTATTTTTTCCTGTAAATTATCACCAATAAAGTAAGAGTCATTAGATTGTAAGAGTAATAAAGCAGAAAAATAATTTCTTTCTTTCATTACATGGAAGCTTCTTGTAACACTGTTATTCTTAAATTTCTTTAAAATTGCTTTCAGCATTTTTTTCCCAGAAATATTGGTCTCATGGATTCCTACTCATGTCTCTGTCATCTGACATCAAGAAATAAACAGTTGGGCCAATAATATTTTTTTCTTAACTTACACATGGTACAGCTTAGCAAACTTAGTTTCAGCATACTCCCTCTTGGAAAACATATTCCTAGATAATTATATTAGAAATGTTTAAAAGCTTTTCAAAGCCTTCTCTGAACTTTTCTGTATTCTTTCTTCCTATATCCTATCTGTAAAATAGAAATTGCTTTAAAAAGCATTATTGTTTTTATTTCTGTTTTTCCCCTCACAGTTCTAAATCAGAACTATCACTTATAATTCTGTGGTTTGTCTTAATACGTAATATAGGCCACCTAATTGCATCCAATCTTTTTTTATTAAACTTAAAATTCCCATTCAGATTTTCTAGAAAGGAATACATTCTCGACTTAAAAAGTTAAACCTGGCAATGTTTCCCTTTATGAAATTTAATTAGAGCAAACGATGGGTTTCTTCTCATCTTGCTTTACACTGAGAGCTTCCCTATATTGCTAATAATTTCTGTTACCCTCCACTGACTTTTTCTTTTCCTCCAATAAGCTCATAGTTTTACAATTTTTACCAGGTATCTTCTTGTAACATTCTAACAAAGCCATATGAAAACGATGCCTGTACTCTGGGGAATAAGTAACTTCAGATTCTCATTATCCTCCCTTCAACCAATATTTACCAAATGAAGAAGAAAGAAGTTCTAAAATTAAATCCTACTACAATTTAGTTTCAATCACATTCTATTTGTAGAATTAAAGTTTATTAAAGAAGCATAGATTTGCTTCTGCTTAAATTTGACCTTCAAGTGCAAGATTTAATAGGCTAAAGATTAAAGTAAATCATGGTGGTTTGCTGTGTTATGAAGAGCTGCAAAGAGGAAATAAAACATGAAATAAAAACAGAAATCAAATTTAGTTTGTGAAGTCAGGTTAAGAAAAAGTATGAGCATTAGAAAGAGTAAGTTATAAGTTATTCAAAAGGAAAATAATTATAGTATTATTTTATATACTGTTCATCAGATATATTTGAAATATAATCTACTAAGAACAGTATTTATTTGTGGGCAATACCATGGAGAGTACAAAAAGTCCAAACAGCTTACTTACAATATTATAGCTATATTTATTAACAAATAATAATATTAATATTAACAAGCCCCCTCGTCCAGGTCATTGATAAATATGTTGAACAAAACTGGACCAAGTGTTGATCCATGGGGGACACCACTGGTTACAGGCCTCCAACTTGACCCTGCTCCATTAATTACAACTCTCTGAGTCCTGTCACACAACCAACTCTCAGTCCACCCCACTGCCCCCTCATCTAGCCCACAGCTCCTCAGTTTCCTGCACAAAACTCCACCTAGAAATACAATTACTTAAATAAAAGGAAATCCATTGTCAGAATCAACATAATATTTGCATGCATCCCATTTTTTCATTTAGCCATCAGTTTAAATGTCTCTTTTTCTACAATTTGCCCTTGCTGCTTTTAAAGGTAGTAATTTCTCCCCCTCCAGGAGTGTATCTCATTCTATAAGTGTATTATGCCTAGCAAAGTAAGAATCTAATATTGGTTCAATGCAAATACTGCTGTGACAATAATTGTGGAAATGACAGTAATATCTTTATATTTAATAGAATAAGTTAAGATTGATGAACAACTGATTCATGAAATGATTCTTGTAATTTTTTAAATAATCCTCCAAATAATTAAATCAAATTAAATAATTAAAGAGTGATAATTATAATTTAATCAAAATTAAACCTGTTCCATTCCTAATTTGAGTGCATTGCAGTAAAGCAATTTGTTAAAAGAATATTACTCAGGTTGCAATACCATGCATTCATGTCCTGAGATGCCAGAACTAAATTTCCCATAGAACTCCAAGCCAGGTGTTTTGGGCATATGAACGCTGATACCATCTTTAATTACAAGATTTCATTATTTTTCTTCAAGACCTTTTGTCGATATATTTACAGAAAGGATGGTACTCATTTAACGAAGAGCTATTTAATACTTTCTTTCTCCCTATTTACCCAGTCTGTGGTCTCACAACTAATTTGTTCTGTGCTATTCGAGACCTGCTCTGAAGAAAGAGAGTAATATTTTCCTCATTAGCTTTTTTACAGAGCTCATCATGATAGGACCTCAATGCTTCATAAACATGACCAAATGCACTTTTATAAAATCTCTGTGACATGACTGCCCCTACTTTGCAATAAAAACACTGAAGCAAAGGGAACTAAATGCAAATTATGTTAGCACCCAAAAAAGGGGAGACCTAGTGCAACTCACATTGGTTTTAGAATATGAGAAATTCATAACGCTTGCTCTCCCATGTTGCCCAAGCCTAGTGTAACCTCAATTCAAACAGCATTTCTGGTTTGTTCCTCAGAGTTTCCTGCACACCAGTACCCAGGCAATAGCACAGAGGTGATTCAGTGTAAGCAGATAAATATTAGCTGGCACTCAACTGCTTTGAAATGTGTAAGCATGAACCAGCCTCAACCCCCTTACCCAGAGTGGCCTCGGCGTGGTGCAGTATGGGTGGATCAGAATACCTGGTGCCAAAGGGATGTTCTTCCTACATACACCTATATCCATATGTTTCACAGGGTTTTTACTCTGAACTACATGCAGCGTGTCTCAGAACTGACTATTCATTAGTGGCTGGAACATATATTCTAGTTATATATCCTCTGAAAGTAATACTGCTCCATGTGGTAGCAGGAACAGATGATTCACTTAACTAATTGTTAAAATAAAAGGCCCTATAAATGGATGAACTTAAAAGGGGGCATATTTTGCCTGTTTTTGATTTCATTTTCACACAATTTTTCCTGTAAATACATGTTCATGATAACCATACACAATATTATCCACTCTTCATGCCAGTTTAGAACTGCAATAGGATTTTGCAGGGCAGACTCACGGTTAGGTCCTTATAAAGTATATCATTGCTGCTCTCTGCTGGTCAAAGGAATTATTCCTTTATTTAGAACCTTGTAGAGCAAATTGAGAAAATTTTGTAGAAAGCACAGTAAGTATCATGTGAATAGGAAGATCTTTCTTGGCATTTAAATCACCATCTCAGTCATCACAATGATTTGTTTTGATTGGTAAGTCTGTATTCCTGAGATGATAAAAATTAGTAATAAATACTGGAATTACACAAGTAAAACTCTACCTTCACAGGCTATGGCTTTCCAATTCATAGATGTACATATCTAAAATCACTTTTACTTATAATACTCAAATTTCAAAACCACAAACAAAGTAGGGCCTAAAATCCCTCAGAAATTAACAATGAAGCTGTAACACTATGAGGTTCACCAGACACGATGAGACAGTGTAATATTCAAACTGAAGACCATTTCACAGATCAAAGACAATAATTTCCATCTCTAGTTCATGATATCTATTACAGTAAGCAATGTGACAATATTATTATGTATTAGAACAATGTAGGTCCTACTTTTTTTTAACTATAATTTGTTAGCAGAGGCTGCTAACACTGGCATCAAACAGGTTTTACTTTATTTTTATATTATTAAAACAACTGTTTCTAATTTTATTCTTTTATCCTATGTGTTTTCTGGTATTTATCATATACCTGGCTTGTAGTTCAGTGTTACTTTTTTTTTCCAGTTCACTAAGTAGCACTGTAAAATTTTCTTTTTATTCTGTAATGTAACATGGCCCAGTTCTGATCTCAGAACTGTAAAAGTCCACAAATATATAATTTAATGTTGTAACTCACAGTTCTGCAGGAGTGTGACAAAACAGCGGGCTACTGTCAGATTCATTCTTGATGGATATGCCATACAGCACAGAAAGAGTAAAGATAGAATAGGAGGAGAAAAGTGAGGTGCATAGTGCAGTTGTAGATATGGCTGACTGAGAAAAAAGACATTTGCACTTAATGGAAGGCAAAGCAAGAAGGGTAAATGCAACAGGGTAGGAAGTTTATGGTGCAAGGATCTAATTGAATCTGTATATCAGCATTACGACAACTGGTATGAAATTTAATAGAACTCATTTGTAATATTCCTAATGTTAACATTCAGACCTTCATAAGTATGAGTTACCTGGAAAAAGTACCCTCTGAGGCAGAAGGATGGCTTATGTGTGAACATCCTTTTTCCCCAGCCTATTTACACTTTTTACTCTTGGAAATTCATGCCTATTCAACAAAATATATTACCCAGCTCGTACCTAAGACATAAGCAAATGTCTGCTCAGCATTATCTTGTCAAAACCTGCTTTGATTCTTTGCCTCAGTTAACGTGGCAAAGAATTTTGTCAATAAAGAATAAACAAATATAAGTTTCCTACCATTTCTCGTTTCAAGCATCTTTGAGATCCTACTGGACTGCTTAATTTCTGTTTGAATTTTTATATAAATAGAAGCCTTGCTTTCAGAGCTCTGCGCTGGGTAGTCCTTAGTTAAGTGGTCCCACTGGGTAACTATTGCTCAGTATGAATTGAGGTTTCAAAAGCAGCTCCAAAATAAACAACATCAAATTACCATAATGTGAAAACCATTTTCTCTTTTCATAAAGAAGTATTTTATGGTAGACTAAGCTAATTTTAAAATTTGTTCAACTATGAGATGAAAATTATACCTAATCAGTATATAAAAAAAGTAAGACTCTTCCACAAATCATATCAAATAATATAATACTGTATCTAGCAAGAAACACAACTCAGCTTGTTCAGTTAATCAATTTACTTTGCAAAGTACAGAAATATGAATCATTTATTTGATTGCAAACTCATGTTTTTCTCAATGAAATATCTCAGCACTTCCACGTGGACATATTTAGCTGTAGTCTGGGATTACAAAAATTGAATTGGCTTTGAGTATAGAACATTATAAGAAATTTCCAGCTAAATAATATATTCCCAAATGGCTGAAAGAGCTTTACTTGAGGTCAATACACTTCACTTTATGACAACATAAATAAAATGTAGGAAAACATTTTCTGATTCCTGTGACTGTTTTCTAAAAGTCTATTTTGGATTAAGTAGTTTACAAAACATAATATGTTAAAATTTAGTCATACATTCATATATCAACATTCTTTAATGACAACTGTGAGATCTCAAAATCTAAGCTTCTTAAGTGTCTAAACTTTGTGGCCAATTTTATTTCTCAGTGCAAACAGCTAGGACTTCAGATCCAAATATGAAAAAGTACTCGATCATTCATTGCCTTTATCAAAAACAAAGGTTCCTCCTACCCATCTCTATTAAGCAAGAATGCTTTTTCAACTGGTTCCCATAAATTTACAGGTAATTTTCTTTGGCTCATGAGAAAGAAGATAATTCTAAAACAAGTCAACATGTAAAGCTTATTTGTCACTCAAGCCCTTTACTTCTCCTCTCCAAGCACAGGTTCTCATAAAGACCTTTTTTTTTTTTGGTGTTTTGTGGTGAGTGACTGAGATACTGTGATTGGGATCACAATCACTTGCTTCACCTCTCTCTCTGACTGTCTGAAAGTATGGAATTAGATGGAGAAGTCAAGTTCAGCCCAGGAGAAATTCTGAGCTACTAATTTAGGCTGTTACATGAAATTCAGAGAACTTTTGTATTCTGCTGTGTTCTTTCTGAATGAATACATCTCTCTACTGGATTCCCAAACACAGAAGAGGCAAGTCTGCCTCAACTCTGCTCCACCACCTCAGCATCACCATGATCAAAGAGACTGCATCTCCTCTCCACAGCTATTTTTGACCGTTGATTCTTTATCACCATATGGTCATTCAGAGCAACAGCACAAGAGCAGACATCTGGACACGGCAGACTACAGTATACTAAAAAAAGTATAGCACACATCTTTACGACGTATTTTTTACCCATTCACCAGCAGACAGTGAAGAAATAAAGACTTCATAACGATGTCTCTAAAGATATAAACAATATGTGACCCACTCCAAAGAGATGGCATCGCCTTCTATAACCCCACAGCTGAAAGCAACCAGAGATAGGTTAATTCAGCCACTTCTCTACTAGAGATGTCTGCTTTAGAAATCTCATCCTCTACCTATGTATAAAGTTAATTTAACATCCAACTAATAAATATGCGATAATGCTGCCCTACCAATCTTTACTCCTCATGACATTTACCATTCTACCTTTCATCTCAAGCTGATAAACCAGTTTGTGTCACTGAAGTCTGAGCTCAGGAGGAGCCATGAATTGCACTGTGCTCTGGGTTAGACTCAGTGGTTTTAAATGAGTACCCCAGGAGACATAATGAAAGAACTCAAATGAATGCTTTTCCCATTATCATTTTCTGTAATGACTTTTGTCGTGACTGATTAGCTCCATCATATTAAGAGATATGGTAACCATTTCAAATTTCTGTGTGGAGAGGATGAATGTGTGCTGAGATCAGAGACATCTAACTAAAGGAAATTGAAAAAAAGAAGAGGGAAAGCTAGCTGTCATGTTGTTAAGTGTTATTTATCATATGAGCCCCATGTCTTTGGGATAAAAGCACAAACTTCCCAGTGGAAATTCAGTTCCTACAAACAATACAAAAACTAAAAACTTCCTGCGGTCCTGGGGGGAAACAGCGAGGAGCTGAGGCTCCAGCAGGGATCCTTAAAACCTTTGAGATTCTGCCTGCTCTTTCACACTTAGGACATTGCTCAAGGGGAAGGCAAAGTGACACTGACTGAGGATGGGCTTTCCTCAAGCCTTTCTAGGAGTCAAGCACTTTCCCAGGGTAATGCACCCACTGTAACACTGGGTAAAGGGGGCACTCGGTCATTTCCTATCCCCCAGCACCCACTAGTGATGAAAGGCTCACTTGAGGTTTTGGAACCTCAAAGGTTTTGGCAGACCATAGTGAGAGTCTGCAAACTTGTGTTCGGCTTATCAAATGTACGCTCTTCAGCGGTCACGAGGGAATCCACTGCCAGCAGTCAAGGTCTCTGTGTAGATCACCTCCTGACCAAGCATGAACATAAGTACCAAGGGCTTACGAGTACACTGATCTCACCACTGCTTGCGACCCTTGGGCAGGAAGGCAGTTTCCCTGAATGAAAGCAGGTAAAGTGCAAAAAGCAATCAAATGGTTTGTATGCACGGCAATCCTGTGACTAGGATAGATATGACGGATGCAAATTGTCTCTATAACCTTAAAAATATGAACATGAGCCACTCCATGTCACTTGACCTCACTGCTGAGCCCATCAAGATGGTCTAGACACAGCCTGAAAATTCTCAACTGTTTTACTGTACACTGCTATTATCAGCAGGACTTGCTACCTTAGTTAAGTTAGCAGCCTAGCAATTTACTAAGTTAAATGTCAAGTGTTCTGCTTAAAGAAACTAAAGAGGAGAACATAGAAAAGTTACTTAATGTGAGCCTTATAATAGGGTGGCATATAAAAAGCATCATGTCACTAAAGATAAGTTCCCACAGGGTAAAGCTTATATTATCTTCTGTGCAGGCACCGCAAAGAGAAAAAATAAATGCCATTTTATTCATGTCTGCATTTGTTTCTGGCTTCTTATCTGCAAGATAACAAACAGAACTGTACGCCTACTGCAGGTCTGGGTTGAAAAGCCTGGAAGCGCTCTAACAGCCTATAAACCTACAGCAAATTTTCTTTAACAGGCCTTATCAAGAGCGAGGAAATTACATGCTGCAAATTTGCTCTACACCTCTGCCCTCACTGCAGTGCAGACATTAAGTTTTCTCTGACATCCCCCATCCTTCAATCCTAGCTGGATTTAACACTTTCAAAAAATTTAACTAGGGAACACCTTGAGGTGAGAGTGGGAGCTTTGCTCTAGTTTATTTTTGAAGACAAATCAACAGGGTTCTTTGCTTAATATCCTGATAAACATGAACTTCTACCATCGCAGCTAAGAAAAACCATTTAGAAACAGCAGCTCTTTCTCCCACTACATTTTTTAGGCCAAGAAGGCAAATTACACATCATCCCTTCCATTAAGAAAAACCCTTTAGACAGTGGCCTATAATAGCAGTTCTTCATTCTGCTGGTGATGAACGAATGACCAGAGAAGCTCTGAATACTTAAACGGAGGAAAGTCATTATCTGGTTCCTAGAAGGGGACAAAAAACTGTTCTCCCTTTAACAGAAAACACCCAAGAAACAAAAAGCTTACAGAAAAATTAAAGAGCTGTCGGATAAGTACATGGTAATCAGTGGGTTACCTTAATGTGCTAGAATTCACTGGAGGTGGGCTGAGTTTCACCAACAAAAGCAGTATTGGATCCAGTGCTCAGGAGCTGAAGTTAATGAGAATATTTTGCAACAGCTGTATCTATAATAACCTGAAAAGCTGTCAAAATATATTAGTGTAAAAGTCATGTAGAGATGGATTATACTAAGGCTAGTAACTACAGAGGTCTTGAATTACATGCATTTATTCCAATGCACAAACAGATGCTTAAACAAATTTGCCATTGAACTGACTACTTATTTATTTATTACTCATGTTTTTCATAGTGGGCTTTTTAAGATTCAGCGAAGCAAGTGAAGCATTTTTCCCTTATCTGTTCTCTGAGACTTCTTTGCATATCACAGAGAGTAGGCTATTTGTATTGTTTCTTGCTGGTATTACACTTACCTCAGTTTGTTGCCTTGACTTTAGCCTCTTCCATTGTGTAACATTAAAGCAAAAACATCACAGAGAAAACCCAGAAAAATAAAGAATCAAGGCAATATCTAGCACAAATAACTTCTAGAAAGTTATGCTACTACTGGCAGAGGTTGGGGGTTGTTGCAGCTCGGATGTGATGGGATGAAGCTGTGCATTCACGCAACATGATGTGATGTAGGCCCCAGCTGGTGTTAATGGAAGAGCTAAAGCTGCTTTATCCTTCTCTGGCTCAATAAATCAGTGTCTGAGTTAGACTAATAGAAAGGAAAAAGCTATTTTCTAGGCAACAGGCATAGTTACCCAGCAGGTTTGCCAAGTCTTCAAGTCTAAAAGGCATAAAC
>JAOXNH010000031.1:59596545-59606823 GCA_028566575.1 Bartramia longicauda
GTCTTAGTCTATTAAATCTATTTATATTTCAACCCTTGTGTTTCTTTGTGTTCCCCGATTCCCCTTTCTGGCTGGGGGAGGGGTCATTGGGTGATAGAATAATTGTCTAACGACAATAGATTGTGATGGGTTCTCTCAAACCATAACACCCATGCTTTTTTCCCCACTTTGGATTAAGGTAGGTTTGGATAGTGGACATATCAAAAAGAAGAAAAGTTCTAAGTCTAATAACTGCTAATGATTTGACTGCTGACGCAAGAGAGCCACCTGAAATGTCATTTTTTGCATAGTTTCGCCTGTGTTATTGTATAGATAAGAGCTTCGGTCAGTGTAAGAAGCATAAACATTTTTGTAAGCAATTGTCAGTAAGCAGCAATGCAACCTGAGCTTTGGATTTAGTGGAGGTTTTTACTAATATCAACCAAGCTTTCATTTGTCCAGACCATATTACTGTAGTTCAGAGTGTGCTATTCAATAGCTGCCTTACATCCAGTTGGAGTAATTAACAGAAAACTGTTTAAAGAGCAGTATATAAGGAACGGTGTTCTGGAGTAGTAACAGAGGCAGCAGTAAGAAGTAAAGAGGCGGTGAGAAAGATGGGTGGAATTGAGAAAGGTAGGGAGAAGAGATGCTCTTAAATTCACAGGCTGTGAGACTGCAAATTTATTATTAGAGGATTTTGGTACAGTGAGTGGGACTGAAATAGCATTTGTCAAAGAAATTTGTAAGTGGTGGTTAAGTTTTTTAGTCTGACAGCAGAAATGCAACAGAAATAGGTAACCTCCAAGCTAAGAAAACAGCCAAGAAACAGGACAATGCGAACAGTTTTGGGGATTAGTAAGAATGATATATATGAATGAATAATGACCAGATTTTTTAAATGCCATTCTCTCTTGTATCATTAGTGTTGGCATTTAACCTCAAAGTAGAAATTTCATGTCTGTGTAGTTCATAATATTCATAGCTGTGCATATAAATGTGTGATATGCAGTTTAGTAAACATAGAGTGGTGCGATTTCACACAGCAGATGCAGCTTCATAAACACATAGATAGTAAAGTCACCCACAAAAATCTGTCAGGTAACCTTTTCCTTCAGGGTGCAGACATCTTAGAAGGCATCTTTAACACAGGGGTTAAAGTATTTTTAGAACGGTTGGAAAATGAACTGTGTTCTGGGAAGTATATTTAATTGAACACAAAGATGTAAGCGTTTCTTAACTGTCAAAATCACCTCTATTCAGGGTTTCTCATTTCTCCAATTATTTATCTCAAACAGTAGGAAACTGGAAGATTTAAGAGAGACTCTTAATGCTGCAGATTGAACTTTGTGGAACCCAACAAACTTGTGATTGCTCTTATATTGTGTTGCTGAGCCTTTGGGCAAAGAGTTAATGTTGAAAATGCTGGTTCTCAGCAACTACATTCCTGAGCCCAGTAGTTGACACACACTAAAAACACTCCAAAACCACAAAGACAACAGATGCCAGAGAATGGCAGAGTAAGGATGAAATGCTAAACCAAATGATTTAGAAATCATTACCTACCAGAAAACTATTCAAACTTCCACTGCAACAATACCTGTTGCAGCTTCAGTTTTTACATGAACTATAACACCTGTAGAAAGAGTGGAGTGCAAATGAGATTAGCATCATTTTCTCAAAAAGCATCAGTTCCTAAACCAATTCCTTTTGAAATAAAAATTCTCTTAAGTATTGTAAGAATCAAATGCTCAAGTAGCACAAATCAGTGCAGCTGTACTCTAGCAAAGCTACGGTGGAACAACTAACTGAGGACTTCTTGACACAGAAGACTTCCCAAAGACACAAGTGTGCTGAAAGAATGACATTTAGGGCCAAGGTCGTAAGGGTCGTAAAGGGGAACTTATTAAGCAGTGCAGGTTTACCATTTCAATATTGGCTTTAAGAAGCCCATTTGCATAATTCTGGTATTTGTGAGAACTGCAGAGTAGATCTAAGTGAACAACACTTGGGTGTGTATACACACACAAGTATGCTAGATTTTTTAATTATGTAAGAATTCATAAATCTTCACATTAGAAACAGATTCAAGTATTGATTCTTATTCCAGTAAACTAAATAGAAATTTGTTGATGAACAGGACTGTTTACAAAATCAGAAGGTTGGCTGTTTAAATATTATCTTCAGTTGGAGAATTTGATTCAAACTATTTTTCTGTGATTTCTGTTTCCAGATCAAAATGAATAACTCGGCTTCCACTTCACAAGAGTGTAATAATACATAATTAATGTGCATAAAGTAAATTGACAACATCTTTATCAATTTCTAACCATCAAATTGATCTTTGTAGTCATCCCAAAATCTTGTGAGATGATCCATATGACTGAAAACTTGCTGGCCTTTCCTTCCTATGGATGAATTTAAATGTCAGCAAGGAGAGCTGAAGAAGTATCACCTACCTCAAAACTACTGGAAACTTGGAAGGAAAACTCTTTGGATGCTCTGAATTAGTCTCCCACAAGACACGCAAGCACAGGGGGAGTCCTAGTCCTGTATAAACTAATGACTTCTCATGTGTCACATGGAAGCAAAACAAAAGCAGAGCTAGTAAAATTTATCTTTCCTGTACTGAAATGTCACAACCTCACAAAGCTTAAGGCAATAATGCTCCTAAACAGGAGAACTGAATTAAAAAGTGAAAATGATGCAGGGAGCTGACAATATACATCTCAGTGCCAGAAAAGCCACAATTTCACAATTGTGAAAGGACACTACAGAAGGAATTCGCACAAAGGGGAAGCCAAAACGAATCTGCATTTACAGCAAATGAAACATAAACTAAAGATGAGGATGAGTTTTACTGGTGACATCAGTAACACACCCTTGAAGCGATGCTACACCAGATTTGCATGCAGAATTGTTAAAGGAATTGCTGTTAAAGGCCAAATTCCCATTTCCAGTTGCAGGCCAAATTCCAAGCACTGAGTTGCCACTTGGTAAACATGGAAGTGAAAGAAATACACGGACAGTTTGTGAATTATGGCTGAAGAATACATCAGGCTGAAATGGTCCTAAGCTGGTTTCCTATGGTTCGGCCACTGCAATTCATTATAGGAGTTCTACTTCATATTTGCTTTCCTAATTTTGTTCAGAAGATATTCCCAGTATATCCAAGGCTAAGAACTCATCCTGTCCCTCAGTATCTGCAAGAATCAATGCCCAAGATAGATTGTTTGGATCAAATAGGAAGGTTCTTTTTCTTTAATCATTACTTGACTTTATAAAACAGTGCTATGTTTTATAAGAGTTACATCATAGTGTAAGGTCCTTCAAGGCTTTTTTTGCCGTGCTCATAATGTGGAAGAAAGTAGTGGAACAAATTGCTTTACCACAAATTCTTTTTTCACTCCATACTTTAAAAATGTTTTCTCTTTCTAGGAACAGTGCCCTCTCCTACAGGGTTTATCCCTTTCCTTTTTCAAATCTGCCTCCTTCTTCAGCTTCTCAGTTTTCTACAGCTGCTTTTTATTTTCACTTAACAGCAACAAAACCTTTCCCTGTGTTTATCTGCTCTTTAGTGGTTTAAATAAGCATGAAAGTTTTCTCCCATAAAAATTTCAGTTTTAAAGAAAACACTTGCTTTTTCTAAGCCAGACTCCATTGTTTGGGACCTTACACAGACAGCTACCTGTTCATGAATCCATTCTGAGCTTCCATGAGGCTGCAGTGACTTGTCAGTACACACACTACACAGCAGATCCCATTGCCTCACTTCTTTGAGAGACAAAAGAGTAACACAGCTTGGATTTTTTAACCTGCTCTCCCCGGGCTATGGTATAGCAGAGGAAAAAACTTGGGCATGAAATGGGGTGGGGAATGTAGTGACAAAGAACTTGGAAAGGCTGAGGTACTCAGTACCTTTTTTGTCTTGGTCTTTCCTGGCCACATCTGCTCAACAGCCTCTCTGGTCCCTGGTGCCAGTGCCAAGTGAAGTACATGGCAGAAGATGGGTAGTCCTGAGGGAAACTAGGGACCACCAATGCAAACCGGATGTACAGCATCCATGGAGCTCGGAGGGATGTTTCCAAAGCTGAGCTAAGGAGAAGCTGAGAACACTGCTTTTTTTAAGCCTGAAGCAGAGAAAGTAAAGAAGATGCCCACCAGCCAGTGGGTGGTTGGTGAGCAGATGAAGGTTGACTTTTCTTGGGAGCATGCAGAGAAAGGACAGGAGACAATGAAGAAAGTGTTAACAAGGGAAATTCTGATCACATATAAGGAAACTATTGTCCTGTATGAGGCTGGTCAGACACTGAGACAGGCTGCCCGGAGGGGTCTGGAGGTACTCAGACCTTAACTGAAAAAGGCCCTGACCAGCCCTGTTCAAGAAGTTGGCCAAGTTTTCATCAGCCCAGTTTTGAGCAGCCCAGTTTTGATCTCCAGAGGCTCCTTCCAATTGAAATTGTCCTATGATTCTCTGATTTTATGAAATGCCAGCCTAGCTACAGCCCCATTTTTCTAGGACAAAAGGTTACATAAAAATTCAATAGTTTTTTCTATGATATATTGGTTTCAGTCGAATGACAGTTGTGCCTTCTGTGTGAAAATTCATATGCAAATTTTTATTTTGTGAAGCTTTTAATTCTTCTGGGAGAGAGCTTTGATTCTAAAGCTGTAGGTCAAAAAGTTCTGCTCCTGAAGCACTGCCTATGTGGTCAGCTGTTGCAATATTCAAAGAAATGTGATCACTTTCAGCGCATGTTTTATTATTCGCACTGGCTTCTTCCAGAGTGCACATATATAAATAAACAGAAGAAGCCAAGGTCTGGTAGGGGCAAGCAAAAGATCTGATGAAAACAAGAAACAGTCAATAAATTAAAAAAAAAGCTGAAAGAGCAAGATGTTGCAATGCACTCATTCATAATGGGAAGAGAAAATATCTGGTAAGGGTAGAGCATATCTAATTAAAGCCTTTCGGTAGTTCAGTTGGCAGCTCAAGTGGGCCCTGACATCTTAAGGACCAAGAGAAGGTGCAGTAGTATAAATGGGCCATGCATGTAATTATCTCAGAGGGCTAAAATAACACTGCAATTTCGTTACTTCAGAAAAGATCTCAATATCATTCATTTTTTCACTCTGTTGAACAGACCATGCCAGTTTGGCATCTCTGTGCTTCAGTAGGGAACATTCCTAAATTTGCTTTGTCTGAAACCTCTACTAAATCAGACTAAATGTCTGTGGTTGTATTCCAAGGAGTAGCATAAAAACCGCACAATTGTCTGGACTGTATTCCAATGAAAAAAACGAATTGCCCAGCCAAAGACCTTTTGTGTTGAGTAAGGACAAAAGGAAAAGCCTTTAGTGACTGGTAATAAAACCATTCTACAAGCATAGTTACTTTTACAGCTTCTTTGTGGAAGAGATTTCTGGATGTTTTTCATATTCCCCAAAAACACAAACCGTCTTGAGCTTTTTCTTCTATTTGCTTTTTGCATGATTCTCTTTTAATAGAGCTACATGTATTTGGGTTTCTCAAGATATTGCCATTTTGCTGTGGCCAGAAATTTTATCTGCGTACATATTTAGGATACTATTCCTATGTTTTGGAAAGCCAGGTAAGCCAGCTGGAGCAGGAAAAGGGTGCTCTGACTTGCCTGTTGGATACCTTACAGTGGCTGCAGGGGCTTGTGTCAGCTCAACAATGCACTCGCAGTAGCTTCAGCGCTTTACAAAAATGTGCATGATACAGAACATGCATGTAAAGCTCTTTCTGGAAGAGCTCAGAAAGAAATACAGACATTGCAGCTTCCCTTAGCTGACAGATTTCTACCTACCTTTTCCTGAGGTATTATATCAGGACTTATGACTACCAAGGGCTGGGGGGAGGAACATACTTTGAAGTGGTCAATCGATGTAATGATGAAAAGCATGAAAAACATGATAGAACTTAAAGAACTAGTTAGCAGCAATAAAATGATTGGGAAGGGTCTGAAGAGAAAGCTGAATTGATCTAGGTTGCTGTTTGCAAAATTAAGTCCAGATCTGTTAGGACAAATGATTGCACCAAAGTTTAAGTACAACAGAAGCTCCGTGAAAGGAGAATAAGACAGGGCAACAATATCTGATATAATTTAAAAATCTCTGGCTTTCTCATCCATGGGAAATTCCATAAGGAACTATGAATAATTTTAGCAAGAATATTAAAATCTAATTTCAGGCCTATTCAACCAATGTTGTGCAAACAAGTCACAAATCATTCATTAATGGCAATACTATTAAAATAGCTCTTCCCTTTTTGGTTCTCAAGCACTAGCAATCACACAAGTATGTGAAAATGGAATTAGTGCTTATAAACATTTTCTTGGAGTTCAAACTGCAAAATAAAAGTGCCAGAATACCATAAAATCCCATAAGGACTTTGCAATTAGTATATGCGGTTAAGGTTGGACACTATAGTGCCATATTCAAATATTGTGAGGTGAGTACAATGGGGAAAAAAAACCTGGAGGGGTCTCAAAGGACTCAGATATTCCCTGGTGTCTACATACACTTCAGCTCAATAGATTGTGAGAGTACGTGTGTGTTTTTTAATTGTCAGTAGATGAATGGGGACATTTTATCTAAACTCCACCAAAACCAAATTAATTCTTTAACAGTATAAAGAAAGACAAATGAATGTTAACTTGTAACTAAAGTCCAGAGAATGAAAAATAAGACAAAGCACAGGTCAATGTCAGAATAAATGGAGAAACGTCCTTGATTTAGAGTCTTTACTGAAAAGAGCCAGTCACATACAATTTTGATTGATTAACAGTTCTTCATCCAATGAAGGTTAGCCATCTAGCTAGCTAATTTTATTTATCTGTGTTTGCCACTAAGATAAAGTGTTTACAACATCTAACATGCATTAAGCAAAAGTTTATGTATGCGAACTGTAAGGCAATTTGGACAATAGAAAGCCCACGTGATACAGGTAAACTACTATGGGTGGAGGGTCTGGAGGGAATGGAAAACTTCCTGCAATAAGACTAGTCAGTCTAAAGGCTAGAACTAAATATAAAATAATGTGGATATAATAAAGAAGACCAATGTGATATCCAGTTATATATAATAGGAAGGATTTAAAAGTTTGAACCTTTACTTCTTTGAATGAAAGAGAAGGCTTGGTCTGAAAATACTCAAGATTTCAAACACATGGGCAATTTTAAAGTTTGGAGAATGAAACAATAGATGTAGTGAGAAGTCAGCAATATATAGACTGGAATGAATACAGTAAGAGAAGAGACAAGTAAAGCAAGTAGCTGCAATACAAGTAGCTATTACAGAACAGAGAGATGACTTTAAGAGAGCAAAGAAGAAAATTTTGATATCTGAAAAATAATAAGTCAAATAAACCTCTTTTAAAAAGAACAGAAATAATAACTTCCTTAGAGTAAATTGAGAAAAGGCAGTCATCCATAGAGATGCACGGCTAAAACTTCAAGAATGAAGGGAGAAACAAATAAACAAATCACATCATTCTGTTTTAAATTGTGTCCCAGAACACAGACACATTCAGGGATGGATTCCCATACTAATGCCTTCAGGAAAAGCAAGCTGTGGAAATAATTCAGATGAAGCAGTAGAAACTCATAGTTTCAATGTCTTATTTCTTGTTTCAGAACAAACATGTGAGGGGATAACATCTGACCTGGCATTTAAACAACAGGACAAAACCCAGCTGCATTTGGCCAGTCTGTCCTGCCGTATTTCTTTATTTATATAAATATAGTCAATTGATACTTCTCCATGTGATTTTCTTTGTTCTGACTGACTCCTGTAAGAAGTCAGTCACGCTTTTGTCAGGTGTGTGACTTTTCAGCAGCTCTGGAAGAGGCAGGCAAGTCTCCTATGAGTGCTGGTACATCTACTTCTCCAATTTAACGATGGAGGTGTCTAGAGTTACTTACAGGATGAAAGCCATCGGTGAGAAAACTACTTAGCTTGTGAAAACCAGGATATTCAACAAATAAATAAGGACAAGGGATGGGTCAAGGAAGAAAATTATTTTCTTAGTTCAAACACTTTTAGGATTACTAGTATTTATACTTAATCCTCATCTTCAGTTCAATATTTTACCAAAATGCTATTTTGCTATTTTTGCATTTATAAGAATAAAAAAAAAAAAAACCACAACTTTTTTTATAACCAAGAAAACACTATGGACTTTTAATAATATTATTTCTTTCTCACAAACAATATTAATAGAAGTGTGCACTTCACAACTAAAAACATGATATGGACGGATGGGAGAGTTGGTCCCTATTCCTAAAGGCTTTCTATGCTGCAGTTTCTGTCTTCAGAATGGAATATTGTGGTTGGCATGATTTACTCATAACTGGCTTGTGGTTGGCATGAGCAGACATAGAAAAAAAATATTAATTAATTAATAATGTTAATATCAGCCACACACCTACAGAAAAGCATTAAAACATTAAAAACTAACTAAAATCTATGGGTCCTAACTCTTTGTAACATCGTCCCCCCAAACTGATGAAATTATCAGTTTACAATCTCCACATTGATTTATTGATTTGTTTATTCAATATGCCCAACTGAGATACTGAAAAGCAACAGTGAGCTCAAAATTATTTGTTAAGGTTTATGTTTCAATTGTTATGAACCACTAATCTACTTTAGTAATAGGATCTCCAGATTACCTGTAATTAAGTTTAGTTTTTAAATGTCACATGGACTTCTGTCATATATGTTGGTATTTGACTTTTCAGCTTTAGTTAGAGTATACTCTAAGGAGTACACTGTATAAATATAACTGCTGTGGTTTTGTGGGCTTGGGGGTTGTTTTTGTTTTTGTTTTTTTTAAAGAAAAGATTGGTACGATACAACAATGAAACCCAGAGCCAAACCCCTTGTATTTCTAAATCAAAGTAAAAGGTGAAGTGCAGGTCATGAATATGTAATTTTTTTCTGTTTTTTCTGACAGTCTATAAGGACACTTCAAGTACCTATTTTAAGGCAGCAGTCAGATGTTCATAAAGGATTTTGCACTTTGCTTGTTTTCTTCTTTTACTCATATGAGCTTCTTCAGCTGTTGCCCATGGAAACACAAGCTGCACAGTTGACCACTAGTCTCAGTGCATGTATCAGATCAACAGCTGGGAAGGCAATATTATTTATTAATATAGTCACCAGAATTAAAATTGACTTAAAATTTAAACACATCTAAGCTTAAAATTAAGGCTTAGAGTTATAACCAGATTTCTAAAAGCAGATCAAATCTCTGAACATCCTCATTACACTGATTAGGTAGAGAAAGTCCCAACAGAGACAAATTTTCTTGCGCTTTGAGAAAGTTTGACTCAGATGAAATTTGAATGACTTGATGCCTTATAAGATATTCTGCATAGAAATAAACTGTCCACAGTGATGCAGATATAGCCTACGTATTTCTTTAGAATTTGACCTGGATACACTCAAAAGTTATTGGGTACACAGCTGCGGAGACTGATCATTTCAGTTCCGTGGATTTTCTGTAAAAAGACTCTCTGGCTAATAGATCTGCCTAATTAACCACTGCCAAATACATTATGGGTCAAGGATGCAGTTGTATAAACTTCCAAGGCTAGAACCATATGGATTCATCTATTAATTTCTTCTAATGCACATTAGGTCAGTAACATTTTGTTAACATATTTTAAAATTATCTAGGAAATGAGTATAACCACAACATGTGAAAAAGATTTCAACAGATGGTTAACACTGAATTGCTGCTCACCAAATGCAATAGCTTGACAGATGACAGATTGTGTATGTCCTGCCAGTTTGGCAATATTACCTGGACTGGTCCTGAAACTGTTCATGGCTCAGGATTTTTTATTTGTTTTGTTTTGCTTTCTCCTTTCTTTTCACTTGGAAGCTAACTGAAATTCTTGATTAGACCAAACACAAGCACAAGTTAAGTAGCTCTACAGTATATCTGCAGTGCAAAATCACTACACTGCCAAAAGTACTCTGCAATTTACAAGAAATTTAGTAACCCCACAGTTCTGTTAGAGAAAATACATCATAAGGAAAAGTTTCATGGTCAAAGATACAGTTTGACTTTAAGAGGGAGATGAGACAAGGGCTACTAGTGTGTTAAGATACTGATTTCTGAAAATCAAGAGAGCTTTCTCCTTTTTTTTTTTCTCATGACTGGTGTTTTTAATTTAGTTATTGATGTTAAAGTGCAGCAGGAAACATTATTTTAGTCTAATTTCCTAGACACTATTTTTTCTTCAGAGCTTTCAATTTGCTGTTCAA
>JAOXNH010000031.1:59660713-59675861 GCA_028566575.1 Bartramia longicauda
CAGGCCTTTGGAAACAGACCCTCCCCAGCCTTCCTGTAGGCCCCCTCAGGTACTGGAAGGCCGCTATGAGGTCTCCCGGGAGCCTCCTTTTCTCCAATTTTCCACCTACTCCCTATGAATTTCATTTTTCAGTCCCTGTGTTTTGGACTCCCCTTTGTGTGGATTTTCCCAGGGACTCTGCTGAGACTGCAGGAGTTAGTTATATGTCCTGGGCAGGTATCTGCACTGGCCCACTGTGGCTCATTTCTTATTATCAAACTTGAGGAATGAGAAACATCTCATTTCCTCCTGGTCACCCACTCACAATTTAAGGCAGAGGCTTTTTCTCATTAAAGGCGCTGTGCCCATTAGCCAATGCTCCCTTACTCACCACAGTTCATGGTTCACCAGTTCAAAGCTGATCCCACCAGATATTTTAAACCACCGAACGTCACTGCTCCCTAACTTTACTGAGTACAGAGACCTCTACAGACAGCCCAGTTACCTTTCATCCTGATGAAGCTCTGAACACTTTTATGAACTCCTTTCCTACTTAAATGAATCCATCATGTTAGTGCAATACTAGTTACAGTTTCAAGATTCCAAAATAGAAATTAAAGACATTTTCTTTTTTTGTTACAGCTAACTTTCTATCAGTCCAAAAATGAACCACTACTTTTTATTTTAAAACCTCAGACTTTGATAATTAATGATACTTGCTGTTTTTCAGGTTTTTCCTTTCTCACTTTCACACTTATGTAGGTCAATTTACTACATCTTTGCTTAATGATGCCAACTTTATCTTTTTTTCTTTTTGCAAAAATCCAGCAGTAGTGGACACTGATGGAAACAGTTTAAATGAGGATAAAAATGGAGTGAAAAAAAGAGGCTAAAATGGCTCAGGCATACTTTGGCTAGTCTAAGAAATGCACTGACCTGAAAAGCATGGCAATTATGGAGACAAAAATCTATTTAATCAATTGATAGATTAAAAACTTGGATGATAGTTATCATCGAACACAACACCATAGATTTTTAATAACTGTGAGAAAAGGAAGGGTGATTTTAGATTATGATGACATTAAAAATAACAGCATTCCAATTTGGGGAGTGCATTGTATGCTGACTGACATCTGACAAGATGCAGAGAGTCTGATGAAAGTCATTTCATCATGTCGTCATTTAAAAATGTCATCATTTTATTTGGAGTCTAACCTTGATAATACTTAAATTCAGGATAAAATTAAGCAACTGTTTATTATTCTTCCTATTATTGATACAAAGCCAGTTAAGAAGCATATTTAAATGTATTGTGAATCAGGCATCACTATAGCAATATGTAAGATTTGGGCTCTTTCTCAGTACATTTGATGGTAAATTTACTGGTTCCAGTTAAAAATATATGAAATATACTTGTTTCCACTTTTTTAGCAAGGCACTGAGTTTAAGAGGCTGGGAATAACAGTCCTTAAGACTGAGGTCCTTCTCTGCTTAGGACATTTTGTCTGGTAACAGATATAATAGAGCCTTTCTTAAAGCAAATAGCAAAACTTCTACCAACTTGTAGTCATAGAGCTCATAAAATACTGCCTTTCCATGCATGTAGCCCCATTCATTTCTATAGGTCTGTTTAGCTGTATAAATTTTGACTCAGCTGTCTGCTCAAGAGAAGTAATAATAATGACAAATGAGGAGTGCAGCAATGTCCCTGCTGAAGGCTGGATCTGCAGCTCTTATTTCCAGTGGAACATCCTCCCAGGACTGAAGGTTTTAAATTGCACGTGAAAGGAGTAAGAATTGACACATGTGCAAGAAACAGACTGAAGGCCTGGCACAAAGTGCTTGTTTAGAACAAAGCAGAAAGCTTTGATTATAAGGCTGGGAACATTGTATGAGAGCCTTTAAGTTAGAAGAGTACAGGGAAAATTTTGAACAGTTCTGAAGTATCAGGAGTTACTTCAAAGATAATGAGAGTTGAGGAGAAGGAGCATTACCCTTCAGTCTTTGCCTTTTCCCTACACTAATCTTTTTCCTCAGTGATCTACTTTCTTTCCTCAGATGTTTCACTGAGTTTTCACTGGCTTGAGTAAGAATGTATTTTAGGACAATGTGACTGATGCAAAACATGGTATAATGTTGACAATACCTTGACAATTCTCAAGACTGTCTTTCTTGATAATCCATTTAAAAAACAAACAAACAAAAAAAAAAACCAAAAAAAAAAACGCTGGTGGGTGGAGTTTACACCAGCAGCTGTAACGTTGGATCATATGTCCCCACCACCCTAGGGTTTCACCACAACTGATACTGTCCGTCCTCCCATGTAGCATAAAGGTGACCGAGAAAGCAGCACCAGTCTAAATCCAGAAATTCCCTCTGGCTAAACGGACATAATAGGATCATGAACCCAAGTCTGATCAAGACCAACCTGGTACTCCTGAGTAACGCAGGAGGGCTGATATTGTCATCACGGAACCATGCCTCTAGGCAGCTGAGCTTATATGCCATTAAAGACTTAAAAGTGTAACTTTCAAAATCCTTTGAAAGTTATATTTAATGATGTGGCATGGGGAAAGTTTAATTTTTAATTCTAAGTTTGTGTCGTTACACATTACAAAGCAGGGAAAGGCTCCTTTCTTACCCTTTCCCTCCTTCCTTTTGCTTTCAGCAATGCATTTAGAAGACGTGGTATTTACAGAGAATTGAATGTCAACTATTTTAGGATTCATTCCTTCAGTGCCCATACCACTATTTAGCAATCACATTCTCCTGTACTTCAATTATTCAAGTCAAAGCTGCCTGTATATAATTATTATTAAGCAACCTAACTAGGATTCCTATTCATTTTGATGTGATTTATGTCACTGTGACAGCTTTCTGCTAACAAGTCATTAGTAATTATTTCTGAAACACCAAGGTCTAAACAGCAGCAATGTTGCTTAGACAAGAGAACATTCAGACAGTTTGTCTTTCATTTAACCTGAATTTTCCAAGACTGTACGATACTGTAACCTAATTTGTCACATCGCAACCTTTTCATCTCTTAAGTAAGAAATTCCTCAAATGCTTTAGTAGTTTTTGATCCACCCAGCTGCACAGTAGCAATGATTTTAAATGTGAAAACAACTGCAAGAAGAAACAATACTGGGCTAAAAGTACTAAAAATGGACTAAAAAAGAAATCTTTAAGGTCTTTATATTTTCATAAAGACTCTGAGAGCAGGGGGAAGAAAATACCTGCTCTCAGCTGTCACTAGAAGGCACTACAGCATCTGAGCACCCTCCTCAATAGACAGGACACTATTGAACATGAACTTAATGTAGCTGTGGTTGCATATCTTTTGAAAACTAAGTTTTTTAAGATTATTTACTCTTTAAAAAATAAATTTATTTGGGAAAACTGCGTCTTTGGGGGAAAGTCCTAAAGCACAACAGAATCTCTCCTATGATACACAGTAAATATTTTCTCATTCTGTGGTATCTGCTGAGCTACTATAAATCAGAAAAATAATAATTGTCCTACATGCCCTCCTCCCTCTCTACAGTTCTTCTTCCTGCATCATTTCCTCTTTGGCTGCATACATATATGTACATGTACACACACTTTTGCATACATATCTATGAGATACATCACTTGAAAACATTTCAGTGTCTGTCTGGCCAGAAAACTCTTGAATTACTTCATTTTAAGGTTTTCCTTTCTTCTTTGCTTTACCTTGTGTTTTTTTAATGGCTGTTTTTGCCATCTTTCTGTGATATTATAGTAACATTTACTGCTGCTGGCATGATGAATAGTCTAACCCAAACTGCTCGCCATCAAGCACAGAATGTGACAAGGACATCTGATTGCCTGCAACCAGAGCCCTGGCAGCCATGACTGGGCTTGTAATATCTTGCCAAAGTGTCCTTGATGAAGTCAGTTTTGCTGTTACTTCCTATTAGTTATGACTTCATAAACTGTGAAGTCAAAACCGAAAAAAATCTTTGTACTCAGTTAGAAACCCTCAACCAACAATCACAGCTTCCTAAAACTAACAGAAAACTAAACAGCATCATGGAGTCAACTTTCACTATGCTGGATTTTGACTGATAAGAGGAAAATTACTGTGGATAATTTACTTAAGACAGTGGAGTATTTTGCTCTTTAATTCTAAGTAGCTGGCATTTCAATTTCCTCTGTAGATATTTAGGACTTTTTCCTATCCACAAAAAAAACCCCCACAATAAAACCAAAACAATAATTTCATTAAAAATAATGTTTAGTACAGCTCATTCTATGTCACAGACAACTTCAAAGTCTAACTCAATATAGAAATCACATAAGTGTACATATCTATATATTAAGATTATCTGCAAACTTGCAGACAATGCTTATATACTACCATATATGAAATGGAAACAGGTTGACACCTCCACTACATATCTCCTATTTTATAAACCAGAAAAAACTCATCATCATAATACCTGCCTTCACCTTCAACCCCAAATCTCTATTTCTTGATATTGATTTGCTGCATTGGGGATCCTCTATTGCACAGTGTACGGAAAACGAGCTAAGATTATGAAAACAAAGAAGGTAACAGTTGTTATCTCCTGCCTTCTCATGAGCATACAACTCTTTACAACTTAACTATTAATAAGCTTGGGTCTCCAGATTTTCTATCTTCACATGCATAGTCAGAAATCAGAGACATATTTCAGTGGGAGAGCTTGAATATGACACAATATAGCATCCTTGGCATCTGTATGAATTGACTTTCCCACTGCTCTTGCATCGTTACACTATGTGCTTGCACACTCTTCAAATACAAGTTCAGGTGTTCTTAAGATACAAAAAGTTGTTTTAGCCTCAGTAGAGCGTAACGTGGTAAAATTAAGTAAATAGCACGAGATTGTGATGTAGTACTGGATAGATAAATGTAGAATCAATTTCTTCCTGTTAAAAGTTTCTATGAAAAAAAAAAGCTTTAAAAAAAGTAGTATTTTCTTACTCAGAAATTTTTCTGAATGTCGTATGAGCCCGCATAGACTGATATTTCACCCAGATACAATCATCAAATCCTTGTCCTTTGATGCTTCGTAAAAAGAAAATCCAGCGGCTGTCAGATTCCTTTTCCTGTAACCTCAGATGGACTGAGCACTCATAACTCCCAGGAAAACTAAGCAAGCTGCATCATTTCTAAGAAGTCATACCATTAGAAATGGGATCGCCTGATCAAATATTTAATAAAAGGGTCAGCAGACGTAAAATCCACAGGTCCCATCACCGTAGCAGAAACAAATACTTTCTCTCCAACCTGCTGAATTTGCTGTAGTTACTGCTGATGTAGTGTGTTTTTTTCAGGTGAGTATAACAGAAGAATTAAGGAAAAAATGTCAGAAAATTTCCCCCTCAGGATCTTATTTTCAAATACAGAAGTATTTGACACAAGGTCTAAGCATTTCTGGCTTTAATCTTTAATAGTATTGCTCTATAATGCACATAATGGTTACAATTATTCTGCAGAAAAATATTTTCATCCTCAAATCATAGACCAGAGGAGGGAAATACTTGATGATTTCTAGCTGCTTTAGAGCACTATAGAAAAATGGCTGTTTTAAAAACAGAATTAATTACACTCCACAACTTTGAAGCTACACCTTTACCTTGCTCCCAGTGATCTTAAAGCTCTTGATTTAGAGACAGAGTATGTGTTCAACGTGCTTGTTCCTCAGGACTGATGTACAACTACACTTGTATAACGCTTCCTTCTGCTAAAGAAACTTTAGCATGAGACTGGCCGTGCATTGCAATTATATGAAATGCAAACAGAAGCACAGAGAAACAGCTGTTTTCCCAATATAGCAAATTCTTTAGGGAAATTTGTGCAGAAGGAAGCAGTAAATGCATCAGCAACCACTGACACACTCTGATAATTACTGCAAGGCAAAAGAACATCTGCATGCAAGGAGTAAAAACACTACAGCTAATGAAAAGAAAAATTAAAGAGAACCAACCCTATGATGGGGAGTGGAAGAAAAACATCCTCTTTTTCCTGAAGAGATCACTAGTGTATTACTCAAGATTTTAATTCTGACACATGCTTTTGTTGCTTGATATCTTGTGCTTTTTTTTGACTGAAACAATTTATGCTTCATTCAGAAACAGAAACTTCCCTAGTCCTTCTAAAAAAACTACCCAGGACCTGAGAAAGCCAGCTGTGATATGCAGTGGAATTACTTACTGCCCAGCATCCATTCCTGGGTAAGTCTATAGCAAGTCAAAGTCACTTTATACTCTATTTAAATCAAATGAGCATTCTAGATTTGTCCCAAGACAGGACATGAAAATATTATGCAAAACAGCAAGTCAAGATATACTCCCATGTCATATTATCTGCTGGCTAACTTTGCAAAGGTTCACAGGAGAAGATACAGAAATGTGTTAAAGTCCATGTTAGAAAGTTTGAATAAAGCCCATAAAGACGAATGAAGCACTTTTGGAGAGAAGTTAAAAATCATCAGTACTTTTTCATGTTTTATATCACTGTGAACTTCACAGAATCAGACCGTGACTTGAACTCACTCTACATCTGCTTGAGGCTTTCCAGGATTCTATTTGCCACATATGTTTTTTTTTTTTTTCAACTTTTAAAATAGTTATAAAATCAAAATGTTATACTGGAGATACTTAGAAAGTAGGTATATCTAATGTTTATGATCCAGATAAAGTTAACCATAACTATTAACAATTTTTAAAGTGCAGAAGTAAGTCACATGAAAAGAAAAAGGACAGAAAAAGAAGAAACAATCATGTTCATAGCTATAACATAAATTCCACATTCTGCAAGTGAGATTCAGAGTGAATGGCAATGCTAGTATCAATTTTACCAGTGAATTAAATCCTAATACTTCATAATAGTTTTTTTAATCAGGGGATATTTTCCTTCCTTGAGAAAAAAATTATGCATAATTTTCATTTCAGGCTGCCCTCAGAATCTTCCATGTTTAAGATTACTTGCAGCTCTTTTACACAGACAACACTGTCAATTTGAAATTTTAATTTCCATGAGCCAGAGATGGGACAAAGATATCACCTCAAGAGCTCTGAAAACCAAGGGAAAAAAAGTGACACTTTCTGCCAGCCAAGTGACCATTTCTCTTGTTTGCTTTGCCTGTTTATATTGGTAGCTCTTCTGCTGGTTTCCCTGTACGTAGAGTACCCGTAAAAACTCAATGCTGATCTCTGTTCCTAGGCACTGCTGTAAAAAGCATGATTATTGCTCTTATAAACATCAGCTATACATTTTTAAGCTACAACTCAACTACACGCTCCAGGACCACGTGAGTGCTAACATGGGTCACCAGCATCATGTCTATGCTCATCTTCATCTAAGAACCCACAAATTTTCCTATCAGACTACCTAGTACAAGTGTGTACAAACTCAGGGAAGGATGGAGCTCTAATACCACCAGGGAAAGCAGTAGGAATGCATGCATAAATTATATACAACATGCACATACATATTAAGATGTTCATCACAAATTTGTGCAAGCAGAAAATTTAATTCTAATAAACTAATATGGTTGGGTTTTTTTTCTGATACAATTTTAGGATGAAGTTCTGTTTGTTTCAAATTCCTTGGAAATTTTTTTTATCCCCTCTTCAATTTTCATCCACTCCCCCATCCTTTTCACAGCTCCTTACTACTGTCCAGATACTGCACCAAAGTTAAGTTTCTGAAGAGAGGATTAAAGTGTGCATGGTGTTTTCAGTATAGCATGCATTTAAGCATTTGTGTTAAGTAGGATTTGTTTTATTCATTTCTTTAATGGCAATTTGTTTAATGTACTCGGCACAGCTTACTTTCAAGAAAGAGGAATGAGAAACTGAGTATAGTACCAATTCTGTTAATTACCAAAGTGGTCATTAGTCTCTTTCTTGCAACTCGCAAAGTCAGACCAGATGTAGTTCAGGTGTGAATGTTCTCAGTCAGGCTCTCCTGCCCAGGCGTCTTGTTGTTTGTGTTAAATTCTCCCTAGTCATCTTCTCCTGTGCTTTGACTCTCTTTCCAAAAAATACTAGATTGTGATACAGTCTTGAGGCCAAAAAAAGGCAACATAGCGGTGGCAGATGAGAATGAACACACAGAGTGTGGGCCAAGAGGATTTCTCCATATAAGAAATAAATGCAACCCTCTTCAGTAAAGATAAACCCCAAATCCCTCAAATATTTTCCTCCTCAGCTGCTAAATGTCTGGAAAGTGAGTTTGCAGGAGTTCAAGCAAAACCTGAGTAAAACACAATGAATTCATTTCAGTGGGAAAATATACCAATCAAAGAATTTATTTAAGAAAAGCTGAACTAAGCAAAATGTACAGCCAGAATATGGCTCAATGTTGTGTGACCGTTCAAACACTCCTGGGCACCCTGCATTGAATACTGGGATTCATAGGCTGCGCTAAGCACTGAGGGCTTTAGGAAATGAACACTGTTTTTCAAATCATTTTTTCCTGGTTTTCAAGTCATTTTCAGATCACTGAAATGGTCAATTCTAGATGCTAGCAAGGACATTATACATACATGCCATACACTTCTAAATAAAAAATGAGTGCTCAGACAAGACACCTGTAATTTAGGAGGAGCTTTTTTACTACGCACTGTCATCTGAAATTCAAAACTATCAAAAGTTAAACCAGAAAAGAAACCCAACACATGTATTTTTGAAAATTTAAAAGAGGTAACACAGAAGACAAGAGTGGAAAGTTAATTAGATTACTGAAGTGTTTAAAGGACAGAAAGAAAATGTACAAGGAGGTGTTTCTACACAGTCTCTTGGTGTTCTCTTCAGTGAAAGGACCCAGTTCCAGATCCCAAAGCACCTGAGGAGGCCCTGAAGGTACGATCAAACCCCAGGGGCATAAGATAAATTATGTGCAGCAAACTGAAAACTGCATAAGCAAAGAAACCAAGGGAAAGGTATCAAGGGAATTCTCCTTCTTAGAAGAGTAGCAGAACAAAATCTCATACAAGCACAGGGACAGAGACTTCCTCTATCCCATGATGTTTATTATTCCAGCAATAGACAACAGCTTATTTACAGAACATCATTCTGTCTTCACTAGTTAGGGAACACATTTGTCTACTATATACCAAGACTGCATCAGAATGTTATGTGAAGGTACATGTGACACCTTAAGAGCATTTTATCTGCTCTGTCACCTCAGTGGGGAAGCTCCTTTATTCCTGACCAAATATCAAAGAGGTTCATTAGGAACATCCAGCAGAGATTTACCATGATTTGTCTACTGTTCCCAACCAACTGTATTGCCTTCTATGATGAAATGACTGGCTTAGTTGATCTCATTTACCATGGCCTTAGCAAGGTTTTTCAGAGAGCCTCCAATAGCATCCTACCAGCCAAACTGAAAGGGCTAAAAGGTGGGAGGAAACCCCGAGCAGTGGCACCAGTGAAGAAAGCAGCTTTGCAGAAAGGACAAAGGGCCCTGGTGAACACCAAGCCAACCATGAATGAAAGCCACCCACACCCTCAGCTGCATCAGGGAAAGAGTAAGCAGTTGGGAAGTGCTTTTTCCTTTCTTTTTGGCTTCTCACATGGAGGACTTTGTCCAGGTTGGGGCTTTGCAGTACAAGAAAGACACTGGCAAATGGAAGAAGTCCACCCAAGTCCACCTGAGAGATTGTTAAGGGACTGGATTATATGACATTGAGGAGCTGCTTGAGAAAGCCAGGATTTTTCAGCCTGAAGGAAAGCATATTAAGGGTCTCCATTCTTAGGGATCTGAGAGCACCCTTCCACTACCAGGGTGCTCATAGAGAGCATGGAGGCAAATTGTTCTTGGATGCACACAGTGAAAAGACAAGAGGCAAAGTTATGGCAAGGAAAATTCTGACTAGGCATGGGAAATTCCTTAGACATAATTTTAAGTTAAAGTTCACCATGAGAGAAGTTAAGCACTGGAACAGTGTGCCGAGAGACTGTGAAAGTCCATTTTTGGGAATGTTCACAACTTGACTAGACAACGTCCCCCAAAACTTGATGTAATTTCTTAGTTCTGATTTCAGTAGAGGTCCCTTCCAACCATAGATATTTGATTCTGGTTCTAAGATTTGAAAATGCTGAGAAGCTCAGCCTTAACAAGGATGTTATTTATCTATTTGGTAAAGAAAACATGTAGATTCAGGATTGCTATCATTCCTTTCCATAGTTCTGAGAAATTTCAGTATATTTCATGACAGAAAGTATACATTGGAGAAGGCTGGTGAAGAACATTATTATTTTCATACTAGAGATTAATCCCAGACTGATTGACTAAAATGCTTCTTAAGGGTTTGGAAATCACCTTGTACTCTCACATTCCGGTATGTACAGGACTATTTCTGGAATGAGTTACTAAAACAATTAAAAAGCAAATAAATACAGTATGTTCTAACTACAAGGTTACAGTTTCTCCAACCATGTATTTGTATTTTTATGACTTACTAAAGTAAATTTAGCTAACAATTGAGCCACTGGTAATTTTTTCCATCCACGGTATTAGAAAGATTTGTATAATGGAAGATTATGTTTTTCCATAAAATCCCACCAGATTTCTAAGTGTCTTTTTTTCATGTGAAATTTGTCTCATTTCCAAAACTGATATTATCCATGTCTTTGCAGGTAGGACAATCTGTTTTTCTATACCTTACAAGTATGAGTATCATATGAACTAGTCATGAGAGAGAAAACCACAAAATTTCATCAAAACACCAGCTGATTAACTGACAAATACCTTCTGTTGCAAACCTCATTCCAAAAAAATCTAACCTTGGGGGAAATATGTGAAAAGTGCACTTATTGCATTCTACTGTTTCACACATGTTCAAAATAAACCAAGATTAATGTTATTTTTTACCCTTTTTAGCTACAGAGAAGTGAGTTGAATCCCTTTGGTAGCTAAATTAATAACACTTTCATTCTTTTTGCTTTTTGATTTTTAATGACCATATATACTGAGATATACAAATTACCATTCCAAATGTCTCCCTTAACTTTTGCCTTTATTTTCTCCTCCAGAATCTGCACTTAGCATTATACTAGATAGTAAGTAGATTTTATGTTTAGTGATGTAGTGAATAAGTTTTCCGTATAGCAAATTTTTCATAAGTTCATTTCTGTAAAGAGATAATTAAACATTTTATATTTAGACAGCAACATCAGGGAGCTTTGTGAAAATTCTGAGAAATGAGGTGAGATTGATATTTTTAAAAGCATCATTTTCATTAGCTGTGAGATTTTGTTAAGTGGTTAAATCTGGTTCTAATATTTCTAGTTTTAGAAATGGATTACGTTCTTATTTAACTGTATGCAATCCAGGTTATCTTAATTGTTTCTATAGACTGTTTCTATACTGAGGTGTTTACAATGAGCCTAGATTTACCAGGTTTGAGAATCTAGAAATTTATTTTATTTTTTATAAACCACATCATGTTTTTGTGTTTTTAAGTATGTAATTCCTTTATTAAGAACTCTTAGGACAGACACCAGTGTCTTGAAAGTGTTACGAATTAATACGACTCAACTGTGTCATCTTCAGCTTCAATTTCACCTGTTTTCTGTGGCTCAGCCTATGATTAATAGAGCCAATCCTTGCTTGAAGCCCGAAAGCTACTCTTTATTAATTTCCACTTTCATGCCACGCACTGTAGAACATCATATAGCCTGGAGTGCACCCCTCTGCTCCTCTTTAGGTTAGCCAGAAAGTTCAATTTAAAAAATAACTATAAAAAAAAATCTAGGAGGAGGACAGAAAATAAAACAGTATCTGTAGAAAGTAAAGAAATAGCGTATGAAATGAAAGACGTGATAAGGGTAACAAGAAAAATGTACTGAGAACAATCCTTTTCCTAAGTTTAAAGTTTAGTAGTTATTCATGGCAGGACTTGCTACACTGCCTAAAAGTTCTGTCACGTAACTTTGCTTCATCAATATCCCATGTAAGATGCAAATAGTATTTTTAAATTAAGAATGCAGAGAACATCTTAAGCCAGCCCAGTAAGAGGATAAAAATGTCTAAAGGATGGGTGTCAAGAGGATGGGGCCACACTCTTTTCAGTGGTGCCCAGTGACAGGACAAAAGGATAAGGGCACAAACTGGAAGATAGAAAGTTCCATCTCAACATGAGGAAAAACTTCTTTGCTGTGAGGGTGGCAGAGCACTGGAACAGGATGCCCAGAGAGGTGGTGGAGTCTCCTCTGGAGACATTCCAAACCCACCTGGATGCATTCCTGTCCAGCCTGCTCTGGGTGACCCTGCTTTGGCAGAGGGGTTGGACTAGATGATCTCCAGAGGTCCCTTCCACCATGACCTGTGATTTAGTGCTTACATCCCTGCTCCCAGATGTAGGTGTGCTGATGGGAGGACACTGCCCACGGAGAAGACAACGATTCCCCTGCCAGGTGACCTGAGCATGGCACAGGGCTGTGCCATCCCCCCCACAGCACTGGCCACAGCACAAACCCCACCAGCTACTCATACCCAGGGAGCTTGCAGGCAGACCCCTCTTGGCACCAGCAATTACTCCATCTGTGTGTGCTTATCTTTATCTTGATGTGAAGTGGCACGTTCTCACGTGAACATTTGCTTGGCAGCAGAAATAGTGCACAGAACTGCTCACTGCCAGGAAAATCCCATACGAGCGCTAAAGGCAGGATCTGCAGTGTGTTTTGCCCGTCGGTCCATCTGAAGGGCTGTAAAAATATCTACACTGTGCTCTTTTCCCTCCTAGTGTTAGCACCAATAAATGGTAATTTTATTCTAATACTTTATGGAGTCTGAGTGCCTTCTGTACTGAAATCTGTTACAAGCATTAGCCCTGGTGCATTACACCAGGCTCGCAGTACGGTCGCTGAAATAATGTTTTGAAAATGAAAATGAAGAAAATAAAACAATAAACAAAAATTAAAACAACAGGAAAAGGGAAAAATGCATGGTGAATTCCTGCCTTTCAGACATGCCTTACATTGCACACACAGAAATCAGTGTCTTGGCTCACTGAAAGCAGACATCAATCTAGATCGAAAAAAATTGAAATATGAATTCAGAAGAGTCATATCTAAAAACTTATTTCAGTTCTATTTTCTTTTTTAAAACTTATTTCCATTTTCTTCTTAATGTCTGCAATGACAGTGCCTTTGGATATCTCTTCTTCTATATAACTGTTTTTCTGAACCTGTCATTTATAAATAGGGGGAATCCTTAAACTGATGTCTATCAGTCCTCTATTTAAATCATGTGCTTCATATTGCCATTGTTGTTCTGCCTTAGAGTATACAACTAAAGTCAAAGCTAAAACTGAAACTAGACAGTTAGCTTTCCCAACACTATACTTTTAGTTTACAGTTCTTGGCTGTCTTTTTGAGGGGAGGGGTAGATGCTGGGGAGAGATAGTAACTGAGCTTGTGTGTTATTTATAACACTAGTTTAAATGGAATAAATATTTTTTCCACAGTGTGGCAGCAAAGCCACAGAGGAAGAACTGACTCGTCTCAAGAACTTTTTGCTAAGTCAGTTGAAAATTATGAATAGCTACAGTCAGAGTCCATAGACTCCCTGTCCTCAGTGAACTGGATTCTGTCTGGAAGCCTAAATCTCTGCTCTAGAATTCCAAATCACTGCAGGGTCCTTTTTCTTACTTACCACAGTTATTTTTTTTAATGGTCCTTTTCTTTCCCTATAACAAAACTCTTGAAATACAAAACAGTTCACAAAAACGTTGAACGCTGTTTTGCTGTGTTATACAACCACGCCGCAGACCCACAGGCAAAAATGTGAAAGCAAGCATCTTCTGTAACGCCTGATAGGAAGAACTTAGGAACACCCAGGAAGGCAGTAAGTGTCCTGCAGTTCAGCAAATGAATCAGATAGAGAAATGGCACAGAGCACTCAAAGGCAAATTATACTGGTTTTTTTACTTCCCAGTGCCGTGCATGTGTGTGAAAATGAACAAGAGAAAAGGCAAATGTAACGTAACCCAATTCCTGGTGAATTATATGAGACAAAGACATTTACAGCCCCACTCTGTAATCCCCCAGATTCAGAATCGTTACTTAAAAAAGTAAGAATCAGGATCACATTTCTGTGATCTATGGTTAAATCCCTCCTGACTGCAGCAATGTTCCAGCCCTGTTTTGCATCTCATTTGAATCAAATTAAGGAACTGACCACTTTTCATTCCTTCCACTCTCCGCTCCTACTTACTAGGTACTACTTTTCTTCTAAGCAGGTTAAGGCTGTGTAATTTTTAACATAGTATGTCTATTTTGATTGTCAGTTGACTTTTTACCTTCTCACAACACTATTTATTCTTTCACTCTTGAAGTCAAAGGGTGAAATTCTTTCTTAAACATAGTGATCTCAGTTTCTTAAAGGAGATTGTTGCTATTTTGGAAAAGGTAGGAAATATTTTTTCCAGGAAAATTAGTTATTCATTTCAGTATGTTTCAAGGCAATCCACCAAGGGAAAAACTTTGTATAGTCATGAAAATAATCAAAGACTTAATTATGGCTATACCAACTAAGCAAGCTAAGGAGAATGGTTGATTTACTTTCTGCAATAGACCATAGAAAAATGATTGCACTTTAGTAAACAATGTCTAATGTGAAAATGACTTAAAATGTAGTAGTATCTGCATTATAATCAGCTCATTAAAATTCCTATTTTAGATGTAGATTATGCTATATAACGTCTAGGGTATGGATCATGTAGGCACCTGGCTAAATCTATATCCACAGTGTAATTGAATAATTAAATTACTGGAGGATCACTTAAAATATGTGTGCTCCATATGAACACACATGTATATATTTTCATATGCATCAGTTGGTCTTCTTAAGTGTGAATCTAAATCTTATTATGCTAAATTTGAATTTATAGAAACTCAGACAAGCTAAAATGGATATGATGTGTGATATTAGAGAGGTTCATTTCTCATCTGGGACTTGCTGACTCATGATTTAAATACACAATGATAAATTACTTCTGGGAAAGAATCTAATGGTGCGTATCAAACAGAAGAAGCTATTAAATTCTAATATTTAAAACTGTATGAGGAAATAAATATTTGGCTACACTCAAAACAGTCTTGAAAAAATGTGGAGATTTTTTTTTAATTAAAAAAATTGCAATTT
>JAOXNH010000031.1:59714477-59727067 GCA_028566575.1 Bartramia longicauda
GGAATAGGCTGCCCAGGGAGGTGGTTGAGTCACCATCCCTGGATGTGTTTAAGAGCCGTTTAGATGTGGTGTTGGGGAATATGGTATAGGGGAGAACTTTGTAGAGTAGGGTAGATGGCTGGACTCGATGATCCCAAGGGTCTCTTCCAACCTAAATGATTCTATACAACAGTTACTGCAACATGAAGGACGTTTGAGCGAGTGAAAACCAAAGGAGCATTCACTGACATTAGTGTAAGAGGCACATGCCCCTTTGTCAGCAGCACTGCAAAATTAAAAAAACCCAAACTCCTTGTTTATTATCAGTTCTATACTTGTCCAGTTAAACTCTTCACACTTGCTCACTTTTCTTGCAAGTTATTTTTCAAATTACGATGCAGTATAATGGAATTGTTCAAAATAAAGTTTTAAAAGAAAGATACAACCCCCTGAAAAATTATCTCCTAAAAACAATGGCCTAAATTTAAGTTTAAAAAGAAAGGACATGTAATTCTTACACACACACACACACCCTTCCCTGTACAGAGTGAAACAAATTAAATTTTATAAACATCCATCTGGGATTCAGGATGTTTGATTTCATTTTTACAACAGAGGGAAATGAGAATGAGTAGTTTACTTTAGCAGTTGGTACAGTTCTAGGCCTGGAAATTTATCATAGTTTGCCACATAATTGAAGCACTCAATTTCCAACAGCTACTGCTCTCAGCCTGGGGAGGCACTGAGGAGAAAAAAAAAAAATCTACAAAAAATTACACGTGATGAATTTTTAGTAGCCTCAATATGGGGTTTTTTTATGTCACTAGGAGACAGGATACTGGGCAACAGACTGCCTGAGAGAAGGAAAGGTTAACAAACCGGGTAGTAAAAAGAAGAGCCTGTGTTAAAGGTGACCTTCCCAGAAGAGGTATTCCAGCCTCCGGCCGGGATGAGGAAAGGCTGTGACTGCTATAGAATTATATTAAAAGTAGCTTATCATTCACTTCTGAAAGAGAGTTGTCCTGGCAACTTTGCTTTGTATTGAGTCATTTGCTACGGCACTTATGCATTTGTATGCCTTTGACGTATTTTCTTGATTGGACTTTTCAGGAATCTAGTGCTGAGATGCTAAATCTTTAATCCTACATCATAAGACAGATACCGAGCTACTTAATTCTACCAGAATGACTTCTGCTCCAGGACTGCAAAGGATCAAAGCACAGGCAGCAGTTTTATCAACGTTTTATTGGACTTCAGCAAAATGTAGGCACCAGAGTCTGAATGTACTTACCCACGGGCTGAAATAACTTGTCCTTGGCAGGGCGCTAGTGGTGGAACAAAAATCTGAAATCACAGTTTTGCATTCTAGCTAGTCAACTGTGCTTTGTTTTGGAATGACATATCTTTATGATTGCCAGTGGCATCTGCAGAAGAATCTCTGCAAGACATTACTGTGTCTCACAAAGCACTAGACCAAGAGATTCATGTTTTCCTCATGTTGAGTTTAAAAGAAATTCCCGGTGGTTTCCATAGATATAGATATGCTCTGCTTTGGTAAAGTGTTTTAACACCTTTTTATTCCATTTGAAAGCAAAGAGAAAAGAGTAAAAAATAAAAAAAAATAAATAAACCCCAAACAACCCTAAATTCATTTAAGCAAGAGAGCAGCATGCTGCAGACTGGATGTAAGGAGAGCACTGATTTCTCAAGGCAGGTCTCCTGGCATCTGTCCCCTTCAGGATGTGTCTGACCTCTCGATTTGGACTCAGTTCTTTAAGGAGACAGCCAGTCTTCAAAGTCTTAGTTTCACTCTTCTCTCTCTTAGCTACAACTCGACCAGGTAACAGCAAAACAAAAAGATGACTTATTAAGCAGGATTTACAGTTATGTTAAAAAAAACAACTCAAAAGGACAAAAGCAATAAATGGGGTAGAAATAACCGGTCAGACATCACAGCAGAGGAAGGTTACGATGGAGGGGTCCCTGTGGGGTCAATCCCAAAGCTCCGACGTTCAACACATTCATAAATGTTCAGGAGAAGAGGATGAATAACGAAGCTAGCAAAATCTGTTTACGAAATTCAGACATGCACTGAAGTGAAAGTTTCGTGCAAGAACTCCAGAAGTACCACATGGACCTGAATGACTCACTACAGACTACAGCCACTGAAACAATGGGTTGTTATTCTTGAGATTCATACTTCTAAGAAAATATCAGCTTAGCAGCACTTAAATGAAAAAAAAAGTAATTACAACATTAAGAATGATTACAAAAGTATTAAAGAATTGAAGAGCAAGCATACAGAACTGTGAAAACAGGGAGTTTATACATTTTAAGTTCTACAAGACATCCTGGTCTCTCTAAGCTAAAAAGATTTGGAAATCAGCTTAAACAGGAGAAGAAGCCATTGTGAATATCAAGAGAAATAATTTGAAATCTTGGTATATATAGTATCAGTTTCACCAGTTCAAACCTATCCCACTGCAAAGAGTGAAAATAAGTGATTCTTAAATGGATAGAGATAATTCAGCTCATTCAGAAAATGTAAGCTGAGCACTAAACAGCCCCCTAACCACTAACCTTCAACGGCGCTTCCTACACCACACTCAATCTGCGGGGAGATATAAGTGAGGATCTTCCGCACTGCTTCGCCACACAGGTGGGAAGAAACATGAAGCAGAATACATTAACGATATATGCCATCAATCACCGTCTTTCCCATGCCTTCTAGACCCAACTAGATGTGTTTGAAGGCTTTTTCCTTCAAATCCTTACCTCCAGGTAAGTATACAGCAGTTACAGCATCCCAGTGCCTTACTCAATCTATTTAAGTGTGGAATGCCTCATCTCCAGGTGTAGGCTTTGGTGATATTTTTAAGTACTTGTGTTGCAATATTTTTTGGGACTCCAAATCTGGCATTTGATGCACATTAACTAAGCATAAAAAAACTAGTACAGAATACAAGCTGAAATATTGCACTGCTTGGAAAAAACAGTGTTGTAAAAAAAAAAAAAGTGTCTAGAACATTTATTTTTTGTTCACACACAATGAGACAGTACTTATCTATCTTATGGGTAAGCTATAATAGAAAATGTAAATTCCCTCAAATCTAAATCTGCTCACTTGGATTAATAGCAATGCAGCTAAATTCGCAACCTTAAATACATGTATTTAAATAAAACTCCTTTTTATATTGTAGTAAACAGTCAACATAAAAGCACCAAAAATTCTAGATACCATATAATAACAGAAAATAGTGTATTTTCCTTATTTCTTCACTGATGAATTGTACCTGCTAAAATAGTAGATAAATTATTGTTCATACTCTTAAATATATATATTTTTTAAAAAGGGGCATATATCAAATTGCCTATTACAATGTCAAAGTAAGTATAACATGAGCATTTAGGAGAATTCAATCTTTTTGGAAGGCAGTTTTCTCCCTGATGAAAATGAACACCTTTTGCTATACGGTATGACTTGACTGATAAAAACATTTCAGCAGAGGAGTCGCAAAAGAACTGGCCCTACTCTTACACTGCCTCAAAAGGATGACATTTCAATTACCGACACAGTATGATACTGTGCAGACAACAGGTAAGTAATTTAATAGATCAGTCCAGAACTTCCTGTAAGCAATACATACAATTCAATTAGTTTCTCACAATAGACTACAGAGGTTATTTGAGGAGCTTTAAGCACTTCATCTGGTAATTCTTCACAGGGGCAGGAATGCCCCCGCTGTTTCCATTCACATCTGTCACTCAGCATTAAAGTTTCAAAGCACCGTGAACGTGGACGTTGGGTACGTGGTGGCACTGGGATTCACCCGTGTGCAGTGAGAGGGTGAGGGCCTGAATCACGAGGAGGTTTCCAAAACCATCACTCAGGGTCATCAAACTGAAAGGGAACAGTGACTTGTCAGCTACTGCCAGCGTTTCAGTTCTGCCACAACCTGAATTTTAGTTACTGATGTAACTCTGTGAACTCAAAAAAATGGGTGGTTTTCATTTTTTTTAAGGAATAAATATTTCTACAGTGTAATTTAGAAAAATAATGAGTTTGATAATTTTGCCTTAACTCTCAGCACTCTCAGAGCTGTAAGTTTGAAGACATGAGACCATGTTATCCCCTAACTATTTCTCTTTGTCCAAACTCTCAGTTGGTACAGATTTGCCCATGGCTTTACACCACGGATGAATTTGGCACACAATAGCATAGGTGTATCAGTGTCTGTGCATAAACACACACATTGTTACATCCTAGTGTCACTCCTACTGCCTCTTCTTTCTCCATCTTCTCTCATCCTTGCTCTCCTCAGTATGTGCAACCTTTTTACTTCAGGTAGGTTTTACTTTGAAATCTTATTTCATATTTTCTCTTCTCTTCAGCATCAATTTGCATCTAATTTTCTCTGTTTAGCTGCATTTTAAAAAGTTATTAACTGATTGAAGAAATTAAAAATCTTCTTGCTCTCACTAAAAAGCCCTGCTGCCTTTCCAGGGCTCCTGAGGAGCTGTGCACACAGGCTACTGAGGATAGTTAAATATTAATTAATCAGCAAGGTGGAATAGTTAAAATTAAGTCAGTCTCTGTTGAGACTCAGTCAGAATTTAAAAAGACTTTGTTTGGTTTCATTTCCTTGATAAATGAATTATGCTAAATTAAAGTACGGTCACTTCAGTTCTGACTCTTCTGAAGTGAAGCTGCAACACTTCATGCATCTTTTTCATGCACTTCATGCATCTTTTGTGCCAGGTACAGTCAGTACAGTCTAGTTCTCTAGCAATGATGCCTTGAGTCTGTGATGGTAAAAACTGTAGAACTTTTTGTAGAAAACACATGTGAAATTAATTACTGTAAATGTGAGTCCAAGGATTATATTCATTTAGTCAGTTACCCCAAAATCACCTGTTTGTGTCCATACAAACAAATATTAACCACTGGTGATAAGCTCCTCTTGAATTGCTGCGCTGGAGCCTCGCGCAACTTTTGTAAACTTTGGTTTCCTGAACTTCCAGTTCAGGAAAGGAGTAGCAACATAAGAGAAATCTCAGGAATGTCTTAATCTGCAGATTTCATTCAAATGTACCTGGCACAAAAGATGCATGAATACGAGCGCATTTAAAACTTGTAAGTGAATACAAAGATGTGTATTTAAAGATTTTGAATGTGGAATATAAGTAAAAATCATATTTTTTCCATAATCCAGGAAAATCTACATCATCGTTAGCACTTACTATATGTACTCTACCTGATTAACTGTGAACTTGACTTTTGTAGCTCCAAGCCAGATGCACCTGAGCACATAAGTCAGTACCACATTTGACCAACTACTCTGCTCTCTGAAGTGCTGCAGAAACCAGACTCCCCCCCACGTCAAGTCCTTGACCCCAGGGACTCAGCCCAGGAGAAAAATCTGAGCTAAGATTTTAAAAAACTTCTTCTTCAACTAACATAATGAAATATAGCCATTGGACTGAAGAATCCATGGACAAACTTCTGAGGAGTAAATGCCATAAAAGCTTTATTCATATTTCCAGAGTTGACCAAGAACTCTATGTCATTATGAAGAGACAAGAGGCAAATCAAGAGTTTGGTGTCACACTGTGTGTGTCACTCTATTTAGTCAACATCTACACAGAGACGCTTAAGAATGTGCAAGTAGAATTTAAATTAATTGGGTTATACACTAAACCAATAAACGTTAAAAATACATATAGCCCGAAAACACCTTAAAGCAAGTGAAGGCCACCACACCATACTGGGAAAGAGAATAGTGGTATGTGATGACTGGTGTGACTACGTTATTGTACGTGAACAAGGCATAACTTTGGCTGTGGCCATGACCACAAAGCCATGTTAAGTTTGAACAATTCTATTTTTCTACTTGGCTTTATCAGAGCCAGTCACACAGAATAACCAGTTAAAGACCAAAGTGCTGTTCGCGTGTAGTTCAGTGCCCCCATATTTCTAAGGCAACATATTGCTGCCGTTTTGCAGATTGTTCATTTACTTTATATCCAAACACGGTATCAAATTGGCCACCATCTATCTATCTCTAATGTTCCTACAGAATTCAAAAATTAAACTATTAAATGAAGGAAAAATATTTTTGTTATTGCAGGTTCACATTCAAGATAGCTCTTGCAGACTGTTAAATATGAACATGTGGTTATCCCAGTTTTTAAGAGACTTCCATTCATTAAACTAAAAGTTAAATTACATACTACCACTACAGTCCTCTAAAAACATATGCATATAATGTCATATTTAAGTGAATTACCTGACTAATGGTAAGCTCACCACCCAACCATTTAGACACAAAGCTCGTTTTGCCCAGCGTGCACCACCTCACGTTAATCTACATTGAATTTTATCTGCCATTTTACTGCCTTGGAGAATCATTGCACAAAATCTGTCTACAATAGAAAGCGCCTCTAAAGTGAACAAAAACTCAACCACCAAAGAACAGTCTGTGTACTCTAAGGTAGTATTTATTACAGTTTGCATCCAAATTTCTACTCTAAGTATACTCTTACTCCTTATTGCCTCCGTACTCCGAGTTAATCTGTACAACGGTTTGAGGAAGAGGGCACACAGCGAAGAACTACATTAGGTCACGCAAGGCTGAGATAGTCTTAATGCTGCCATTTCCTAACATTTTGTGTGCATAATTCGGTAACTTTCTAAGAGTTCCTTTAAGAGCTATTTTTAAACATGATGTCAAGTGCTGTGTCCTACATACAGCTGAAGTTTTAATATTATCTTTGTAAATTATGTCAGTAGTTTGGACTCTTACAAGAACGTTACAGAACACAGGGCTTCCAAAGAGAGATCATTAAGGATGGCAATGGGATGCTTTTCAACGTGTCATTTGTAAGAGACGCTGAGCTGTATCTTTCATTATAATTAAGATGCAGATTTGGAATGAGAGAATAAAACTCAAACCATCTTTTCAAAAGAAATGGTATGCAGCATGGTAACTCTGTCGGTCCTTTTCCCATTAACATACCACAAGAAATCTCAAGACTTCAAAGACAACTCTTTCGGAAGGATCTGGGAAAAAAACCTTTTTGAAATAGGTTATAAGATGGAGTTAATGTGTTAAAAATATGGGATGTTTGAGTGAAATATTTAAATATATTCAGGAGAATACGTTTAAAGATTAGGGTACTGCCTTTAGATCCCCTACTTCAAGATACCCTCCCACCCACACCAATTTTTCACTACTTCTTCAGTCTTCTGTGATGTTCAGTCAATCTGCCATATGCAGGATTATAAAATTTGAAGTTGAAACACTTTGCACAACACTGAGTTTTGCAGATATTGCTCAAAGAAAGAGAGGAGTATGCAAGTTGGGGGAAGCAAAGGCAGTCTATCTAGACCATTTTCTGAAGAGGGAAAAATTTATAATTTGTGAGTGATTAGCAGGGGTTTAGTATCAGTGCACCTAATTAGTTACAGTGCACCTAATTAGTTACATTACTTAAAATCTAAGTGATCCTCTACAAAAAATCACTGGGAGTTCACAGTAGGTCTGCAGCTGCAGTGTGTGAGAGGTATATAGCTAGGATTGATTTCTTGGGGTGAACAAAAGAAATACTTATAAGCTACTCCAGCTTGAAGCAGAATGTAGCATAAACACACTAATTTATGGCATTCTCAGCAGTTCCTATTTCTTTCAAGCCAACTGCTGCTAAGTTTAATACATCTTGGTCTTTTGTCTCAGAGTACTGTCTATAGCAGTCTACTTCTAAACAAAAAGCCTGTAGGAGGGGTCCTATTTGTTTAGGATAACAAAAAAAAAAAAAAAAAGTGTTCTCAAAAGCCAAGTACTGAAACATTCAATAAACCAGAAATCCTAGAAACACTACAGAAGGACTCAGGCAAAATTCAACTAATAATCTGCCAAGAGGACTTATAAAAAATAAATTTAAGTTGGGAGTGGGGATGGGGTTTGTTTATTTTAAGGTATTTTTGTCTCAGTGTCTGATATTTTACATTTAGGCACCTCAGTCAACTAGTAGTATGAAACCTATTCAAAATCCAACTTTGTAACACTTCTGCATCCTCTACACCCTTTCATAAATATGATATCTCTCTGAGAGAGACTAATACAAAGACTGCACGGACAAAAGTTATCAATGCTAATCAGGAACTTGAGAAAGCATAAAGTTCAACATAGAACTTCAAAAGCAATCTCATTGGTTTCTTTGAAATTAATAAGGCTTCTTTCCCTAAGCAGCATGTGACAACGATTGCACCCTTCAACATTAGAACTTGTGCAATTATATATATATATATATATAGAAAGAGAGAACAGTGCACCTCTGTATACGAAAAATATCTGAAACCCTGGAGGTTCAAAATACCTCACATAGGCAACAGATGGATGCAGACTTTAAATATGGAACTCTCTTGCTTTGAAAAAAAAAAAAAAAAAGAAAAAAGACTAATCAGGTTGATGGTATCAGAGGAAGAAATGTTTCAGCAACACAAAAAAGCATTTGGAAATATCTGAAACTCATGTTTTCCCCGTGAATGTTGACAGTTTAGTTTTTTCATGACATTTTCAAGCTATAAGCTCCTTTTTAAATAATTTTATTTTAGATCTTATTTGCATAAAAAGGAAGAACATCCTTTTTATCTTTTCTCTTTGTCTCATGTTGTTTAGGATTATTTTGATATTTTGGATTACTGTTTTCTTTGAATTTATTCTACTTCTCATTTCATTTTACATGTGTTTTCAATAAAAGTTAATGGAACATTATTAACCTGCATTCAAAAATGTTAATTCATCTTCCCTGGTTAAGGTTCTTTATTAACCCCATAATAAGGGAGTAGACTTGATTAAAGCTTTCAAGTCATCATTTTTCCCCTGTTTAATAGATTTTGTCCAACAGTCACCTGTAACCACTATTTCATCTCTGGCTGGAGATGAGCATCATTGTTAGATGTTCAGTGATGAGGAACGTGCTTTTATTACAGCTTGGCTCTTATTTCAGAATTTCATCCTAGGAAATCAAAGAAGAGAACTGAAGAAGATGGTAGAAATTCTATGGTTATTAGAACTGATGAGGAAAATTTTAGAGTGTCATCAGGGACATGGCGCTGAGAACTCATTAGAGTAGTTTCTTCACTGTGCTTTCTTCATTACACACTGTAGGGTAATTAAGCAGCACAATTTTTTTTATGGATTTATACAAGTAAACAGTGCTATAATTTCTCTTCTCTCAAGAGTCTACCCTGTACTATCTCTCAAAAAAAAATTTCCACTGTTTGTGATACAAGAAAATATTTGAGAAATGAAAATTCATTACAGTGGACATACATCAGTGCATCATCGTTTGAAAATTGTTTCATTATAAGATCAGTGAAAAGAAATGCAGAAGCCTTTTTAGGGGGTTTATAACACTTAGTTTTGCGTGAGAGATACTCTTCTTCCTAAGTAGGACAAAGAAAAAGCTTTTTTTTCCTTTACCCTGTTCAAAACAATTTGAAGTGCCAGGAAAAAAAAACAGACATAGAAAACTCCAGTGCTGTCTTTCTGTCCACTGCCACTTTTCAACAAGAATTTATAAATACCTTGAGAGAACAAAGCCAGGGTTATTCAGCTGGTAGCATACTCCTGAGGGCTAAAGTCATTCTTTACCAAAAGACATTTGACGTGCCACAGTGTGCCCTAAACTGATAGCAACGTGTCCCTGCCTGGGAACAGCGCGGTGACGGCTCCATTGTGAGAGCAGGGAAAGAGAACAATTAAAACGCTTGCTTGATAGGCCTCACTTCCCCACTTCATCAAATTCACCCTAAAGGAGAGTCAGCTTTGCAGCCACAGCACTCAAATCACCTCATGAAATTATGGGAGACAGAGAAGAGAAGAGCATTGCATGTCTCTAGGGAACTAAGAGATCCTAGTGTAAAAGTGCAATGCACTTCTTTAGTGCATTTTCAGCCCCCTGGCTGAAAGACAGGGATTAAAGTACATATTACTTGAATTACCTTAATTACTCACTGTGGTAAATTGGCATTCTACTGCACGCTCCTGAAAAAGTTTTAAATAAAACGCCAAAGCTATTCAAAGGTATCTGATGAGCAACTGATTGTTAAATGCATCTAATCCCTGCACGAGACAAGGGCAGATGGAACATCCAGATACACCCTGACAACAGTTCATCTTCTAGTGTTTCGTACCAGTTTCTCAACATGTGTTGACTTGCCACCTGCTTTGCTTGGGAGATGACAGAAGGCTTAGCCGAGAGATTTTCTTAGCTGATTTCAGGAGTGTCACTGAGTTTCACTGAATTTTTTTAGAGTTGGAAGGGACCATAGAGATCATCTAGTCCAACTCCCCTGCCAAAGCAGGATTGCCCAGAGCATGTCACTCAGGACTGCATCCAGGCAGGTCTTGAAAATCTCCAGAGAAGGGGACTCCACACCCTCCCTGGGCAGCCTGTTTAGGGCTCTGTCACCCTCACTGGGAAGAAGTTTTTTCTATGGAACAGTTCTGGGAAACACAAAGTTCACTTGCAGGGGACTAAGGGACCATCACCTAACCAACAGTTTAGGGTGCTTCTGGTTTGTGAGCACCCACTGCTAGTACTTCAGGAGGCACAGATTTATAAAAAAAGCAGAGTCCTGATTGAAAAGGTAAACAATTTCCATTTTTTATTACCCGATTGTATTGCCTCGCAGTGAATAGATCAGAGACATCTATCATCATTTGGAGGCCTTGTTTCAATCAAAATGCTTCAGCACAGGCTCCACAGCTTCCTTAGAGAGATGCAATTGCACGATTTGCCTTAAACACCATTTTGCTTGTGTAAAGGTGGTGGCTTATTTCCACTTTACTTTGTGCAACTGGATGTAGTACAGAAACCTAGCTTTTGCATTTCCTTTTCTTTTGTAAAGGCAGCTGGGAATTATTTATTCCCTTTCATGCTTTCTCATGAATAGCTGCAGTTCTTATATAAATTTCCTTTAATCTTCACTTTCAGAAAATACAAAAATATTCCTATGGCTCAGAGGTGGCCTTAACAAGTTATTGTAGTTTCTCATTCATTTACTTTGCCACGTATTAAGCTAATAAATCTAAGGGAATGCAAAAATCACCATGTGTCTTCCAGCAGGTTACATCAATACAAATCAAACATGAAATCAAAACTGAACCAGAATTTTAACAACTTTTTTTTTCTTTGTATTTTTTCCCCTTTCTATTGAATCTTTATTCTTGTTAACAAATCCATTAACCAAATGATTCACATATTCCCATTTCTGTTTTCCAAGCTTGTTTTTTTTATTCAGTTGCCAGTCCTGCACAGTTTACCTGAAAAAGTTTTCAGAGACCAAAGTCCTGGTGATGAAAAACATTCTCTTTCTAGAAACCCTATCTAAGGGGAAAGATGTGAGGAAGCCTAATTGACTTCTTTTCAGTTCATCATATCCCTTTTAGTAAAAATTGTGTCAGGGAAGATTAAAAATAAAAATAAATAAAAGCCTTTCGTTAGAACCACAATTCCTAAAGTCTCTAAAGGACATAGATTTGGGGATAGATGCTAAAGGGTCACGTGGATCTGTTTCTCCACTTGATATCACACCGAGCATCTCAGCCAAAGCGCAGCTCTGTTCGCTGGAGAAGCAAAGTGCCTCTCGCTTTCAAGCTCAGAAATTCAAAACACTGAGGCTTTTAAATTCCTCAGCCAACCTAACTGCCAGGCATCGCTGGCCCAAAAGCTGATTGATCAACCCCTTAATTAGTGCCTGAAGTGCTCGGCCAGCCCCCAGCGCGGGGCGGTGATGGCGTGCAAAGGCAGCAGCTGGGTACTCACGCTTGCAGGACAGCGTTTGACAAAGGAGCAGCTCGAAGGTCCTGAGCAGCAACTTGTGTCCGAGACAGGGGACTCTTAAATGCTGCAGCCCTCCAATTTTTATCTTCCACTGCCAGAATCTCCAAATTCCTCTCAACTTACTTGCTTAAGCAGCATGTATTGGAATTGGCAGTGTGTATGGAGACTACCTGCTCTGCAGTTTAAAATGCTGTTACGTTAATGTTGCCAACTATTTAAGAAAAAAAAAAAAAGAAAAGCACATTTACACATTTCTTTTACAAATTCCTGAGAATATTCTGTCTTCCACTTAGGAAACTGGAAGCAAAATGCCTTATGGATATGCACATTAAATAATAGGTTAACAGATATCTGGCTTCGCTGAATAGTTTTTGTGACATACCACAAACAAAAATTAACCAGCCAAAACAACAGGGAGGAAAACACACTACTGGAAAACAGAAGTAGGAAAATTAATGTTAATAATTCAGGAGTCTTTCCTTCACTGTTACTCAACTTCAAGGTCTGAAGAGACCCTCTGAGAGACAGTGCGACAGTTGGTTCCTACACCTATTTAAACCATCCAGATTTTCAGCATCACTCATTCATAACGCTATGCAGGAGAAGTGACTACATAGATAAAAGTATGCTAAATTCATTTCAGGATCAGTTTTATTAAAGGAGAAACTCTTTCTTTTGCATTAAAGTACAATGATTTTTCATCTCTATTCAGTCTAAGACTCAGAAAATTATTTAATCAATTGTTAGAATAATTTCATTTG
>JAOXNH010000031.1:59776844-59787205 GCA_028566575.1 Bartramia longicauda
AATAATGAGGATGACAGTTTTATATAGCATTAATGAGGGTAACTTCACATTAGGGGACTGAGAAAAGCCCATCCCCAATAGTTAGCTTAAAGGAGGCGTCGGCCACAGTCTCCACCTCAGCTGAATATGGAAGAACGGGGTAGAAAAATCTACATTGATTGCTCAAGAAGGTATAGAAACAGAACCTCCAGTACCCAGGCAAAACACGTACATTTAAGAAGGCATCAAACTCCAGGACTCCACCACCAGCCTGCCTCTGCTGGTGAGCTAGCACATTGCTTACTCTCTATACTACGGAAAGTAATCTTTAAAAAGTGAAAGTGTTTTTATTAAAAACATAGTATATGAAATAGGTATATATCAGGCAAAATATATATATAGTCAAACAAGTTAGAACAGAGTAGGTATAAAATGTAGTTAGCGCCATTTAAACCTTTTCATTACCCAATACAAGAAACCTCACTCTCTTTTATACATCACAGCTCCATTTACAATCAGCACACACAGGCAAGGACAGAAAGCTTGTACACTAGATAATTATATCCACAAGCAATATTTTAAAGAGAGAACGTTTTAAATAAGTAACTAATCCTAAACAAGTTATGACACCATACAGAAAGAAGAGCCATTAAAAGACAAAGCTAGTATTGGATTACTACCGTATTCATTTGTGTTTCTAACAAAAATACCTAGTCCTATCGCTCCTAACTTTTCCACAAGGCTCTACGAAAGCACAACAGCGAACAAAAAATACTTGTCTCCATCTTCTTGCTATTTTTACCATTTCTATTTTACCGCTAGGTGGTGATAGTTCAACACAGATCAGCTTCTCTCCTGTTAAAACAAGCGCAAACCCCAAACAGACACTACAGTTTAACATGTTAAACTCTCTGTGCACTAACAAAAAATTAACCTCTTTAACCATATAAATTATATAACCATATAAATTGCCGTAGCAAAGACTTACTTGCTTCAGTCGCATCCTCTCACTCTGTTCTTCTCCATTAAAGCGCTCATAGACGGCTTGAAAAACTCTTCCCGGATCATTCACTCGGAACAGCCTTTCCCCTTGCCCCTGGCTGAGTCTCACAGCCCTTGTGTACCCTGCAGCTTGGTTGCAGCAGAAGCCCTCAAAGGTGAGGCTACCACTTTTTTTTTTCCCCTCCTCTTTTCTTCGTTTCAAAGGCTCCTCTAAATTCCCAGGGCAGTTGAAATACATCTCTGCACTTTTTATCAGAGTAAACCTTCAAGTCACAGCTTTCCCCTCAGATTATTCAGCCACAAAAAACCTAATCCCGACCCCCCCTATCTGCAAGGAGCTGAGCAAAGCTCAGGTGAAGCCACTTCTTGTCCCCCAATAGGTATATTGGGCACACCTGTACCTTGTCACCCTCCCTAGACACACCTGTAAAACACAGCTGGCTTTACATGCCAGTGGGATTGGACTATCCATGATACTTGCCTGCACAACTTTTCTGCTGTTAATGTTCCTGCCAGTGATGTTTGTTCCCAATTCCTACGATTCCTCCCCCCCCGCCCCGGCATCGTGAGGCTGCCGATCCATCTCCCAGGGTGCTCCCTGGAGCACCTAAAATGGACCATTTCCTTCACGACCTGCACCTGTACGAGTCTGCACCATACTTGCCCAAGTCTAGGCATCTTATAAACTGCATTAGGAGCTGCATCTGGATGCAGTCCAGCTACCGAAACCAGCCAAAAAATGTGAAAATAGGGTAAAAAATACAGGGCATCTCTATTTTCATATTGCTTACAACTGTATCCATACTAGATTATGCCTCTGAAATATGAATATGCTTTTTGTATGAGTGGAAAGAAGTTGAATTGATTTGTTTCTTAACAGGCTTATATTTGAACAGCTGAAACCAGTCGGTTCTAACTACATTCCCAAATATATTATTGTATATATTAAAGAAAAACGAGAAATACAACAAAACCACAATAAATATAAATCAACATTTCTACCTCCAGCATCGTCATACTTTACTGCACCAGCGAGGGTAATGGTGTAACAGCAGTGCTAAGATTTTTTTGGTAGAATTTCTCATAGAAGTTTCTTAGTTTAGTGGGGGGGAGTTGCAGGGCAAGGGTAAAGACAAAACCAGCTCCAGAAGATACGTGATAGGCAAAACAAAGGAAAATGACTGAGTTTGTGTTTCTTTTGTTTTACGTCAACCTTCGCTTGAAGGTCTGCAGGTAAGTTATTTGTTAACATAACATCTTTTCTAGAAAACTCTCTAACTCACACCCAGTGGCTGCTCTGTAGTTTATAGCTCACAGCTCAGTGCACATAAACAGTTTGGAATGAACTGACTAAGTGTAATTTATGTCAAGGATGTAACAGGTATATTAGCTAACAGCATGGCTTAAATAGGTTTCAAACTGAAGCAGAGAAACTTCTACATAAACCACAAGCAATCCAACACTAAAAATCAATAGGAAATCAGAGTTACAAAGCAGTAAAATATATGGACCATTCCCCAGAAGGGATAGGCTTTCTCACTAGACTGTGAAAGATCCCATGCTGTTCTCAAGTCTGCATCAGACCATCACCCTAACAAGCACATGAGAGAATGATAAACTCATGAAAAAAAAAGAGAAAACAAACTCAAATCCTTAATTCAGTAACTTCAGCTCCTAAAAGACTGCTCTTTCTCAAGTGATGATCAAGGGACTGGAGCACCTCTCTTATGAGGACCTGGGTCTGTTTAGCCTGGAGAAGACAGAGAGGGGACCTCATCAAGGCTTATCAATATCTAAAGGGTGGGTGTCAAGAGGATGGGATCAGGCTCTTCTCAGTGGAGCCTGGTGACAGGACAAGGGGCAATGGGCACAAACTGAAACACACGAAATTCCATCTCAACATGAGGAAAAACTTCTTTACTTTGAGGGTGCCAGAGCACTGGAACCAGCTGCCCAGTGTGGAGTCTCCTGTGATTCTCCGGAGACATTCAAAACCTAGATGCGTTCCTGTCCAGAATGCTCTGGGTGACCCTGCTTTGGCAGGGAGGTTGGACGAGATGATCTCCTGAGGTCCCTCTCAACACCTACAATTCTGTGATTCTGTAACCCATAAAATCATCTGACAGTTCTTAACACTTTGGTCTTTGTTCCTTCTTGCCCCAGGGTCCAAGCTGGGGCCTCTTCCATGCTCTGAGCTACAGGGCATGAATAGTGCAGTACTGGTGTGCCACAACACGTACAGCCTCTCAAACTTTCCACCTGGCTTCAAAAATGGAAGAATAGACAGGGACTTCAAGCTGGCAGCAGCCTGAGACCTTGGCCCCAATTCCATCCTGCAGCAAGGAATTCCGTGGGTTAATTATGGCTTGTATAAAAACAAAACCAAATAACAACAATAAAAAATCCAACCCACAAGTCGGGCTTGTATTTAAAAAAAAAAAAAAAAAAAAAGTGTGCCAAGTCAAATTTGTCTTTTTCCAGTGCTTAATCTGTTTCCTTTCAATTCATAGATTTTCTTCTTGGCCTTGTATCGATCTAAAAACCACTGAAGTTAATGGAACAATTCTCACTGATGGCAAAGTTAAACTCTCTAAAGGTGGAGTCGTTAGAAACGTTCAGCACAGGTCTTGCACCATGCAACTCCTGGTTCAGTCTCTAGTATAACTTAGGAGTCCTCCGTTGTAGAAGAGCTACTGGATCATGTCAGGGTTCCCAGGCAAGATTTCCACACAGCTAACCATTTTCACTCACTGTGTTTCTGCTGCTTTTTTATAGCATCCAGTTCCAGGCAGAAAGTTTATATCACTGTCTTTTTCTGTTACCACCTCTCCTGCTCCCTCGTTTCATTTCCAAAAGAGAAACAGAGGCTGAGTCTCGTTCCTTCAGGCTACAAGAAATATCACCCGTTTTTCTGGGTCGGTGTGATACAGATTTTCTTCCACTGAATTGAACTCACAGTACTGTCAGTGTGAACGAAAAGGCAACGAGGGCATTTTAAAACATTCCAAGCACAAAATAAAATAAATGTTTGAATAATATTCTCAAATGCTGTTCCCAAAAAAAAACCCAAAAAAACACGAGGGAAAATAATAATAACCTCAGGCACTGTCCTCAGTGAACTACAGAGTAAAAATAGCTCAGCTGAAAGCAGAACAAAAGTTGGTTTTGTGCTACCATGCAGTTGAGCCAAACATAAAGCTTCTTTCAAATTGCTTTAGAGAATCTCGTAATTCTTACAAATCTTAATACCTTAATCTTTTCCTTTAACCTTTCTCCCGCTAGATAAAAGGAATTAAAATAAAGCTTCTGATTCTGAGGAGCAGAATGTTTGGTATCTATTGTTGATAAACAGAAGAATACTAAGCCTCTGAACATTGCTTGACCTGTCTCATTGTATCAATCTAAAGATAGCAATTTTTTAGGTATTACATAATTTCAGTTCTAAAGTAGAAAAGTTCTCCAATAGACATTTTCCTTGGGTCATTTTTCCATAGTAATTCATGTAAAAAAGCCAAGGTTATGAAATAAAAGTTATACTTAAATATTTTAATATTTGCCTTGAATTTTAGTTGTGAAACAAGTGAAATTTAACCCACTCATGTCTTAAGACAATCACAACTACAAAGGACTCAAAGAAAATAAAATTATTTTCACTTTATTGTGACCAAGATCAATCATATGAACCCATCTTTTTCATGACAATGAGACTGCAAAATGGCACAAAAGAGCAGTCATCCTTGTCCTTTATGTAGGCTTCTTTTCATTTGCCCCAATTGTGAAAAAAAACACTTTATATTCATTAAGTATAGTCTGAGCACTCCCCCACCCAGTGTAGCTTATACTGGATACTTGTTGATGCTTCCAGAAGCAGGAAAAAAAAAAAAAAACAAAAGGTTCTTCTTTTTTTCTCTTTCATATGATAAAGCTAGAATTATATGGGGATATTTAAACTACCTTTCCTTTTGATACTGGTGTCTCCTTTTACCTTAAGGAACACAGTGGGTCTTTTCATTCATTAGCCATGCCTACTTTTATCTTTATCCTTTGCTGAAACCATATAGCAGAAGATTCTCACTAATACGATGCCAAGATATACAGGATGCTCACGATAAAGAATCTGATGTCTCCGAGTAAGATTATGTTAGTCCATGAAGTACTCTGAAAAGGCACAACCTGGTGGAACATCTGATTGACACTTAAATCAGTCACTTCACGAACAATGCAAGGCGGAATTTATTACCAATAACAAAGAACGGTTAAACAAGACTGTCTCCTAAAAATTCTATGTGCTCATTCCTCACCCAGCAAATGCATGATGACTCAGCTTCAAACAGTGAGACAAAGCTGATACTCCTGAAGGGGAATATTTTCAGAGGGACTAATTTTTATCACATTTTTCAGAGTTGAAAAGACTCTCCTTTACCAAACAGGTGACCAATCCACCCTTGCTCAGAACTAGCATGTGCAAGATTTCCATAAAAACCTCCATTTATCATCCTAGAACTGTTGATAAGACATAAACAGACTGCTTTCTGTGGGACATGACAACGTTGGAGCCACAGAGGACACCACTTACTGACGTCACCCAAAACAGACAGAGAACCTGACCAAAGCAATATGGAGAGCTTGAGAGATGGTGAGACCTCCTGCTATGACTTGAGAGTTGTTGGAGGCCAAAAGGCCTTACAAGACTGGTTCTTGTTGCAGTTTTAGTTTGCAGAATGATTATTTTCCAAGTGAATAGCCTACTCTATATATTGTATATACCACTACTTGCTGATTTCATGGCGCTTTGAATATACACGCTCGCGCTGCAGTGGTGCTGCTGTAAAAAGAAAAGCAGAGTAAATAAGTTATTAATCATAATTTGCTTCTATTAATTTCCTCCCAAAGTCTTTGACCAGTTGGAAATCATGCCAGGGCTTTTCTGAAGATGATAAATGAACTACAACTCATAAAAGAAAGGTATGGAAACAGCATTATGTATCTAATTTGTTAAGGGAGGCATTAACATCATGACAGGCTTCAGTACAAAGGAGAAATATTTTTAATGGTATCTTCTGAGCATGGCTTACCCTGAATAGCTGCAGTTCTGGTACTCCCACCACCTACTCATTACAACTGCTACAAAACAACTTCTAAGAACACTTTTCTCTATTAGAGAAACTGACTCACATAGCTGAAAAAAAAATTATCCAGAAGTTTTTTTACCAATAAATTATTATTTAATTCAACTGAAAGATTTTTTGGCTCTATGTTGACATTGGTCAAGTTTTCTCACTGTAAAGAAGCAAACCCAAGTTATTCTAGAGTTCATTTCTTTTTAACTCATATTTTGTACCAAACATCAATTTTCTGAGCATTTCATACCTGATAAAAACCATTTATCTTTGGGGTGCATCAAGCAGTTCTCTCAACCTCAAATCATGCTTTTCTAGTAGTTTTGGAACAACCATCAAAACTAATCATAGAATGGTGTGGGTTCGAAGGGACCTTTAAAAGTCATCTAGTCCAACCTCCCTGCAATGAGCAGGAACATCTTCAACCAGATCAAGTTGCTCAAAGCCCTGTCCAACCTGACCTTGAACACCTCCAGGGATGGGGCATCTACTACCTCTTTGAACAACCTGTTCCACTGTTTCACCATCCTCAGCATAAAAAAAATCTACCTTATATCTAGTCTAAATCTACACTTTTTTGTTTAAAACCATTACCCCTTGACCAATAACAACAGGACCTGCTAAAAATTTTGTCCCCATCTTTCTTATAAGCCCCATTTAAATACTGAAAGGCCCCAATAAGGTCTCCCCGTAGCCTTCTTCAGACTGAACAACCCCAGCTCTCTCAGCCTGTCTTCATAGGAGAGGGGCTCCAGCCCTCTGATCATTTTAGTGGCCCTCCTCTGGACCCGTTCCAACAGGTCCACGTCCTTCCTGTGCTGAGGGCTCCAAAGCTGGGCACAGTACTCCAGGTGGGGTCTCACCAGAGCGGAGTAGAGGGGCAGAATCACCTCCCTCAACCTGCTGGCCACGCTGCTTTTGATGCAGTCAGGATGCTGTTTGCTTTCTGGGCTGCCAGCACACATTGCCAGCTCACGACCAGCTTTTCATCCACCAGAACCCCCAAGTCCTTCCTGGCAGGGGTGCTCTCAATTCCTTCATGCCTCAGCCTGTATTTATACTGGGGATTGCCCCGACCCAGGTACAGCACCCTGCACTTGGCCTTGTTGAACCTCATGAGGTTGACATGGGCTGACTTCCCTAGCATGTCCAGGTCCCTCTGGATGGTATCCTATCTCTTGGGTGTGTCAACCACCCCACTCAGCTTGGTGTTGTCTGCCAACTTGCTGACGGTGCACTTGATCCCACTGTCTATATCATTGATGGAGGATATTAAACAGTACTGGTCCCAATACTTGTCACCAGTCTGCATCTGGACATTGAGTCATTGACCACTACCCTCCGGATGTGACCACCCAACCAGTTCCTCATCCACCAAATAATCCACTCATCAAATCCACATCTCTCCAATTTAGAGAGCAGGATGTTGTGGGGGACCGTGTCAAAGGCCTTACAGAAGTCCAGACAGACGATATCCGTAGCTCTTCCCTTGTCCACTGCTGCAGTCACTCCTTCATAGAAGGCCACAAGGTTGGTCAGGCTGGACATGCCCTTGGTGAAGCCATGTTGAATCGCCTCCTTGTCCTCCATGTGCCTTAGCACAGCTTCTAGGAGATCTGGCTGTTTGCAGATCTCTACTCACATGCACTAGGAAAGCTGCTACTAATGTATCAGTGATGCTAATTATATGAAAAAACTGAGATTTCCTTGGACGGTTGTTGTGGCATCTTCCTTCTAAAGCTGTAGGGAGCTACCTAGTTTTAGAGATGACAGGAAAGAGAATGGCTTGCTCACAGTGATTGAGCAAGTGGCAGCCTGGCAGATCTGCCACCGAGGCAGATCTCAGCAGTGACGAGCTGGAGACTCCATGTATCCCTGCAGGAGATGCAGCCCATGGGTGAAAGAAACTCAGTGTCAGTTATCTCTCTTTTAGGTTCTTCTATTGTTCTGAAGCAGCCTTCCTCCCTCCCCGCTCCAGGGGGGAGCTCGATGCACACAACTAGCTCTGAGTAAGTGGGGAGGAGTTGGCAGTTCCCCAAAATAGCATTGTGTACAGGCAGTGGCTGTGTCTCAGAAGAAGCACGGCTCTGCTTATGTGGCGTGATGCCTGCTATAGTTAGCATTGCTTAGCTGGCTAATTAGCCCAGTGAAGGTCCTGCACCAGCACTTGCATATCATTTCCCACCGCAGAGTTAACTCAGCTGTGGTATCTCTGCATAGTACATCACTGTCCAGAAAAGCTGCCGGATTCCTGGAACGTCTGCATGGTGATGATCAAGCAGATAAATAACTAATATATATACATATATCTCTGTGGTTTGACCCACTTTTCCCTTAAAAAATGTTACTCCTAAGCTGATCGAGTAAAAGAAGATAGTCTGCCCTTAGATTACTCGCCTCAGGATAACATATTCAGTGAGTATTTTACCTTACATACATCAGAACACATACTTGTACAGAAAAAATAATTAATTAATTAATTAATGCAGCTTCAGGAACTTAAGCTGTCAGTTTTCAACATATATTCATAGTTTAAAACCAACTACTGTATTGTAAATCAGTCCTCACAACAGAAGGTATAGCATATTTGAAAGAATATTTGTACTATACGATCGAAAAAAATTTAAGTGGAATCATTGAATCTTTCCAAATTATAATGATCTGATACCTTTAACTTAGGTAATTAATTCAAATATGATTGCTTTATGACATGCTTTTGACACTTCATTTGCTAAAATAGTACATGGTAAGGATCCTAAAATACTACCTGGGGAAATTTCTCATTATCTTACCCATGTAAGTGGACATTTTTCTCCTCTAGCAATGACTACCTTATATGGAATAATTATAAATAAAGGAACTTATGAACTCATACAGTATTTTGCTTACAAATTTTTTACTTGAAAAAAAGACTAGAGATTGCCTAAAATGACAGCATTTACTAAATTAATGAAAAATAAAGATAGCCAACTTCTCACCTGGAACTTGAAAACAGTGAAGATGAAATTAAGATAACTAAAAATTAATCTAAAGAACCATCCAGAGGATCCCATAGAGTACTGCTAGGTGTTTAGAAAAGCTGACAGATTCCTTGTCTATGAAATGCAGAAGGTCCATTTACCCACAGCCTTACCCTTAGTGAAGTAATTTATTTCTGGCATAAATAGTGTTTAAACTGTTATTTCTCATTTGGTGGATTTTTTACTCAATTTGCAGAAGCGCATCTTACTGCGAAAAGTGAAAGGCAACAAAAAGCCGAACTCGAGCTGTGCTGTGCAGCAATGAGAGACAAGAACAAAGGTATCTGCGTTCCTCCAGGAAAGGTTAAGAATATTTCTATAGCTGACATTGAGCAAAAAAGAATAAATTATTTCCTGTGCACCTCTCTAAGAGCACAATGCAGTGAAAGGCAGGAAACAATCAGACCTTCCGCTCTCACAACAGCCGCTACATTGTACAGTCAGCTTTCACTATTTGATGAGCTACTGAAGCACACTCATATATGTCCCTGTTACATTAAAGTGAAGTAAGTTTTCAATTTTATTTCTAGTTTAGTTCGAGTTGAGGAAGATCAAACCTAAAAATTACGAGTAAGTAGGATGCGAAAACTAAGTTTAGAATTTAGCCTGGTAATTGCTCAAAAAAATCCCATCTACATCTTGTACTTGGGAACAGGACTATGGTAGCCCGCTGGTTACTGTAAAGAAAAAGTTAACAGCTCAGTTTGAGATCTTATGCAGAGGATGAGTCCTTCAGCAACTACAAGTCTATTGTGTGGCCCACTGGCTCAGAGGACAAAGCCTTGCATCAATTTTATCTGCAGTTCCCAAACCTTTGCATCAATTTTATCATCTGCAGTTCCCAAATCTTCAGAATCTCCAATCCTGGTGTAAACTAAACCGTATATTGCACAATCAGGAGCTGACAGCAGAGAAAGTACAACTGTAGGATGCTTTCAATAGTCAGCATAGATATCGGAGAAGATACAATATGTATCTGCAAGACATATGTTTATCTGAAAAAAATAACCTGGAAACCAAGAATTTAATTGCTGTTTAAAAACCAACCTTACACTAAATTGTAGTACCTCTCATAATTGTGAAGGAGGCTCATACATATGGAAATCATTTATATAGCACCAGCTTCACAAAACCAGAAAGTTTATTCTGACTTAATAAGCTAAATATCATCATCATCATTACTATTATTAAAAATTACAAGACTGGAATATAAAACAGCTGGCATTTCAAAGGTCTGATC
>JAOXNH010000031.1:59967560-59977749 GCA_028566575.1 Bartramia longicauda
CATGCTTAATTACAGCATCACTCTGCGCAGAATATTTCAGATATTTAAGGAGACTGGCAATGTCCAATTTAATATGTAAGGAAGGTGAAAATACAGCAAAATAAAGCCAACTATTACTATGAACTAGGGAGCGTTTCAATTTCCATACTTATGGAAAGGCCTGAAAGCATCTTTCAACTTAAGATGTTTTAATAAAGAAACCCACACCTACTCATTAAAAAATTTTTCTATAATCTAACTTTATTATGCTTTGTAACTTTAATTATCTCTTGTCACAGTAACTCTGCATTATGTAAAAATGCCACTTTAACATTAGAAATTAATAATGTAAGTTTGCTTTCCAACTCACTCATATTTAAGATATTATTACAAAGTCAGTAGGGAAACAACGAGTATCTGACCTTTAAAGCCAGACTTGACAGTGTATTTGAAACGTTGCACTTAAAGCTCAATTGTTTATCTAGATTTCCATCTGGATCTCTTCTCCCATAATCGCTGAGTCCGGTACGGTCTGATGTGGCCACTTTCTGAAACACGGTGCATGTCATCCCGGTGAAGCCGGCAGCCTTTATCACATAAGCCTCAAGAGCAATATTTGGAGAATACTGTGATGACAAAAATCAAACATTACATAAATTTTTTACACAATAATCTTAGAGGGATTCTCTGCCAGAAGAGGGGAAAGAAAACGACCCAGGAAACCATTTCTGTTCATCTGTCAGGGGTAAATCCGTTCAGAGTATTTCTCTTCTCCCTACAGAAATAGTAAGCATTTCAGATAATGCCAACATCTATTAAGAAAAAAAGCTATTGAAACTCAGAAGCCAGCAAAACGTCTCCTAAATAAATATATATTTATACTTACAGTAGAATAAACTTGAGCTCCGTTTGCAAGCCGATACATGGCAATTTTCTGCAGACACTGTACAATTCTAGTGCAAGCCTTGGCTTCCCTTTGCGCCATCCAGAGGACACGCTCATCGGCCAACATGATGTTACTCGCTATGTCCACCATCACGTCTCCGAGCTAACAGGGAAGAGAAATAAGACCGTTTTATACCTTTGAAAGCGTTCATCGAGTAGGATCATTATCAGAAAACACAAAGTGACTTGTCAGCCTAAAAAAAGCAAAAAGGAAATTGGCTGTTCCTATCTCAATCACCACTTGTCAAGTTGAGATACTGAAATGCTTTGACTCAGACATTTGCCTCCATCCAGGAAAAATGTTATGCCAATGTCATTTGGCTGTTTACATTATACTTGGGAAACAAAAACATGAGACATACAGATACTTCAGTAACAGCAGAGTATGTAATACTCCACATTCTACTGTACGAATTTTTTAAGGGAACTATTTACAATTGGCTTTAAACCTAAAATAAATAAAACTTTTAAAAATTCTATAAACCAGCAATAATACAGTTTGCATATATGGAGGAAGGCAGTAAGAAAAAGGTATTGCAGGCCAAAATAACATGTAACCCTTCAGCTTCTCTTCCTTTTGCTATGTCTGCTTTTTCTTTGATTCCTTCCTTGCTTGCCTTCAATTTTCCATGAACTGGTTTAGGTCGCAGGTTACACATGAGAGAGACAGCAAATACCCACAGGTACCCGAGCTGCTTCCAAACCACCAATTACATTGTTGGAAGTTTACGCTCACAATCCCTACCCTATCTTCTGTATGATGGACAAATACAAATTATAAAGGGAATTCGTTTATTTAGGCCACAACTCTGCCAAAATTAATAAGCACCTACATTGGCAACATTGACCTAGACTGGATTTTCACATTTCAGAAACATTGTCAAATATTGGACCAAAAGCAAAGGCATATGTATTTTCTAGTTGAATTGACTGAAATGCAATTCACAGTGCCCAAATTTAGGGACTGAAGTTTTCTGCCTAAAGAGAGACAGAGTGGGGAGAACATCTCCTTTACCATCAAGGCTTCCCAATTTCTTTTCAGAATATTACTAGTAAGGAGAGAATACAATAGTTTGTCGGGTTTGTTTTTTAGTGGTTGTTTTGTTTGGTTGGTTGGGTTTTTTTTTTTTTTGGTTTTTTTTTTTTTTTTAAGTATTCAAAAATTAAAGGCAAGAACAGGAATATAAAAATATTTACTGTTTTAAGAACTGGGTTTATTTTAGGGACAGAAGCTACAATCAGTAAACATTCTCACCAGCTAACACAGAGCCTCAAGCAGCATCTGCAGGCTGTAGCCCTTTCCACTAAATTCTCACGAAGAAATCAAAGTTTAATTAAATTTAAGATGTTTATTATGACTTATAACTACTTGAAAACGGGTAACATGTTTTATTCATCAACAAATGGTGGTTTCACAATAAATTACCAGTATAAAGATCCTTAAGTCACAGGACTCACATTTTGTACTTTTATAAACTATTACACCTTATTCTTTCCCCTGCTTATCAAGGTACACACAAGTTTTTCCAACTGCATTCTAATTTAAGACAATCTAAGAACTTTCTGAACATTTGTCTTCCCTTTGTTTCTTCTTCTGACATGAAAAAGGAATCAAATGAAACTTTTTAGAATTTATACTATTTATCTTTCAGAATAGCCACTATAATGCAAACTAAAGAACTGACAATAAAATGGTATAAGTATTAAGAAAACATTTGTAGGCTAATACCCTAATAAGAAATAACTGTCTTATTAATAGCTTCTAAAAATTATTAAATGATATTGTTCGTGTTCCTTGAATAAATGAGCAAATCAAATGTTTACTTCAAATCAAATCAATTAAAATTAAAAAATACATCACCTAAGACCAAAACCACCAAATTTAACTTAGATTTTTTCATATCATCTATAACCTTCAAACATGGCAAAGTAATGCCAGATTGTGTCACCCTACGGACAATAAATCACAGCTGAGAAAAGAATACCCTTATAATGTAACAAATCATGCAGCCATCTAAAATATGTTTCTATTTTTGACTGGGTACAAAACCAGCCATTTAATGAACTGCTTGTATAATTCCAAAATACACCAAGAAAACCCAAGCTATGACTGTAAAAGGAGATTTAGCCTGAAAATTCTCTAAGGAGTTCTGCAAAGAATTTACAACCAGCATTTACGGTTTGCTGAGAGTGGATGGGGAAGTTTGGCTTTGGGTTTTTTTTTTTGCCTTTTTTTTTTTGCGCAAGTTCAAAATTAAGGCACTGTGGTCTCCAACTTCCCAACATGCACTGTACAGTGAGAGCAATATAACCTCTGTTCAGCAGTGAAACAGAGAGTTCCTACCCACTGGTGGGACTATTCAACCACTTGCATTTTTTCTCTCCAACAATGAGCGTTCTCTAAGATTTTTATTTTAACGTCTTATCTTATATCCTGCAAGATATAGGAATAGTGAAAACCTTAGAGATACAGCTCAATACTGAATAAAGACAGCCTACCGTGGTGGGAGGGGAGAAGATAAGTCTTGTTTTATTCATTATTGAGAGGATCTCTGAGGCTTTCATTATTTGTATTTTTTAGATAAGAACAGACCAATGAAAACCTGCATGACCCACTCCATATTAAATAAAAACAGACTTACTGTACCCATCTCCCTGCTCCAGTGCTGACCAGAGGTGTTACTCACATTACAGGTCCAGTGAATGCTGGATCATCTCAGCTCGAATGCAAAGGCTGTGACCATGGGTCAGCAACTTCAGGGACCTACTAAACAAACAAAAACATGGGATAGAATCTGATAATCCTCTAAGTGAGTGCCTGCATCTAACGTCGAGAAGGTTTCACGGCTCAGAATACTTAAGGACAAACACTTTGATTATCTTTAAAGCGATGGCAAATTATCCAGTTACCTCTTTATATTTTTCAGCAAATCTTCCAAATTTCTCTATCATTTCAGCCACAAAAATAACATCCATCTTATCAGAAAAGTTTGCTGCTTCAACAGTGTAAGCCAAGAGCTGTCTCGCTGTTGCCACCGCATTAGTAAGGTTGAGCGGCATCTACACAGAGAACAAACGTAAGCAGTTTAAAGAAGTGAAAATTAAGCACAAGATAGAGGCAACACTTCAGCAATTAATAAATAAGCATTTTCCCAAAGAGGATAGCAATCCCCACAGGGATCACAGTGCTTTAAGTAGCCAGGGACTACCACCTTATCTGTTATCAAAAACATTTCCCACAAGCCAGAGAACCGGCATTTGTACCTGTAGCCAGAAACTAAGTCATGTCCTGTTGTCCTAGAAGGGAGAGAGGTGTTGCACCTCTCTTTTGTTACATCAAGCTCCTAAAGCATGGTGATTGATAGCAAAAGAAGCCAAAAGAAATTCAAATACACCACTGCTGTAGCATTCACTCATGATTCTATAATTCCAGAAAGTATTTGTAATGGAACATACAAAGCAAAAAAGCCCCAAGATAGATCTTCTCTATGACAAAGCTCATGGTTTCATTCTTGAAACAAGCACCACGCTGGAAAATTCTTCTCTAAATTGTACACAACATCAACATGTCCCTGCTGGTCTTAGCACTCAGTACATAGATTTGAACACAATTAATGAAAGATTACTTTTTTCCAAAACACTGAGTCCTGCGCTTAAAGTGTAAATAAAGTTCAAAGTCATAACACACACTGAGCAAAGTCAACTTTCAAATTCAGATATTCTGTGTAATTTCTTTGAACTTTTTCTGTAAGCAAGAATTTCTTTTCACATAAAAGTATACCTCTACGATACACAAACAAGAACAGTGAAATATAAATGTTCTTGTATGAATGTTACAAAGGTTTCAGCTCTATTTTCCACTTGGACCTCTACTTGATTTAAATTACTTGGCAGAGTTCTGATGTTCAAAATGGCTCAACTACCTTTGTGTTCTCTAAAGATGCTTATAATATTATTACATTTAAGTCTCAGAGACAATAAATTTCTGTGCAGAATACTGCTAAAAATTCCAAACCTACTGCACATAAAAAGAGGAAGGCTCTAATGAGTAAAAACAACTCCAAAAAACAAAACCTTTAAAAAAAATTAATATTTGAAGCTTCTGTTTCAATGTAACACACCTGTGTGCATGTATTTTTAAGCAAATTATAGGAAGTTACCTACTTAATACATGGAAATTCTACTTCTGAAGATATCGATCTGACCCTTGTATTTTAAACTTCCTAATGCAAATTTAGACACATTCTTCCACAACCTGATAAATGTTGGCTAAGCAAAAGCAGTTATAACAGACTGAAGGAATCTAGACTCTGGAGCAGTCGGGCTGCAGTACGTAGGCAGGAATAGCATCAAGCTGTTACAGACCTTGTGGAAAATATATATTACCAGGCAAGGTCAGAGAAAATCAGCAGCATCACAACTCTCAGTGAACAGTGAACTCTCAATAAGCAAATATTCAACTATGCTGTGTCACACAAAGGGATTCCCAGGATTATGTCCCAGCTGCTAACCAGTCGCTACGCACCACCGCTCCCCCTTCCAGCCCTCAAAGATGTTACTTGTGACTAAGCCACAGCACGCATCTCCAGTGCCAGGGACATAAAGCAGTAGAGCACAAATAGTTATGTCAACCCTCAAGTTTAACTTGGACCAGAACAGGCCTTTCCCTTTCTCTCCTTCCCACCCGTTCACTTTTTCTTACACCAGTCCCTCATTGGTCCTCAAGGAACCAGAGCAAGAAGCTAAAAAGCTGGGTCTGTGTTATTAAGTTAATTGAACACAGAGGGAGCAGGTCAGCAACAACCCAATACAATACACAGTTCGATGCTTTCACCTCAAACTAGATTTAGCCCAAGCCACTGGATGTCAAGGCTTCACCACCTGTATAAATTGGAGACATCCAAAGGGTAAATATCAGTTTAGGTCCTGATTGTCCCCAGTTGGGGACTGTAGTGCTTCTGACACAGAGTGATGTTTTCCCTAGAAGAACGTGAACTCGCACATTGAAACATTCTGAACACAGGCAGCAGGCAGGAATCCTACCCCAAGGTCAGACAAGCACTGTGGCCTGTGTTAAACATCTCAACAACATCATCAACTCAAGTGGCATAGCTGGATCATGAGGAAAAAAAAAAAAAAGCAACCAAACAAAAAAAAAATATTCTCAGATCTCCACAGTTTCACCTGTTGCATTGACACAACTGTGATGATCTGACAGTATGCACTGGAAAAAAACAAAATTTAAACCAGAGGTTTAAAGCTTTATGAAGTATGACACAATAGAGCAGCTCCACACAAAAGGCTGGGTACCTCGCTGCAGACTGGTGTTACTGAAAGTGTACAGTAACTAGAGACAAGCCTCAAAAGGAGTTTTGAGCTGAAAAATTTCATTTCACAGCTACATTTAAAATCTAGAATACCATCTAACCATTCTGTTATGCTTTACACAAGTACACCAAAGAATAATGTCTTCCTTGCACTTTCAATCTGGGGGCACTCATAACAAATATTAAACCAAACTCTTAACATAGATCTAGAAGCTTCAGTGTTGTACTCTGAGGCATTGCCCTTTGTCCTATCGCTCCACTCCCTGATGAAGAGTCCCTCCCCATCTCTCCTGTAGCCCCTTTAGGGACTGCAAGGGGCTCTAAGGTCTCCCTGGAGCCGTCTCTTCTCCGGGCTGAACAACTCCAGCTCTCTCAGCCTCACAGGAGAAATGTTCCATCACTCTGATCACCTTCACGGCCCTCCTCTGTACTCGTTCCAACGGGGCCATGTCCTTCCTGTTCTGAGGACTCCAGAGCAGTACATAATACTCCAGATGGGGTCTCATCAGAGTGGAGTAGAGGGGTGGAATTACCTCCCTCATGAGGCACTGAGACAGGTTGCCCAAAGAAGCTGTGGATGTCCCATTCCTGGAGGTGTTCAAGACCAGCCTGGACAGAGCTTTGAGCAGCCTGGTCTGGTGGGGGGATTGGAACTCGATGGGCAGGGGGGTTGGAACTTGATGATCTTTAATATCCCTTCCAGCCTGAACCATTCTATGATTCTATGTGTTCACCATAATTAATCTAGACCATCTGTATTACCAGTTTAAAAAAAATAATAATAATGAAGAAAGACTTGTGAGTTTTTCTTTTCATTAAAGAATTTGATTTTAGAGAAATGCACGAATTACCTGGTTGAACATATAAAGAACTCGAGTCACATCATTCGCATATTGGCACCTGGAATAGTCCTCTTCTGCCCAGTAGCCTCCCCTGTCGCATCTGCGCCAGGCTCGTCTCTCATCTTGTGAGTTGCCAGGATATATCCCACTGCCGGCAGAGTAACGCGTACACAGCAGGTATGCCGTAATGCCTGCCAATGTTCTAGGCCACCTGGGGAGTCAAAAGCAAAAAAAAAAAAAATTAGACAAATTTGCATGACAAGTAAATAAAAGGATTAAACGCTACAACACAAAATAAAGAGACACTCAAAACTAAGCATCTCTAAACTACTTAAAGGGCCACCTTGGCTCGCCTTCAGTATTTTCAAGCTGTTCATATTTGTGTACTATTAACAAAACAAGTTCTAATACTAGTATGCTTTTTTGAATTCTTTCATGAGGTTGCAGGTGGAGTGGAAAAGGTGCTTATAACATTACTAAAAATAGTTTACAATTTTATTAAAAAAGAAACCCCTTGCCTGCTTCACAAAAAATTCCATTTTAACACTATAAAGACAGTTAAATACATAGTAGGAAGCCCTGCAAGCTTTCTACTTGTCCTGCTCACATGCCTCAATGTACCTTTCAAATGACTGCATTCACATCAATATTAAACTGCAGATACGAACAGAAAACTAAATTTACAGTAATTAAGAAACAGTAATGCAGACACTTTAACCAATTTTGCAACCAAAAATAATAGCAAATACAAACTAACAGGAAAATAAAGTGTTCCTAAAGTTAAGATACGTCAAGGTAAGTGGAAGTAAGCACTTTTTAAGAAAACTTTTTCAACTTCCTCCTCTCTAATTTTACTGTATATACTTTATCTGTATAAACACATACACAGATAAAAATGAAATAAAGAATAAATAAATAAAAAATTGCAATACACCTTTAGTGCACTGATCAGAACTGATTAAAAGGAAACACAAGAATAGAAGGAAAACAGGCCCGAATTAAGCTGCAGTGCTGAGAGGAGGACAGGGGCAAGGACTGGCAGCCAGACTGCCCCTGCTGCTGGTCCTCTCCCCTGCCAAGATATGCATAAGCAGTATTTTATCATCCAGAACACTAATGCCTAAAGTTTAAAAGGAAAAAACATACATACCTAAACTGCAGAATGCTATGTATCTCAAATCCAGCCACCCAACATACAAGGTTTAACTAAAATCGAGAACAAAAGAGCTTCATCTGATCATCCCAGGCTTCCTCCTCCGTAATTAAGTCCAGGTCTTTGACCAGCCTTAAGAGCCAACACAGTTTTTGCTCAGTTTTAAGTATTTCAAAGGGCCTTGCACAAAGCAGTCGTCTCCAAAAATTGGAATAGTCCAACAAAATATTCTGTTAGATTACACTGGGATTTAAAGTTTGCATTTATATCTGGACCGCACTTCAGTAAATGGTCATTTAGTCACAACTATCATCTAAATTAAGAAATGCTTTTAACATATCTGTATTTAAAAAAAAAAATAATATTCTGTGTTTGCAGGAAGATGGAGTAAATACCTTGAAGAATGTTCTATTTCAGGAAATTAAAATTTAAATAATATTGCCAAGGCAGAGAAACTGAACAAGTCAGCTCCATTCTCCCTTTTATTATTCATTTGTACAGTAACTTCTCTTACTGAAGATGCTGGGATTTATCACAGTTCTTTCTTGAAGGAGGAGTAATTCCAGGGCTGGACCAAGGCAAAAAGCCTTTATATTAAATGATGCAAAAGATTAACTTTTGGGGTATACTGAAAGTCTTCTCTATCTCAAATCCTATTTATGCCTAATCAGCTCCAACAGAACAATTTCAACATATTCAGTAATGGAAGACAGACTCTTACTTCAGGCCATTTTGGCAAAGATTATTTAGGTTTGGGCAACAAGAAACTCAAAGACAGCTCCTGGTAGCATCCTTTAAATGTACAGGTCATGGCAACAACTATAAAAGCATTCCAAGTCAGTAAGGCATCTAATGGAAAACACTAGACAAACCAAAATGGAAAACAAAGGCTTAAATTTTGCTATCTTTTATAACAGTTTTGGCATTACAAATCAGTTCTCCATATTGTAGTGACATCATTTAGTTAAGAAATGGAGACTTCTTATTATGACCATAACCATAGTATCCGAATACCAGAAGAGACAGAAGATTATTTGAGTATCACCCAACCTAGCAAATATGCACACGCTAATTTCCAGAGCCTCTGCAGCCACTTCAAGAAATTTACGCAAGTGTCACCGTTCAACCTTTATCAGAACAGAACTTACACCAGAATTGGTGACAATGGAGATGGTTAGAAGAAAGAAGAAAAAAATAGTTAAAAAATGCATTAGCACACCTTTTAAATGCCAGTTACATACAGGTGTTTTAGAGAATGTAAATTAAGTCAAAGAACAGGTAGAATCTGCAATGGTCATGTAAATTATTTACCATCTTTTCTACTGTATAGAAGAAAAAAACCTTCCACAGAAAAATCCTAACAGCCTTTGTGAGTTGCTGCAATCCCAGTAGTGACCATTCCATGCATCCTCGCAAGCCAACAAAAACATCACTTTGGATCATGTCTGGCCAACTCGGATCATAGATAAGAGCAAGTTACAGATCCGCTGGGAAGGGAGGAAGGGATAAGGGGATATAATACACGTAAACTCATCTAAGTCCCTGAAATTTATGTATGGACAAATTAAAATAAAATCCGATCAACAAAGGCTGGTGGAAAACCAAGCACAAAGCTGAGACACTTGAATGCTCCCACTTCTTCGGGATATATAAGGCGCCTTCAGAGAATGAAGCCAAAAAGAACACAGGGAGATGAGGACAACTAAGAAATCAGCTGGCACAGCTGTTAGAAGACACACTGGCCCGCAAATACCTTGCAGAATGCACCCAAACCTCAGCTTCCAGAACGCAGGGTCATGTTTCCAGAAACTCTGACACTGACGTGGCCAAAACATCATTTCCAAAACAATTCTATCAACACTGAAATTTCTGTATTGAGTTTCCACATCAAAGATGCCACTTTGAAAGAGACATCTGTCTCCCTCCTTACAGACAGTTGTGTT
>JAOXNH010000031.1:59983899-59998606 GCA_028566575.1 Bartramia longicauda
AGAGATCATCCAGTCCAACTCCCCTGCTAAAGCAGGACCACCCAGAGCATATCAGATCATGCCACTCAGGACTGCATTCAGGCGGGTCAATATTCATTCTTCATAGATTTTTTTTTTTAATACCCATTTTTTTTGTTCCAGTTCAGAAATATTTAGTGAAAATTTCTCCATTAAAAGTTCTGCTCCTGTTGCTTGCAGTTTGTGTTTGAAAAGCAGTTGACAGGTCAGGTGGAATTCTGGGGGGAGAAGAGGACCAGGCTCCTCATACGGTCGGAATGGTGGGCATCTCTAAGACAGAGAGCATAATATTCTTAGACTGCAGGGAGTGGTGAAGGTCACACCACAGCTGGATATTTCATGGGAATGGGAAGAAGAGTTTCCTACAGGCCAGAGAGGGCTTCAACTTGGAAGGCCACTGAGGTGAATTTTCTTGGAAGCAAAGAGCTCTACCCCAAAGGATGTATTGAGTGGAGAAGAGTGGGTGTTATTTTATAAAAATTTTAATAAACTGTTCTCTGTCTAGGTGCGTTTGAGGTGCTGGGTTTTCATTTAAATTTTAAGAAGTTTAGTGTTCTAGTTGTTAGTGTAATATAACCTGTGTTCAGCTGAAAAGCCTTATTTGCTACAAGGAGGAGATCTAGGCAGATCTGCCTCGAAGCTCTGGCTGATTGGGAGTCCCCAAATCACACTTCTCTTTTAATACATTAACACCCAATAGTACCTGCCTTGAGTTATCTTTAGTTCTTCAGGTGATTTTTTTTTTTTTTTTTTGCTATTTTGTGACACCTTACCTTAGTATTCCACGGCCTGGAGGTGTTCCTTACCCTTGCTGTTCCGTAAGGAGAGAGCTGTGAGGCTTCTCCCATTATTCAGAAGTGCAGAGCACGTGGTTAACAGAATGAGAGTCACTTTTGTGCGGCGACAAAGTCCAGTTTACCAGCAAGCCTGTGGAATTCCAGATGTCTGGTCCATCTCATGGGTCTGTCTAATGTAGCAGAGCTTCAGCAAGGATTTATTTTGTTTTGGTGCTGATCAGAAAGCACCCAACAGTGCTAAACTTTCGTTTTAATGATACTACCGACTTCTTGTGGAAAGAACGGACTGTTCAAAACCTGAGTAAAACAGGTAGAGTCATGTTAATCATAGAATCGTCCAGGTTGGAAGAGACCCTTGGGATCATCAAGTCCAAGAGACTTCAGGTTTAGGTGAGGGTAAACTCTAGTTGCAGGTTATTTCTAGCCTTACGTGTACACAGCTGACGTCTGCTTTCCATGGACTTCACTGTCATGAGTGGGAAACTACAATTCCTGGCGAGACAGCTAGACCAGTGCTGTAACTGGCACTGTGGGCCACCAGAGTTAGGTGTGTAACACCTGAATGAGCAGGGTGAGTTGCAAGGATAAGACTTGATACCTTAGTGACAAGGTGACGGTGACCTGCATAACTCTGTATGAGGGGCATCCATTAAGTTTTGTTTTCTCCATTTACATTTATATCTGGCTGGAAAAAAGGCTTTACTTGCTGTTATTAAAATGATTGAACATGGTTATAATTAATTCAGGGAAGTGTCTCTGCATATTTTAATACTGGATACTAGTATGTTCTATTTAATTTTTATTATTTATATTTTTACTATATTGTTTTTTATATTTATTTAATTTAACATTCAATGTATACCTAGTACTGCAGGTCTGGGTCAAATTCAGGATATTGTTCTAAGTTCTAGTGTCTCTTCATGGTTCCTGCACAAACTAGCCAATTAACTACAAACCAAAGGGCTCTTTCTCATGTAAATGTTATTAATTAACTAATTTATAAACATTACGATAGAGTATGGTTATGGAAGAAAGTGTTGTTTGGTAGGTCTGTTGGGAGGGACAGCCCTGTGTGAAGGATGGTGTGAAAAATGATCTTGGAACCCGAGATTGTGGTTTTAACACATTTCATTTTGGCAAAAGTGCTTGGCTGTGCTTGTGTGGGGCCACACACCAAACTGGGAATAGCTGCACATTGAGGAATAACCCATCATGTATCTTCCTTGCTTCCCATGCCACCTTTCCCTTAAAGTGAGTAGGGAGTGTGTAGATTTCCTAAGCTAGCATTGTGAAAACCCTATGTTAAATTATGCTTTTAAGATCAGGTATGTATTAGGATTTGTTAGTCAGCAACACGCTTTTTTTTTGCATGTGAAGCTCAATCGGTCTGAGAAGCAAATACATGATAAAAGAAAACCATCTCTTCAGGTGTGGAAGCCGCATATACTAACATCTTGCAATGTGCAAGAGGTAAATGTAGGAGGGAAAGCTAATTCCAAAATACTTGTGTTATAAAGCGTTCCATTTTTAAAAGCTTGAGCTCATTGGCTTGATACCATGACAAACTAATGTTTTGCAGCTGTTTTTTATAACAGAGCTTTGCATACCCGGTGACAAACTGACAGACCTACTGCAGTATTTCATAAATGATGGCAATTCTGTATTAGCTAACTTGTCACTTCAATATTATTTTTTTTGTTTTATAGCATCAAACCAGGTAGACATCCCTACACGTGACCCACATTTTCCAGACTGAGCTCTAATATGTATTCACACAATTTTAATGATAGTTTTATTCTGCTTTATATGAAAGCCCCATAAGGCTTTTCATGGATTCATAAAATCTCCTCTGTATAACTTAATACTTTCTACTAAAAAGACATACCAAATGCCCCCATAAGGTGTCTGTTGTAGTCAGCTAAATTAAAAGAGAACATAAATATTTTATCTCTTTAGAAACAGTTAAAAATGTATCAAAACATATCACTGTGTCTACACTGGTTTTTACCTCTAGTGAAAACATATTTTATTTTTATTTTTGCAAACGTCTAGAGGATAACACAACACTGCAGGCAGAACACTTCAAACACTAAATCAACATTCCTGTGAAACTCCATTTGGTCTTTGTTCACAGAAATTCCCCCAGACACACACATTTTTAATGGCAACAGTTATATCCAGGTTCTCTTGACAGACCTGTGATGTCCTTGGACAGCAACCTTTACATACACAATTAAAATACCAGGAATAACTTAGGAACAATTAAAAAAAGCTAGAGGAGAGCAAGAAACATTTGTCTTTATAAACAAGAAATTAACTTGGTGTCAAAGCCAGAAGTCAGAGCTTTTATGAAAGTCCCAGTACAATGAGGCAACTAGATTGTATTCTTTCCTGGTAGTCATGACAATCAGTAGCACTGAATCTTTTTCATTTACTTTCTTCCTTACCCAATATTACAAGTGTCATGAAATTAAAGGAGAGAAAAATAACCTGAGGTTGAGATGTACCCACTGTCTTGTACAACAAAATTATACTGTTCTTCAAGGAGTAAGATCTTCCTTAAAAGTATTTGTTCCCTTTGTTAAAAAAGGTGGAAAACACTATTTAATATAAAAGTAATAAATGATGCATACAGAATAAAACTTTCAGAAGCCCAGATGTGGATATAGCTTTGTTCTCTCAGAACTACGTAACAAATACTGATCATCTTCTGAAGGAAGTTATATAAACACCCAAATATCTTTCCCTTGCACTTATTCAGATAAAGAAACCCGTTATGAGGTTTAAAAATAAAAATGCAAAACTGTAGTACAAGCAAGTGTATATAAAATGGTTTTTGTTAAGAACATAACCACACCAATTAAGACTAGATGCAATAAGCACTTACAGAGACTTCAGTGAACCAAGATGATCGAATGTTCCCTGTGTAAGTGTAGAAAACAGATTTCCAGAAAGATTCCTAAGAAATAAGTGTCATGATTTGATGCTCAAGCAACTGACGTTTGAAATGAGGAAATCCCTCCTCAAGATAGCATTATTTTAAAAACTACAAGATACTATTATGACACACTGTCATAGCTCACAAGACTGTAAGAATAAAAATCAGGTCTGACAGCCTAGCAAAAATCCCAAAATAAACTCTTCCCCAATGCTTCTTTTTTAGCTGAAGAATTTTAAGATCAGAAACAAACACTGAAAGCAAATACTTTATTTTTATTTAAAGCAACAACTAGCACATGTTGAACATACATTTCAAGAAGTTTAAAATTAACTTTGTTGTTCACAGTGAACTGACGTGTTGCCATTAACATGCTGTAAGAAGCGTGTTTGAACTAGCAGATTATATTTTTTTTAACATATTCTACATCCCACTTTCTCTGTGTCAGTGAAAGAAACGCACAAGAAGCTGACAACCAGTGCAAAGAAACATTCCATAAACTTACGTGTTATTTCCTTCCAGTAAATGAAGAACTACAAAACATGCAAGAGAGCCAGGCAAAACACCAACCACACTGATGCCATGGTAGAAGGAATGGATATTAAAAGATTCTATAACCCTGAAATATTTTTGTAGGGGAAATATTTTGTACAGCCTGCTATTTCCCTACCCTCTCCCCCCACTATACCTTCTAAGAAACTGGAAAATGGTTGCAAAGCAGACAGAGCACTGGGTAGTATGGTTGGTTTTTTTTTATAATCTTGCTACTGAATAGCATACCACAACAGTAGCCACGCTGCACGTCTTTAAAGTGCACGCTTAAAGCAAGCTACTCCCATTGAAACAAAGAAAGTTAACTTACATCAGACTAAAAGTTAAGAAATTAAATTACATCCAACAAAATTATACTTACAATCTAATAAGATTTACGAGTCCTCTAAATATATCTGCATTCAGGCAGCCTATTCTGTTGTTCGTTAAGTCTCTACAAATAGGAAAAAACAGAGTAAACTGTTTTATTTGCGAGTGACGTACAGGCTGCAAACAGAAGCATTTCAAATAAAATCCATGAGTAACAGATTGCATCATATATACATCTAGTCTACAAAACGCAAACAGTGCTCTGTGGGTGTATACACATGCACAGAGAGTCCTTATCCCATTTCTAAAGTAATAATGGTTTGCCCATATATAGTTAAATGAGCCCAGTCTGACCAGTAAAACCCCTTAGAACAGGTTCGGCTTATCTCACTACAGTAAATTTTCATATTTGTACAGTATATTCATCACGTGTGCTACATCACTTATTTTTTTTGATGTGCCAGAGACCTACACTAGTGCCTTTACTGCACATAAATAGGACCACTTCTATATTTAAACTTACATAAGTCTTTAAATATTATATTTTATAAAGTAGGTCTTAAATCAAACTGCCAAAAAATCTTAAAGAAATAAAGTTTGCAAGTAGTAATGGTCCAGAATTGGTCCTTCAGCTTTATTTTTAATGTTTTCAAAAGCACAATTACCAAAAAAATTTCCTTTTAAGTAAGCCAGATCATCTGATCCGTGAAAATGAACACATATACCACAAAAATTTAAGAAGAAAAGTTGTATTCTTTGGAGCAGAAAGCAAAATCACTAAGACTTAAAAGCTGTCCCAGATATTCCGAGAATTTGAAGAGTGTTTTAATAAAAGAAAAAGGGAAAAAAAGGGGAAAATAATGCCAAGGTATAAATCCCCAAAAAATGTGTTAATGGCAATGTTGGCACAACCTTCAATAAAGCAGTATTAACAGTGCTGTAACTTCAGTGCAGTATTAATAGCAAGGGACTCTGTGTTCCACTATGACCTTTGGAAAAAAAAAAATAAAATCATGAGTTTAACATCTAACAAAGCAAAACTTGATGGTATCAAAGCTGGGAATGAATGTTGACCCAGTGATGTTTCAAACCACTGAAATACAAAAAGGGAGGAATAATACAAGAGCCTGTCAGTAAGAACAAGCGAGACTGCCAAGCCACAGGCAGTGGAACTTCTTCAGTCATAAGACTGAAAGCAGACTTTATATGTGTGTGTGTATATTTAGACAGCATATACATATGCAACTTTTAATATATAATAACTTTGCTGTCTAAATTTCCAGAATCTAAGACTTACTCTACTCTCGGAGGTTTTTTTGTTTGTTTAAACTGACTAACTAGATGTAGTACTTACAGTCTTTTCAGAGATGAAAGCCCCAGAAAAGCTCCTGGATCTATAGTACTAATAAGGTTGTTCTTAAGGTCCCTGTGGAGAAAAATTAAGACATTATATTTATCACAAGCTACCTTTTAAAACAGATATAGATGCATGAAGTCACACTTAACTTGTCTCAAGTTGTTTGAAAGCTGCCCAGAAAACCCATACAACACATTTCTACTTTCTCTAACATAGCATCTTTCAAAATTTGAAAAATCTGTATTTTAACTACAAAGAAGAATGTAAACACCACGTATGGTGTATTCCTTTAAGTATTCTACCAGTTCCTGTGACGTGAGAGGGTATGGAGTCAAAGATATTTCACCACAGTGCCCCAGAAGATTACAACTGCTCATGGTGTAACATTTGCTCATTACACAGTCCAGAACTGTTTAGCACTGTGCTGTCTTCTTCAGCCTACCCAGTTTTAAACACTTTAGTAGTTCCCAACATCAACCAAAAGAAGCAAAACAAGCTCCTAAAAATACACCAAAAGACACAACACAGGAAGTTTCCACCAAAAGCAAAGACCTGGCTGAGAATCCCAAATCAAGCTACTGAAAAAAAAAACCTCAGAGCACAGATTTTTAAATCTTAAAGTTTCCAGAATAAGAGATTGCAAGGAGAAATGTAAAGTAACTATATCATTAAACTGCTTTATTAATTGTACAAGTTATATATGAATTTCAACTCCTGAATCAAGATATTTTGCAGATACAGCTTAATTTGAAAGGTCACAGAAAGCATCTGCCAAGCACCTACAGAGTTTTGAACAAACTTGATCACTGCATGAATGCTAAAATTATTTCCACCTCCTTATTCATCCAAGATTTTTACTATGCTATTATCTGAAACTTTGTAGACACACACTACTAGACGAAAAATTTCTCATTCCTTTGTAAAATGTGAATGTTCTGCATTTGAAAAGAAAATTAGTAATTTCAATCAAAAGCAAGGTTTTAGTAAGCAAGGGCAGAAAAAAAAAAAATCTCCTAAATCTACCACAACATTAATAATTCTGCCTGAAAGAGAACAATACCAGAGGATTACATGTACCATCACACAGGGATGCGTGAGTGAAAACATAAATTCATCCCAAGATTTCACAATAACATTTCCTGCAGCCAGATTAACAAATCATAATACGACAGACTCTGTTATGCACATGGATCACAACTCAATGTCATACCTAATGAACATTTTAAATACCTGAAATACTTTAAATACTTTCAATTTACCTTGCAGTACAGTAAATTAATTTTCAATAAAATTATGACATATACACACTTCTCTTATCTCAACTTTATGGATTCTCACATAAAAAGGAAGTAGGGGAGACAATATCATTAGAAAATCGTGTTTGGCTTGAAAGTTTTTGGTGTTTTTGACGCTTATAAATGCATTTATACAAACAACTGATTTTTGGCAACAGGCATTTACTCAGCTGCTGATTTTAATAATTTTTCTTTGGTAGAGCTTAACTAATAGGATACAGTTATAGATATTTATTTACCCAAATAAAAGAAAATCTGTCCAAAAGAAATCCACTAGAAGAGGGTTTCAGTCAGGGTAATATTACAGTTTCCACAAGCTCTAGATTAGTGGTACATCTTTTATCTTACAGTAACTATATCCTTCATCTAGCAATTAAAAATACTGCTAAAAAAAACCCCACAAGCCAAGCAACAGAGATATCTTACAATGAGAACCTATTAAAAAAATAACAATAATTTTCTCTTAAATCTAAGTAACACTGCAGATGAAGATGTCCCTTACCAACCAAGGATGCAACTTAGCAACAAGCAGAAGTATTTTTAAAAGCCTGACAACCACACCTAACATTATCTTGTTTAGATAAGAAAAACATCTTAATGAGAGAATATTTAAATGTAACTATGGTTTGCCATGTAAAAACAAAATCATTTCACTGGAATTTATAATGCCATGTTTCAGTGGCCAGTTGTCTACAACTTAAAAGTCCACATATACATACTGAAAAATTACTTGTGTATGAATATCTATTACTTATAACATTGCTTTCTGTCTCAGCACAACGAAGATTGTCTTAATTAAGCATCCTGCAGCCACAAACAAATGATGTCTATATATCTATACACACATACTGACACATATACGTTATTTTGCTCTCTCAACTACTATTGGATCAACTGTCTTTTCTTCCTCAACAGAACTTGAAAATTAACATTGGACAAAAACCATGTTAGCTACCATGGACTTTTACTACATGAAATGCCTTTTCAAAAAGATAATGGGGGAAGATGATAAAGAAATTACAAAAATAGGTTAAACATTACAGAAAGTCAGCCTGTGCCTCCCACAGCTCGATGGGGTGTAGATTTTATGCAGGCAGATCCAATAAATGCTTATGACTGATTAAACAATTTACGTTTCCTCATCATTCACTGCCTATGATTTAAATTCTACCCTACACATAGACAGGCTTTCTCCCTAAAATATAGCCCGCTATATTTAATTTTTTACCACCAGTGTACCAAATATTTAGGGTACCACCATAACTGTTGATAACTGAAAGCCCAATTATTTTATTGCATGCAGGTCTCAGATGTAGAATTCTGCTTTCAGGTCAATATATTCAAATTGTACCTGAGGATCAAATGCTGCTGGAGCTGTTTCACCAGGTTCAAGTAACTCTCTCTAAGCAAGGAAAACTGGCTCAAATCTGTCACTGACTTCTCTGTATTAGAGTCATGCAAGGACAGAAGTCAACTGAAGAGTTCAGGTTCATAAGGAACCATGGAAGAGGAGACAATAGACAGTGCTGACACCAAGACGTTTTCCAAACAGAAATTAAAAAGTTACTAAAAGTCATCCCTTGACTTTTTGAAAAGTTCTTACTTATGCTTTTGATATCCCCTCGCGTCTAAAGAAATCAACAGCAGCTTCGATCACTTTGTTTGGCTCACTCCATCATATCACCTGGGACATGCACTGATGAACTACAACAGTCAAAATTTCTTGAAGATGTAATGCAAAAAAGTTCAAAACAAAAATGAAAAAAATGCTTGAGACTACCACCCTTCTGCAAACTAAACAAAAGCTAGAGCCTAGACTGGAAAAAAATCTTTGTTTCCTTCAAATAATTTCTGTATTTCCAACAGTTCAGAATACTCCAAAGCGTTCGCTTTCACAGCACAGATTTTTTCCGGCAGCGACTAGAAGCACACTTCCCCTCCTTCATCACTCATATCTCAGAAATTACCCAAGAAGCAGGTGAGCACGAGGAAAATAAGTATTTTGTTAGGCTAACATACTCAGTCTTCTCCTGAAAGGGCCACAGCTAACCTAGAGATGGAGCTTCCAGAATGAAAACTAAAATTAAAGTGAAAAATAAATTCCTGAATACTCATAAACCCGTTTCTCTACTCAGTAATATTCAAACAAGAAACTCTGACACTTTCCAAATGCTTTTAAAGACTGGAGAGAAAAGAAAAAAAAAAAAAAAAAAAGAGTTAAAAGAGTTCAGGTCTACCACTAGGAGAATTCAGGTCCATCTTTTCACCATGCTCTGCTGCACTTTAACAAGAATTAAACCCAGAAATTGTTACTGCCTGAAAAACGTATTAGATGCTCCTATTTTTATTTAAGGCATCCACATATCTGTAGATAGTCTCATTTTTTTTCCTCCCATTTTTACAGCACCTATCTACAAATAACACTCCCTTCACACTGCATATTTTCCTTTTCAAAGGTATATTAGTATATCCTAAAAATACATTGGTAAACCCTTGTCGTTATTTACAGTTCAATAAATATCAAACCCTTCTTTTGCTATCTAAATGTCTCACTGAATTCCATGCCTGTCTCTTCCTCCTCTTCTCCCTTATGTACAATATAAAAATAGTACTTCATAAATACATAAAGTCATCTTCCTTATCCTCACAAAAATCAACAGGCAGTAGACAGAAGACAGCAGTTTGCTTCTAAATTGCTGAATGTTGACTAGTGCTATATAAAGTCAAGTATCTACTAGATCAAAAATTATCTGTCACAAATTACTTGTGACAAACTAATCAAAGAAGTCACTTCAACATTTAAACTGTAGAGCATTCATAGCAAAACACAGCATTAACAAAGTCAGTGGAGATTAAAATATTTAACGTCTTTAATTATCCCTGATGGCAGTAAAAATCTTTGACCTGCTACTGTGGTTCAGCTATTTATTATTTGCATGATTTTTTTCATAGAAGAGGAGATGTAGGCATTTTCTACTGGCATTAACAAACATTTCAACCTCCTGTTTTGGTAATCTTATCACCCTGTTTACAAAATAATGCCTTACCAAAACCTAAATCTTCATAAATTAACACATGCACAAAGTTATTAAACAGATTTGAAATTCCCACAAGGCCAGCATTTTAAATGTACTTCCCCACATTTTTGGGACGTATAAGCAACAAATAAAACAATCTTTCCCTTTCAATAGTAGCAGTGAAAAATTGTCAGGTGGAGATGAGGTCAAGAGGTAACATGTTTGAGCAAAATGATAACCTAAAGGGCAACGATTTGCCAGCTGCAGATACCATATGCCCAAGAACTGAAAAAAATAATGAAAATTTACATATTTGTAAATGGTTTCTGTTAAGATGTCCAAGAACTAAACAGGTAAAAACAAATTTACAATTCATCTGTTAACACACTAAAGTTGTGAATCTGTATTTCAGGATTCCAAATATTCATTAAAATGCAATTAATAACAATTATTATGCAGGTACATGTTCCTGACATTAGTTTGATTTTTTTTTACTTTTTTGTTTGGTTGGGTTTTTTTTTTTACTTTTTTTTTTTAAGGCTTTGGTTAAATGTATCTATACATCTAAACGCTATCCAAAAATTATCAAGGAGAAATGGTAAAAATATTTGCCAAGAGGTATAACATTACAAGGAATGAAGACACAAGCATCAAACGCAAAGAGAATCTCTCCCCTGGTAAGCAGGAATGTTAAGCGACAATACTACTGTCTGAACTAATTACTTAAATGCTGACTGAATTTATTATTTTTCTCTCCATTTCGTCTCTTAAATTAAAAGTGGAGGAAAGAGTGTATCAACAAGGAAAGAAAACACTCATATGAAAACAAGGTATAGTACAAATAGTAAGAAAAAATAAAAATAAGCAAGAAACTGTCAGAAAAGTGCAATTTTAAAGGCACGCAAGTTAACACAGTGAACATTAGGGAATAGAATTTGAAACTGAACATAAAGTTAAGGTTTAAAATAGTTACCATGGGCTTCAAATTTTTTGCCTTTTACTCTTCACCGTTGAAGTTCAAAAAAATTATTTTTTATTACAAGAGTAGCTTCTGTCCAAGGTCAGAAGAACATTTAAAGCACAAAAGTTTACTTTTACTGTGGTTAAACAGATTTTTTTTTTCTAATGTCTTGCACACACATGCAAAAAGAGATGGTTATTAACAACTAGCGTATCATGGTAGTAGTTATCCCTTCCTTTATGATGAAGCATTTGGCCATTAATATTTTTTGATATATTAAATCCTACACCAGTGCACATAAAGTGTGTTACCTCCTTCAGATAAGACCACCATACCATCTAAAACACTGCCACCCCATATCACTTTAAGTGCTCAAAATGCGATGCTTTACTGCTTTCTTTTCCTTTTCATGGAAGAAGATATTAAAATAACCTAAAAAATCCTTATCAGTGACAAGAGTTAAATGGAGGAAAGCTGGGTTCTTATGATTTTAAAGAAAATTAAGATTTGGATTCATAAAGCAACTGTAAACGATCATCTCAAACTAATTAGAGTTTCAAGTATTTCCTGTCTGAAAACTGTAATGAGCTACAACAAATAACAACTGTCAGCAGATGCCTTTATTACCTAAGCAAGAATGCCAAAATAACGTGTAAAGATCTAGAATGCCATCTCTGCTGATAACCTTGCTTCTTTGGCACCACAACTAATTTCCACAATAAAGCTCATCTACTGGTGCAGAAGACAAATCTTTCTTCTGGCATGTGGGGGGACAGAAGGGTGCAAGTATTTGATTTTATTTAGGCCAGGTGACTGGGATTGCAGCCTTCAGGTTTTAAAAGGAAGAATAAAATACTTTTAATCCCCTGAAGCCAAAAGTCGTTTGGAACTCATCCTAGATGTTGCGAGCTGATTATGGAACTGGCTACTTTCCCAGTCAAATGGCCTAGAAAAATCCTTATCTCTAAAGTTTCTGCTTGCTCCCAGGTAGATCAACCTGCCAATCCTGACCTTCTACCAGCTGGAAAAAAGCTGACTGTAACAGAAGCTACAACCCTGCTTCTTATCCCATAGGTGATATATCATCCGAAAGGGAAAGTGAAAACAGGAAGCAAAAGGTGTCCAAGAAGTTATTCCCATCAGATTCACTCCCATCTCCCTCCCTCCGTGCACAGGGTATATACCAAAGTTGTAAAGTGAGCAGCAACTCTGTTAAAATAAACGACAATAACAAGCTTACAATGAATCTAACCTCTTTTAGAGACTCCAATACATCTGTTTCCCCTACAAATATATTTTACAATGGTTTAATAAAGGGGTTTGACACTTCATTAAAAAACAAGAAATTAAAGAAACAATTTTCTTTACAACATAAGTTTTCATATTATGAGACTACCACCAACAAAGCAAATCCTGTCCTCACAGCATTCCAGTGAACTTCCCACTGAAACTGCCCTAATCTCCCCCGCAGGTGAGATCACCCCTTTATGCTGACACACGATATTCATACTAAGAACACATCTCTTAAATAAGACATCTTGTTCTCAGAACTACTAATGAAACATAAACAGCATAAAAAATTTTTTAAGAGAAAATAGCTTTTTAAGAAGTGCTTACAATCTTTCAAGAAGGTGTAATCCAGAGAAGGAACCGTTCTTCAACTCTGTGATTTTATTGTTACTCAGAATCCTGTAAACAAAAAGAGGCAAGAACAACATAAGTTTGGTAACAAAATTATTTACTGCAACTTACACTTCTGGTGTAAAGGCTGTTAAACAAAAAGATTTATGTCAAACTCTAATACCTGGCTCATTGTCTAGGGTGTATATAACAGCACTGCTTAAATATTATGAAGGAGAAAAAGAGGATTTTCTATGTCACGTGCCCTATGTAGCATGCAAGCTTACATAAAAAACATAGGAAACCCATATAGGATTATCACCATAAGATACCAGAATTGGCATAATAGAAAATGAAGTATTAACCAACCAATCTACCCATGGAAGAACAATGTTGATTTTCAAAATCACGCAGCAAATCACCTGTTCCCCATTGCCTTTGCTGTCACCCTCAGCCACTCGCACACGTTGGCCCCCCAATGCTGTGCCACCCTTCCCACTTTCAGCCTTCTCCTCAAAGCAATCTTTTTAAGACATCTGCAAATAAACTCAGCAAACACTACTTCCCTTCTATCTACCCTTTCTTCTCTTAAAGGGATACACAACTGCAAATTCCCTCTTTCACACAAATAACCGGATCAGGCCCATCTAGTCAAGGACTCTATTCCCCAACCCAAGCTGTCTGCAGATATAAGTCTTCCTCAAATTAGGAAACCTCTCGTATAGCTGGGTGCTTCCTTACTTAGAGTGACCTCCTTCCCACATAGCTACATATTTCTCTGTCACAAGAAAAAGCCTATTTTTCTTTTGAATCACATCAAATTTTGGCAAACACACACGGCCTTGCCTTACCAAAGGTTTTGCAGGACAAAGCTCTGTTCCATAAAGAATGTCTCACGTTGTCGGTTTTCAACGCAGCTCCTGCAGCTTCATTTGATGCTTCCCACTTCTTACACTGAAACAAGCAGTAATCAATCCCCACCTACCCGCTCTCTTACCACCTGTAATTACACAGAACCCCGGACGGTCTCCTGCCAGAGCAAGGATTCATATTTTACTTACTCTCCACACAAAAGCCATTTTGTGCCACCTTAATAATCTCCAGCTTTATTACACCCAAAAAATGCTGAGATAAAACCAGTACACAACACACAGTGTTCAACACACAGACAAGTCACAAATCTACGTAATAGGATAACGATCTTCTGGTTTGTTTCCTGTTTTCCTAGGAAATCCTAACACATGATCTGTCTTTTCCACTTGTACCAAGAATTGAAGATTCCTGGTCAGCTCAGTGCCCATAACCTTACAAATGAAGACAGAATGGTTGTCTTCTCCAGCACAATTTTCATTTTTCCACAATGTGCTGCTTCTGCCATTTTATTGCCCAATTATTAGTTTCATAAACTTCCTCCAAAATTCTTCACTTTACACTCAACCTTATTACATCAAGCAACTCTGTCAAACCCCTACTAACACTGTTTTACTAGTCATTAAGAAATGTGTTGTGGATTATGGGTCCTTCAGACTCGACTCAAGTGAGAAGGCTAATCATTTACTTCCACATCCACTTCTTAGCCTTCAGCAAGTTAGTTGTTCATACAATGATTTTCCATTTTAGGCTGACATACTATTTTCATCAATAATCCTTTGGCGAGGGACCAAGAGATGCCTTTTGGAAAAGCATTTATGCCTCACTACATCCACTGGAACATCCTTGTAAACATTTTGCCAATTCTGAAGAGCTCCAAAGGTTTGCGGGGAAGAGCTTCCCATTACAGGAGATGTAAATTTTCCAGAGTACATCTCTCTATCCAGGTATCCAATATATTTATTATAAATTC
>JAOXNH010000031.1:60063090-60076473 GCA_028566575.1 Bartramia longicauda
TTGTAGCTCCACAGCTCAGGGATGAGGACGCACAGCTCGTGGTTCGGGGAGCAGGACGCATGGCTTGGGGATGAGGGGGTCAGAGAAAACTGGAATTTTTTATTTTTTGGGCAGTGTTAGTTAATAAGACCAGAAAGAGCAATGTAAATACGAACTAGGAAATAGAGAGTGAACAGCATGTGGCTACTATAAATATATCACATTATAGCTGTAATAGATGGGAAATAGTTTTTAAATGGGTACAACTGCTGCCATGTTGCTTCTGCACTATATGAATAGATAAAAGCATCAATATTTTAATAAATGTGGATATACATATTTAACATCTCTACAGAGCCATAAGCATGCGTGATGCTTTACAGATAAATGAAAATGATGTCTTTGTACCCCAAGGAACTGAAAATCTAATTTAGATACAATGCATGAAGGGATGACGAACAAAAAGCTGGATGGGAGGTAAAAAGAGAACATGGATCAGAGTAGTGAAATGCTTTTTACTACAGTTGCTCTTCCTTAATTTTATGTAATGTATGTTAAAGATGACATCTAGACCAAAGATCAAGGCTGCCAATAAAAAGGTAATTGAAACTACTTAGTTTTGAAAAGTGTAACCTTCTAACAGAGATAATAGAGCTTCATAAAGTCTATAGAGGAGAGCAGTTCAAAGAGTGGGTAGACTATTGCCAGAGAGAGCTGATGGGGAAAAGCAACGAAGTTATTCCTTAATCTGCCTGGTGGAAGATTATTAATAATGCTGATGGGGAGGAAAGAATGAATGAAATGAATTTTAGGTTGCAGAGGGCTGCAAGAAGTAGGCAATGGAAAGAGTATTGAAGTTAGTAGGAACAGAAAGTAAAGAAGTTGAGGATGATGTGATGTGATATGGGCAGAGGCAAATAGGAGGGAGATGAGCAAGAATAAATGTGAACAAGCAGGACTAGATTTGGGAGTAAATAGAAAACATATGAACATTTAATTTGGAGTCAGCTGGAAGGTCAACAGTAAAAAATGCAGGGCAAATAGGAGAAATTATTGTGAAGGGAAAGGCATGGGTAAAGCTTAAGATTCAGATGGTGCTAATTTTCTCTTTAAATATGCTTGAATGAAGCAGAAGAGAAAATGAGATACAGAGAATGCTGACTGTGATGGGAAGTGCAGAGCAGAACTAAAAGTGACAGTAAGCAAGGTGGTGCAGTTAAGGGAATTTTTTAAAAATGCACCTTAAGTTAAATGCAGTCCCTTCTGGACAGCTTTTTTGTCCTTTTTTTTTTTTCCCTCAGACTTGTAAGAGTTGTTATAAAACGCTTTATGTATTGCCGTCACTGTACACTTTGACCTTGCTCTCATGAACTAACCATTTAGTCTGTGTTGTAGATAGGTACCAGCCTGCTTTTGCTGCATTCCCATGCACATAAAACAGTGAGCTTATAATGCAACGCTGTAGTCCATGAAAATATGATTTATTGTTAAATTAAATATGGATGTCATAATGTGAGCCCCTCGGGTCAACTATAAGCTTGAATGTTATTGAAAGAGCTGCAGCGGCAGCTCTGTTTCTTCATTGCTGCTGACAAAAATGCCTCTACAAATAGAATACAACAATGCAGACGTCTTAAGGAGTCTCTGAGATGTGCTGTCCCTGGCATAACATTGCCATGTGACATTTTCAAGAACTATAAATACATTGACTGCATTATAGTGTAAAAGTTAAGAAGCTTTGCAGTAGTCACTGCAGAAGCATTAAAACCGAGCTGAATTTGTTGTGAATACTAGGAGGGATTCAAAGGTTTAAAAAAACACCCAACCCAAACCACAAAACCAAAAAAGAACCAGAAACCCCTAAAATCATAAAGATATAGCTAGCACGTGTCTGTATTAGATTTTTAATCCAGAATACGTAAGTATTATTCCGTAAAATTGCAGTTGAATGGCAGTTTTATAACTTCACATTATGACAAGGACAGGCACGCATAATTTCTTAGGAAAGATGTCTGAGACCACCTCTAGGCAATACAAATGACCACTTTGTAGCAGTATTTTCTTGTTACTGAAAGTTTATACCTATTTTTTTCACATTATTCCTCTAACCTGAATGTTTTAAGCTGCAAAAGTGAGTGCTTTTTTTTTTTTTTTCAACTCTTAGCCAGCAATTTTCCAATGCAAAACTGTGAAGGAACATTTTATTTCTCCAAAATGCTCTGTAATCTGCCTTCAAAATATCTTCAGTGAAGATAACAAAACACAGCTGTGTGTTCATGTTGGGAAAATTTCTACTGGAGCCAGGGTAATAGGAACCTGGTTGGTAAACTGGCAGAAGAGGATCATCTCTCTGAAACCAAGTTATGTGAGTGGAATTCTTCCTTGCCAGTGTCTTGATTTTTCAGTGAAAAGATGAAGTTATAAGCAGAATTATGAAGTAGCTGCTAGGTGTCTTATGGGCTGGTCCCTGGGGAAAGGGCTGCAGGAGATGTGGGAGCTTTGTGTGTGCTGTTATAAAGAGGGTAGGTAGACTGAGCCGTGCAGCAGTTTGTTCCAGTTGTTGGGAACCTGGATGTAGCCAGAGTTTCACATCCTCACGCAGTACCCGGGATGTGCTTTGACTCAAAAGTAACTACACCCCAGCCCCCAGTGAACTGTTAGTTTTCCAAAGCGTTAGTGACTGCAGCACTGGAATAGATCCTACACTGTAGAGGTGAGATACTGCATGGGAGGTTTTTGACTACTAGTTACCTCAGAGAGGATAACCTAAATATTTAGGCGCTGTGGATGTTGTCCTGCTGCCGGATAGCTCATGATTAAGCCCCTACTAGAACCCCCTTTGGGGTATTACTTTTGTTATAGGCAGAGGATTTGCTTTGCTTAGGTAGAAGTACTGCTGCATTGATGAAACAAAATCCAGGACTCCTCGGTTTTGTTGCTGGTTGCCTCAGTTGTGCAAGCAGAGATGGAGGATCTCAACCATTAACCAGTCTCTAATCTCCAAATCAGATCTACCTGGCCAGAAAGTTAGAGGCAACAATTACTCACCTGCACATTAGAGATTTGCCTTAGGAAATTATTTGTACATAAAAACCATAATCCCCACATCAGAAGTAGCTGCTGTAGGTTTTTTATTCTGCTTTTTTATTGTACAAGATAAAAGATAATGGCAACTCCATTGAAAAAAAAAAAACCCTCACAAATAAAAAGGAGGGATTTTGGCCTTTGTGATGTATAAACAGACTTTTATGAGAATTGTGAGTTTAAATTCATCAGATGTGGATTGCACGTAACATCATTGGGTTTGATATCAGTTCTAAGCCACATGCTTCATTTGGAGTTACCTTTCAGGAGAAAAATGTACTGAATCCACAGAGGCACATCATAAAAAAACTCCTGTGCTAATGTTGTGTCTTTGAGACAGTTTTTAATTTAAATCTCCCCTTTTTCAAGATAATTCAGTTTTAAATAACTCAGCCACTATGTACATTCCAAATGCCTTTCCTAGGGTAATGTACAGGATCACTCATAGGAGAAACTAAGTTAATATATAATACAATGTGGCTAAACTTTTCCATGTAGGTATACATCTTTCCTGGAGTTGAGAGATAAATCCAGTTTATTAGAATAAACCTCTCTATTTAGATAGCTATCACCCCTTAGTCACAGATGTCTATTCCAGAAAATGAGATTTTTCATTTTAATATACAACAGGAAACATATTTCTTCTTAGGGCAGAGCTCATTACAAAAAATATTATGAAGATTGGTTCAAGAGGTATTAGAGAATTAAGTGAGAAAGCTATTAAATGTAGTAGTGCTGGTACAAGTTTTATCTCAAGATGTTCCTAAATAAGGATTCCTGAGTATTTTCCATGGGAAGTATTCATGCCCTGTTTTTCATCATTCTGTCTAAATATCTGCTGTTGACCATGTAATAGATGGACCAGTGATATGATTGTCCTTATGTTCATTTGACAGCTACTGAAGAATGGATCTTTTCCAAGACACGTTTTTAGCAGTGCAAATAGGAGAATGAATGAGAAGAGAACCCTAGTTAGGGTCTACTATATTAAAAAAATAAATCTGTGTTTTGTAGTGCTTGGATAGCTAATATATTGCTATCCAGCTTTCAAAGTAGTTATTTTTCATGATGTTTCTGCGATAATAATAGCTCATCATTTGATTTCATGGGAGTTATTGTCATTCTAAAGGGCTGAAAATGATGTAAATGCAGCTGTACAGGGAATATGACAATGTCAAATGAAGCAGTGTCATTGCAGTTCTACGTATATGCTGCTACAATGTCAAAATAAAAGGAAAGAAACCATATTGATCAATAGAGCAGAGTATCAGAAGTGATTGGATAAAATGCAAACAATGCATTATCTGTTATAAAGTCTTATTAAATGAAAATGCAACTTTCAGGCAGTAATAGTGCATTGAATTTGAACTCACATTTGTCTGAGTGTTTAAAGCCACTGCAATTTCTACTGGGCAAGTATATGTTCCTTCAATGCATTAACACATATGTTCAATATGACCTACTTTATAATTGCTGTGGGAGTTTGCCTTTGCATTTTTTGGATAGCTCTCTGTTCAGATTCTCAACCATAGCATTGCATTAGTTTATTTGCATTGAATCAATTTTGCTAAGGGATCTCCCATTTTTATATAAAGAAATACTTAGCTTCATTACACAGGGAGTGAAGTATCTCGATCTCAATTTTAAAGAAGGGAAATTGAGGTAGCGCAAGTTCAGTGTAATTTAGCTAAGGTCAAAAAGCAGATGGGGTAATAATAGGTATAGTACCTGGATTTTTCTGCTCTCCTGTTCCCATTCTGTGTGTGCAATGTCACATTCCTGCTGCTAACAAACACATTTTGAAATAAACATTCCTATCAGAGAGTATGAGGATGTACATGAATGCACGGGATACTTCTATCAAAACCACTAATGGGAAATTCATCTACTGAACTCCTATGGTAGCTGGAAATTAAATAGAAAATGTTACTATTTCAAATATATTAAAGACGCTTATCCTTAGTGAGGCAAGTCTGATGTTTGAACAGAAGATTTTTGAGGAGTTAATAATTCTATTATATGGTGGAATAATTTGCCCAGGAAAAAGGTGGATGATTATATTTCTGGGAAATGAAAAATCAAACCATCAAATAGTAAAATAAGTGCAAGGCATTATTTCTCTATAAGAATGCTGCATCTACATACAACACAATTTAGAATATATAAATTGGGAAAAAAACCCATGTCTTTTACTTCTTCATGCTAGGGTAACAAAAAACCAGCTATGTGATTTTTTTTAGACTTTCCTATCAATTTACCTTCAGAAAGAATTAAATGTAAGAAAAATCAGTTCTTTAGGAGAATTAATTTTATCACATTCATGAATGCTTGAAAAGAATTTACTTTTACCTTTAATTTGCTTATAATAATGTAACAGTTAAATGTATTTTCCCTGTTATTCCCTGAGAAGATTCCCTGTTGGTGTCACTATTATATTTTGGAAAAGTAACACCTGAAAGTAAAGACATTCTTAATATTTATAGCCATTCCGTGTTCTACTCTCCAATTGCGCATCCTGGCACAGTTATACGGTGTGAAAGTGACTTGGAACCATCAGAAATTTTTTTACCATCTTGCATGGGAGATAAAATCTGGAGCGAACTGGACTTGCTAAATGACAAGTATTGGCGAGTGTTGGGCTCGAGGTGTTAAGGAAAGAAGAAAAAATGTCCTGCAATGGCTGTTTGCAAAAGAAGGGAAGGGCGGCTGGAAAGGTTCCTTCTGCTGCGTCCCGCACCGCATCTCCACTGTGTTTCAGTTATCAAGAAGCCTTTAGGATACTTCCATGATGGTCTTCCTTTGTATTCCCTTGGTGATACCAATAGGTTAGTCAGAGCAGACTTTTGAATTCCCAGAAACACTGGCTGTCTCCCCAGCTTAAGTGTAATTTTTGCTGTTGATGTCTTTTGTGTTGCCTAATTTATTGGAATTCAGGCACCAGTGGTACGGAATGATAAAGTTTATATGGATATTGGCAGGGGCTATGGGAGCTTTAGTAAAGGGCTTAAGCGAAACAGAAAAGCTTTGATTTTTCAGAACGGATCAAGTGTAGTCCATACGTGCCATAGGTATTGGAATGTTCCTAAAAAAAGCAGTCAGATAGTCAAAAACCAAACAGCAGTACTTTGCACTCTGCTTTCTTGGAAGTGTAAGAAATTATATGAAGCATAAGTTTACAAAAAGTGTTCAAAATGACATGTTTTTAAATACCTCATGTCCTTTAAAATGAACTTTTATGGATTACTTGGATGATAAAAAAAAAAAAAAGCAAAACAATGCTTGTGCCAGGGTGAATACAGGGCCAGCACTTACAGTGAAGTGCTCATGCAGTATATTTTCTGCTTTTGGCTTCTGCAGCTTCTGAAAGAGTCATTCGAGAGCTCTCCTGGACTTTTGTGCCTTTTATATCTGCAACTCGGGCTGTCGCCTCTGATCTCAGCGACCAGCTCCATGCGTGTCTGCAGCCTTCTTCTCAGGAGCTCCCCCAGCAGTCATGATCTGCTGGGTGCAGGAGTAAACAGTTCCCAGGTTCTACATCCTGCCTTTTACCCAACATCTCTATGAGCTTCTAAAAAGGGATCTTTCGCAAAGAAATACAATTTGCAGAGTCAGGGTGGGGCAAAATCATCAGTCTCCTCTCCCAGGTGTTGGCTCTGCAGGGCGGGCATTGACTTGAACACTGAACCTGCACCCTGACACTTCAGTAATTCAATGCTTTTTAAATATAGGTTATGACATCAATTAAGATAATGAAATCCCCTTTCCTTTTGTATTCTTTTGACTGTTGTGGATTGTTTTTTCTGGTCTTATTTGACTATCATGGCATTTGTCTTCTTTTTTATTCCCTGCTTGCCTTACCCCCATTAGTCCTGTGTTTTCCAGCAGGCAGATGCTGATTCTCCTCATCCATGCGTAATCCCAATGAAACTTTCATTTTCCATATTTTATAGTCTGCTGCTATTCACCTTTCTAAACACAGGCAATAGGAGTCCAAGGGAGAAGAATTCACTAACCTCCTGGGGAAACTAAAAATGATCATAGTCTGGCAAGTCAGTCTTTAAATGTCCTTTGCCCATTCCACCCTCCCCTCTGCTACTCTTTAAGTATTTAAATCTGCCCCCTACTAGTCAGACTTCCTCACCAGATGGTGCCTTCTGACTAGCTCTGCCTCTCTTCAGAGGATGAATAAGTACAGCGAGGAGCATAAGGAACTGGTGAGACAGCTACTGGAATATTTCATCAGTGCTAGTGTCCACTTTTTTTAAAAGGACGGTGAAAAATGGGAGAGAGTTCAGGAAGGAGCTGCAAAAATGATTTGAGGGCTGGAGGAAATGCCTTACTGTGGGACTCTAAAAGAGCTCAATCTGTCTACCTTATCAAAAAAGAAGATTGAGAGGTGACTTGATTGCAGTGTACAGGTACCTTCATGGGAAGATATACTAGGTTCTGAAGGGCTCTTTAATCTGGTGGAGAAAAGCATAAAAAGAGCCCGACAAATTCAAATGAGAAATCAGACACTTTTTTTAACAGTGGAATCAATTAAACATCAGCCCAAATTATCAGAAGGACTGGATTCTGCACCTTTTGCCTTCACCTCCATGCTGAGTGTAGTTGGGAAGATACATCCTAGCCAAACACAAGTTTCAGTACATTCCAGGAAAATCGGTGAAATTTAAGAGCCTGTGATTCACTGAGGGTCAAACTAGATGGTCCTATGATCTCTCAGTTTTTAATTCTATAAATTTAAAGGTGCTGGCTACAATGACTGTCCATACATAATGAAGAGCATGCTGGTCTGAGGTATACCCTTGGAATATTAGACACTGTTTTTGTGGAAGTATATCTGTGTAAATTATTTTATTGGCCTAGAGACAAATCTGAAACAAACCAAATAAACAAACAAAAAAAGGAATGGAGTGATCCAGAGTACATGAATTTAATATTTAGATTATTTTAAACTATTATCATTTATTATGTCAGGATAATTTGAAAATATATACCCCATTTTGTAAAGAAAAGTGAAGCTGTTTCTTCTGTGAGATTTTTAATTTGAATAGTTATACTTTCCCCAAATCCTTTTGCATTGCCTTTTTTTCTGGCTGAAAGAGTTCTACCCATCTCACACCGTAATTGCATTTACAGTATGCTTATTTTCAATGAGAAAACCACCCAAGATTTGTTCAGAAAAACAGGGAAACACATTCCATACTAATGTTCATTGGTTGTTCTCACTTGTTCTCCTCTCTGAGAATCATTATCATTTACGCAGGCGGTGATAGGTTTTTAAATGATGTAATCATATATAGGTGTGAAACGGTAATGGCTTTATCTTTAAAGATAAAGATTTTTTAAAAGGTTAATTATATTCCACAAATTGTTTTAAAAGTAGCATGTTAATATTATTGTAAGACTCAGACTTGGAAGGCAATTCCCCTGTCTAATATATGTCATTTAATCCCAATATGCTTCCTTCTTTTCTTCCCATTATTACTACTGTTTCCAATTCTTGAGTTTGGTAATTTCTCTCTTGCTTTTGTGTTTATTCATACAACAGCCAGTAACTGTGTTTCCTCTCCCCCATGCATGTTTATCTTTTCTCTTGGTCCTAACTCATAATTCATTTTTTTCCATCTCTTGATCATTTCTGTTTTTCTTTCAGCTTCGTTGGATTTCTCAGTCTCTCTCCAGACAAATTATACCCAGAACATGAGACCATGCCAATGACCAGTGTTGCACGGTTGTGATTGCAGATCTGACAGGCAAGACATGTTCCAAGCAAACCTCAGTGCAGTTTCAGCCTAGGGAAAGCCAAGGAGCAGTCTCAGGTCTAAAGCTGGGGAAGGGACAAAGGAATAAATATCAGCTGGGTGTGGAAAGCAAGAGTTGTACGTAGCATGGCCCAATGGCTGAAGCAGGAAGGCAGAGGTCTCAGGACAGGCAGTTTGGAAAGGTAAGGAGAGGGTGGCAGCAGTGAACCTTGGCTACATAAAAGCTGGGAACTCTGCTCTAGCCACAATGAAATACTAGGTACCGCAATTTTATGAGATGGGTTCTCACACTTCTCCACGTTTTACAGGTATTATCTCCTCTCTTCTCACCACCCATATAAATAGTGATAGCAGCAGCCATAGTCATCCTCTTTACCTCACCAGCTGCAACTCTGCCCTCCTTCCTTCATGTTTATTTGGACAATGCTTCTCTCCTCACATCGGCAAAAAAAAGCCCTGCATCAGTGCAGTCCTTCAGTCTGAACCACTGCCTCTATTTTCTGTGGGTCACAGACCCTCACAATTTGGCCCGATGTCCCCTCCCCTGGTGCATTTTCCTATGTCATAGGCTCCTCTCAGAATTTTATAAATATTCAAGACAGTTCATCCTAGACAACTAAACAGCAATGACGTGTGGAAAAGGGGAAGGCAAATTCCCTTTCCGTATACCCGATATAAGCTGAGTGGGGAAAGCATTGAAGTTAGAGATTAGAGTCCTTAATTGAACAGTCCCCAGTCATAAGAATTTCACTAACACGACAACACGCTGTTACAAGTATGTGGGGAGTGACGGTTTATTTGTTTCTGTGGCATCAATTTTTGTTATTATTTCTTTAAAAGTCAGCCGTGATCAAAGGCTCCAATGCGTGTGTGCCTCTTCGCTGGCAGTCAGTCTGAGCCTACTGCCGGAGCTTGTGCCTGGGTTTCGTTTATTCTGAGTAAGTGTCTGAATAACACAGAGGGTCTGTTCTGTGCGTGATCTGTAACTGGAGGTGGCAGTGTTCTGCTACATCCTTTCGTAGCCAGTTTTAGTCAGGGAAAGTCCATTTTAATTCTCTCAGTCTTAATCTATTGCTTTTAAATAAGCAAAGCGTGTGCACCTGTTTGAAAGTTGTAATAGAGAAGATTAATATGATATGAAAAATGTCTTTACTTAAACAAAAAGCTTTTCCAGAACCTTAGTTTTATTAATTTATAAGCGGTGTTTATAAATTACATACAAAACATCCCGTAGGATAGCGTCAGTTCTGTGTGCAACAAAGGCAAATGGTTCCTAACAATCCCTCTTTGTCACGGGTGGTAGCTGCAGGTACGGATATGCTGCACGGTTGCTAGAGTTATGCAGAAGATTTCAGAAAAAAAAATATAAAAGCAAGCCTGACCCTGTGAAACCAAACCCTGGTTTTAGCCCCCCGTAAGTCGTAACCACAGCCCTGCTCCGGAGGTGACCTTTTTTGCTCCCTGTGCGTGACGAGTGGTTCATCCTCTGGAGCAGTGAAGGCTTTGCTGGCCCAGCAGGACATGAGGAATGGTGGGAGATTTTGGAGGAGCAGGGGAAGGGCTGGAGATGAGCTGAAGGAGAGACTCTGCTGCTGCATCCTGCTGCCCTGCGCTGGTCCCAGCTGCACAAATGACACTGTGTCTCTGTATTGATTTTTTTACCAGCCAAACCACTGAGTGTACCTGAATCTGTAAAACAATAGAATATTGATCCATTAAAGAAAATGATCTATTTAAAGTATCTCTTCTCTTTACTAGTCCGAGGTGCAGAGAGACATCTATTTGCTAGTGTAGCTTGGCATGTCTGCACTGCAGCCACCAGTTTGCATCATCTGGGTGTAAATTTAGCCCACAACTGCTCCTTAAAATTACCTAAATATTGGTTAAATCTTCCACTCTCAGTTCCCAGAGATGCCGAGTGGGTTGCGTGGAGCCATTTGAAACAGAAGAGCTATTAACAGGCAGAGTTGGATTTTTTTTTTCCCAACTAGCAATTTGTTTAACAGGTTTCCACTGCAACTCCTAAATGATTTCACTTAAAAGGACACTGTGAATGTTAATTAAAAACATTCATTAGGGTTTTAATAATTCCTTAGAGGCTTTAAACACAAATCTGTTTCTGTACCAAAAACGTTTTTCTTCTTGTCTTCATCCATCTATTTTGGGGAAGCCAGTGTGTGTTGCTGGACTGTTAATAGTGCTCCTCTTCCTCCTGCCCCCACCTTGCTTTGAGAAAAAAAAAGTATATGTTTGACTGGTGATGGGGAAAAATCACACTCAAATTTAAATTGTTTCTTTTACAATGAGAAATTGAAAATCAGATCCGAAACCCAGCCTTTATGCCAGTTCAGACACACATGTTTATAGAGTGTGGTTTGTGTTAGGTGTGTAAGCACCATGTGGTAGATCTGTCCTTCTCTTACACCAATACAACCCCGAAGTCAGCATTCGGATAGTATCAGTATAGCTGGGACAAAAATTTCAAATTTACCCGAGTGAGTATTGATCATATTTGTCCCTTCAACATTCACAAAAGGGAATGGATTCCTTTTGAATCTCAGTGGATGTACAGATTTTGAAAACTTCTTTATTTTTTGACATGATTATATTTTGACTGTATTTTTTGACAGCATTTCCTGATTCTTCCTGCATATTTCCATACAGAGAAATAGAATTCAAATATTTAGACTTTTGTAAAGTACGACAATTGTGATGCTGCATGGCTGTCTTTATGTCATACTTCCCCAGATTGTCACTTATCTCACTGGAATTTTTATTTCCTTTTTTTTTTTTTGTGGTGTTTTAGTTTATGCTGTTGAAATCTAAGCCTCAGTCCAATCTCATTCCATTGTTCAGGTCAATCTTTTCCCCTTTGTGCTTCTGTCAAATTTGCTAACTCCGTCCAGGTAAGAGGCACAGTAATACACATGGTATTAAATTAATGTTCTTTTTTATTCTCTTGATTATTAAACATCTATTTAAATCCATATATATCATTTGCCTGTACATTTCATTTGCATGATTGAATGCTTTTTGGTAGTGAGACAGATTCTGTATACTGCAATATGCCAGCTCCAGAAGTTTTCCAAGAGAAGCGTATTTCATGGTTTTCACTTTGTGGTCTATGAGGAATCTTATTTTTTGAATAAGTATTGATTGCACAGTACAAACGTACAAGCCTTCCCTTTTATTCAGAAAGAATGAGCTTGGTAGATGATGAACAAGAGCATTCATGGCAACCTAATAGGAAAAAAGTACCTTGGCACCTGCAGCTCAGTAATTTTACTGACTGTAAAATTAGGTAAGTGCAAATGTTGATGTGCAACGACTTCTGTAAAATCAGTATGAAAACCAAGATTTGACATTTTCATTTTAAGTATGGGACACTGTCTACGGGTTTCTAGTTCTCACAAATTTGGGTGAATTTAATCCAGTTTTACCAGCTGTATTGGTAAGGAATAGCCGATCTCTCCTTAGAAGGAGCCCAAAGGGGCAAGGAGAGATTAGCAGAGAACAAGGATTGTCACAGCAGGTACTATATCCTACCATTTCTGTTAGTATACTAAAGGCAGAGGAAGCAAGGGAGATATAACCATCTCTCAGACTAAATACTTGATGCAGATGAACTCAGGTTGGTCTCCGTTCAATGATTTTTAATAGTAGCATCTTAAAAAGCCAGGAGCGCTTCTGAAGACACTCTAAGGCAGGGAGAGCAGAAGGTGCTTTATACAGGAAAATGACCGTCAGGTTGTCATGGTGGGACACAGTTTAACTACCCCTTCCTCTACAAATTAACCCTTCAGGCTGGTACTCACTGACAGAAATTTCAGGGGGCTGGGGTTTTTTTTATCCTTTGTAAGCTCAACTATAGATTCCTGCACAGTTAGAGCTTGAGGTCAGTCTTCTTTATCCCATGCCTGGATAAAGGAGAGCTCCTCATCTGTTCTGAACATTCATGGTCCTGGCCATCAGTGGCCATACCTGGAGTACTTTCTAGTTAAGACTCTAAGCAAATAAAAGCTGCAGGATTGTAATAAACAGGTTTATTACATTACATCCAGGGTTTCCCCCTCATCCTTTCCCTTATTAATATGCCAAGTGGTTCATTGATGATGTTTACTTTGATGCTTACAAATCTGCCTGTCCCGCAGACATTAGGTGCTATAAAGTTGTCACTCTCAGAACAGCACCTTTGAAAATGCTGTTCTCGGGAAATTTTTGCTATTTCTCATTACCCCTCTTGACTGATCTTTGGTGTTTAACTTTGCAGTGCAGCTTGTAATATGAAAGCAAAAATAGTGGAAAGTGGAAAATACTCAGCAATGCTGCTGTTTAAAATCTCTGAGCAGGTACCAGTAGACTTTCGGTATTTCATGCCTGCAAACCATGTCAGCTGGTTGCTGAGTGAACTAAGATGATGATTCAAATCTGACTCAGTGTGCTTAAAATGACCTAATATTTACTCAGCATCACCAATTGCAAAATGCCCTGTTACATGCCTAGATGCCTTTGTTGTCTGCCAGATAAGTCATTTAATCAACTGTTTCCATTC
>JAOXNH010000031.1:60083371-60094583 GCA_028566575.1 Bartramia longicauda
ACTTGATGATCTCAAAGGTCCCTTCCAACCACTAAGATTCTATGATTCTATGATCTAAGTGTACTTTCATGTTTATGTGTTATTATGATACTGTCACAGTAGTATGAAGGAGAATGGTGATTCTTGTTTGTGTAGATTATAGTGTGATCACTAAAGACTCCTAACCTTGCTCTTAAATCAAAGTCACCTTGAGCCTTTGGTAATTTTCTGGCAAAGAAACTACACTAAGTGTCTTGGTTTAGAGAGTAAAAATGGCCATACCAATGAGTTATACTGGAACTTCTGGAAAAAATGGTTAAGGTAAATAGTTATATTGTTTTAACTAGTAATTGATAGTTTTCAATTTTACTTTTTCTTCTTTCAAATTTTTAATTGCACAGCAAAGAGGTTTCAATTATGCTTGTTTAAAAACTGTATGTGTTATATGGTTTTGTAGGTTGTTTTGTTCAGTTTTATAAAATTGTCCATTTAGCTTCCCCTCCTGTGTTTCTTATGAGGCAGTTATACTCTTTCTTCTAGTTAGGACAACTGGGCAGAATATCCTCTATGCTATAAAGGATATTTGCATGTTTTGCAACAGGACAAATAGGCAGTGCATTTTTCTTTGCAGAAATTAATATTCTTCATTGTAAACAATATAATCCATCATGTTTGGTCTACATGGTGGAGTGAATATCCTAATAGTTAGCATGAAAGCTTACTGAAAGTACAGTGACCATCTGCACCTCTCTGTTGGGCTTTAAAGGCCAGTTCTCCCTTCTAAAGATTTATAATACAAAGGGCAATTCACTAATTAGTACTGTAAATTAGTGTTGCCATGAGGTTAAAAAAAAACCTAACAGCCCCTGCAGTATTTCAATTAATGTTATTTTTAATTGCTTGTATTAGCATTTGAGAACAAGATTGATTAGCTTTTGACTGTCAAAGAAACAGAACTTGAAGCTCTTAAATACTGAAATGGAAGCTGTTAATTATACTTAAAAATCCATAGATACTATACAAGGAAATCTGGAAGGTCATCTGATTACCAAAGCGGGTATGTTTCATTTCTGTTCTGTTTAAATAAAAATTAAAAATGTTTGCATAGAGCCACATGTATTTCTCATGCTCTCTTCTAATTGATCACGCAAATTAAGATCTCCAAAATCACTCTAAAAACAAAACAGCTTTAATAGTGCATCTGTTTATAGAAAGTAATTTTAGAAGTTGTTTAACTTTAAAGTGATTAGTTAATTCTCAATTTGTGATTAAAGTGGCAAGACCTGAACTTTCTCCTAAAGCTGTCATGAGTTTTCCTCTGATGACCCCAATTCAACAAATACCAGCTCTTTGCTAGGACTCGAAGGTTAGCTCCAAGACAGGACTTGTGCTCCTTCCTCCCCAGGTTCAGATCCTGGATTCATGTCCTTCCTCAACTTGAAAGGATTTAATTACATCACCCACCTCACAGGGATATATGTTCATAGCCAGACCACTAAGGAGAGGCGATGGAGGAAAAGGCAAAATTTTTTTTCTCTAACCAGGTCACTGAAGCTGTGCTGCTTTGGAACAAAACATGAGTGATCCACTAAACCTAAGTATTTAGCCTTATTTAGTTCTGTAGCTCCTGAGTCCTGACTGGATTTGGGAAGAAAAGAGATATCTTGTCAAAGTATATAATTTTTGGCCTTAAGCACTTGCTCAGGTCCTTTGTCATTAGTGGGGCAGAATCCCAGTTGATGTACAAAGTTAGACCTCTGTGCGTATTTGATGAAGATCTGCTTTCTTAGTGACTCTTGGATGTATGCTTACGTGCTTTGCTGAACTGGAGCCTTCAGCCCAGTTCACAAGTGGGTTGGAGCCTGTAGTTCCACATCAGTTATGTCAGCAGCTGGGCTGGTCTAAGCAGGTGCCCTGTCCTCAGTGCCTCATCCCCACCATTCACTTGACTCCTCAGGCACATATTTTGATGAATAGGATTGTGGAACTAACGTGGCTAAGAAACCTTCTTTTTTTTTCCCCTAGCCCATTTATTTTTCAGACAGATTATCTGTGGTGAGGGTTGTAGTCATCAAGCTATGGATATAGCAGGCATACCACTTCAGCTTCTGCTCTTAAAGGCAGAGGAACTTGATAGTCTGACCTTGGTCCTTTTGCTGCATTCAGGCTCTGAGATAGGGTTGCTGGGAGAACACCTAACTGTAGATTCTTGTTGGCGTTGAGCACAGGGCAGGTACCAGAGAGAACTGGTGCACACTGGGCTACACAACAAAGTACAGCCGTCAAGAGAAACTTCAATGGCTACCAAAAATTGTGGCACTTTGGAAATTCATCTCTGTGGCTTAGGTAGCAGCCAAGTGGCAAACTTGAAGGCTGGCTGCTACTTCAGATCTTTCTAAGTCCTGTTTTTATATATCCTACATATAACACTTGGAGGACCTGACTCCTACCACTACAGAAGGAAAGAATACAGATATTACCTTGGTAGCAAAGACCACAGTACTTTGGTACTTCCTCTTACCAACCTCACTCCTTATCTCATACACTTATAGAAAAAAATTACTGCAGATTATATGTAATCATATAGTAGTTATTCTACAATAATTGTAGTGTGAGGGAAGCGCTGCCTGGCTTCTTACTGCTTTACACCTTCTAACTAGGTAATAGTGAAAAGTGAGGGACACAGAAGAAAGGGAGATTAAGATAAATGAAAATGAAATTTAAAAATGAGATGAAATAAATAAATATGAAATCTGACATTTTTCACTGTTAAGAAAGCAAACCAAAACCACATTTTAAGGTGAAAACCAAAAAAAACTGATAATTTTCATTTTGGAAGAGGATTTTTCAGCTGAAAAAGCTTTCATACAAAAAAATTTCAGCTACATGTGTCAAAATAGTATGTCAACTCATCAGAGGACCAGGATTTTTTTAGAGGCAATTAGAAGGTATATTTTAGAGCTAATTTGACTATCTAATGAGAATATCGCAAATGAAGTGATTCAAGATAGCTCAAGTACTAGTGATCAGAGTTTGTCAAGGTCAAAAGTTTCAGTTATTAATATTTATATATATATAAGTGGGCAAATAGTTTATTCACAGCTAATACTTTAAAAAAATCTGCAATGTAGTGACCAATAAGGAATTATCATAACATTCTCTTCTAACGTGCTGTTGAATTCCTAACTGCAGTACACGTCAGATAGAAGACTATATTTAATTCCTGTAGAAACATAATAAATCAAACTAAATAGAATTAATAGTGCCTAATTACTAGTTATATACTTCACCTGGAGTATCGTTTTCAGTAGTGATCACCATACTTTAGGATATAATTGCCCTTCGTGGCTTATAATAGAGAGCCTGAAGTACAATAAACTTCAGAGAAAAACATTAAAAAGAGAGAGAATAAAACCAGCACTTTATTTTTAATATTTGGATAAAAATCTTGAGGTTCAAGAAAATCATCATATATAGCATTTTTAGTAAGTCATAAGACAATGAATTGAGAGAGTGGTGCAAACACAATTGCTGGTCTATGAAAAGCAAAAGTAGCCTTAAAATGTTTTAGTATCTTTTTCCCTTCAGCACTGTGACTTTCTGGGAATACGGTACTAAGTCTGCTAGAAGAATTAGTTTCTTTTTAAAAAAAAATGCTTCACTCTATGGCATCTTTAACTTGACTTATTTGTGTTGTAACAGTGTTGTGACACGATTGTTGTCTGAAAAGGAAGAAATATAAAAGCTTTCCCTCCATATAAAACTGCTCTAGGTATACACGATCTGTTTCTTCTTAACCTGTCATATACATCAGCTTAGAATAATCTAATGTTGAGGAATTCTACAGCCTTACAAATGGACATTGCCAAATGCTGGATAATTGGTACATTGTACATTAAGTCTTAAAATGGAGCTGGAGACACCAGGCTCCTGAAAAGTTTACAAAAGGTGCATGCTACTCAGTTTTAAATATTTTTTCTCAAAGAGTGCCTCTTGAGGGTTTGATAAGTTATTTCCTAATTTATTGTCAGTAAGGACAGTCAGTTAACATCTGTGTCTTATTTCATCTGTTTGTACAGAGGGAAAATGTCTACCTACTTATATGTGTAATCAAGATCTATTTCTCTATGGCCTTCACTTAATACATAAGTACCAACTTATTGTTTTACAAGTGGACAAAATCAGAGAGAAGACATTAGTTATAATGCTAACATTTTTCTGCTTTCTCTTCATTAAAATTAAGGACATAAAAATACTTCCTCAGGCTAGACTTAGAGATTAATTTCTAAAGGGCTTTCTAAAAGCATTGCTATGTTCGGGAAAGATAGTTCAGCAGTTAAGGATGTGATTAGCTCTCTAATTACTGAAATTTTTATATGTATTCAGACTTAATTTTTGCAGACATCTACTTCTTTTTGGCTAGTAAGAGGTGATCTTCTCTTTGTTGGCTGCCCCACTAAGTCCAGTGATCCCAGTATGGCTACATGGGGTGTTTTTTTCCATTTCAGAAAGAATGACAACCACCCAAAGCAAGAGAGGAAACTTTAACTCATTCTTTGTGAAACTGCGGAAGGAAGGTGACAGAGAAACAGGGACTCTTACTTCTTTTACAAATGAAGCAAAAGTCAGACATTTCCTGTAGGAGAATTTTGCTGATGTTTTTTCCCTACCAGTGTTTGAACAGCATGACATTTCTCTGCTGAGAAGCCGTTAACTTCCAGATTGCGCCTCGCCATCTGGGAGAATGCTGTTGTAAAGAATGACCACCTCACAGGTTCTGCTGCACCTATAGAGAGAGTCAGACGTGAGGAAGGTCTCTGCTGAATATTAGCCCTAGCAGAGTTAGGAGCTCTCAGCTCATTCTAGGAATCCAGCCTCAGGTCTTTCCATGCAGCAGGTTTTACATGCCTTTGTACATTAAGGAAGTGTCAGGCAGAACTGAAAACTCTTTTTTTTTTTTTTTTTTTTTTTACCACTAAACCAGCAATAAATGGGTCTGTGATGGGAACTCTATATTATATTTCCAGTTTCTTGTAAGTGTATTTTTATGATATACAGTTCTTATTACTATAATGGAATGTGAATTGATTTGCTTGCACTATAGAAATAGTGAGAGCACAGCTCTGAGAATGACATCTTTCTTGCAATTTCATTTTTTACAATACAATAGGTTACTGAAACACTGAAATCATATAAGTTTTGATGAACCATGCTCCTATAATCCTTCCTAATGTCAATCTTTACCTTATTGTCCATAAATTTAATTTAACCCTGTTAGGACTGTCTTTATTGAAAGACAAAGATGCACTTATCTGAAGACACTGAAAGCCTTCACGCACCAAGATATACTCAGCAAAAGATTAATCCATTTTTAAACCTTTTCACACAAGAAGTTTGCTACATTATCTTGCGGTGTGAGACCTGGCTGGAGGTATTGGTTCCTTCTGTACGAGTAATTCCTGTAGTACCAGAAACATGTTCTATGCCCTGTAGGGATGAGACGCGATAAGTCCAATGAGAACCTATCCATGAGCCATTCTTACAGAAATGGCATGACTCTGTTAGAAAGGATAACTCATGGAGGGGAAAAGATGGTTAGATCCAATGCTCACATTAAAAGAGCATGGCCACAGGAAAAAATATCTATATAGAAGATTTTATGGCAAGAATGCATGACAATATCCTTGTTTGGGCAACAAAAGATACAGGAGTCTTTTACTGAAGTTCACAGATCTTCCTTAGTAAACTTTTGTGTTGGCAGTACATTCTGGTTTGGATACTAATTTGTTACATTAGTAAACTATTCCAAAGCGCACTTTTGTTCTTGTCATGAAAATACGGAGAATAAGGTCTACATATTACTGCTGTGGCAAGTTGACATCCAACAAGATTTATGCTATTTGAAAACCCTTTTCTTGCTAAATGCATTGCATATGTAAGTTCAGTGTAATTTACTTGGAACTTTGCTGCTACAAATAACATTAATATCTCTGGTTTGATATGACATGAAATTTATTTAATCTGGTACCTCATTTTGAAATATATTCATTAAAAGTGTTGAATGGAGGAAAAATCTGTCAGCGCAAATGGTGTTCATTTTCAATGTGACAGTATTCACAAGTCCCAAGAAATAGAACAGTTGAATAGATAATGTCACATATCATAGCATTATTCGGATGGTGTGATCTTCTTATTGATTGGACAGCAGTCGCAAATTTAAAGCTTATGCTACATTTCACTAATACCATGACAATGAAGAACATGAGCAATGGTCTGTCAAATGTGTGAAAAATGTGCCATGCAAGTAAATAAAGACACAGTTCGTAATTCTCTGAAAGGAAGAGGATAACATTTGTTCTGGAATTAAGCAATAATGAAACAGAGGCTGTGCTTTGTGCTTTATACATAAAATGGGGTTATAATGGAAGAGCAATTCTTTCATTACTGATATTATGAAATAGCTGAAATGGTTAGCTTCCCTATGGTGTAAAAAGGCTACTTCTCAAGCAGGCAGAGACAACTCTATTGAAACTGCAGTTTGTAATCTCTGTACCATTATCAGCCTTTAAGACAGCAGGCATTCTACCCTGTTTTTATTGTTGTAAATAATACTGAAAGCTTTTTTGATAGAGTTCTTTCCTAGTGAAAAAATAAAATCGAACTTGGTTCATATGTGAGCCACTCATTGCAGCTTGAATCCAAAGGGCCAAACTAAAAATTTGACTAGAATTCTTAAACCATCTTTCACCAAATTGCCTGGGGAGTCCCAAGTTGTGGAACAAATTAAATGAGTAATATCCCCTCTCATAGAATTATTTGGGTGATGTGAATAGTGATGCATCAAGCAACGTAACTAGAATTTGTGGCATATATTTACATCCCATCCCTCCCACTAAAAGGGGCAGGCAAGTGAGTAATTCAGATGTATGAATACATGTACTCAGCGGCATTTTAAATGTCCAGACCTCAAACTGTCACTCTAGAAAGGCACAGATCTTTCACAGATCCTGTATCATTTGTGCCCACCCCATGGAGAAGGCTGGAATGCTGTAGATCGTCTCCATGGCACTGTGTTAAGGCTGTTGAATTTCTCTGGGAGTCTCTCTGGGCTTTATTGTGTGTTTGAACAGTAAGGAGAAAGCAGGAATGGAGAAAGCAAAAAGATGTAGTCTGACCTTCAGCTGGGGAGATAGGGACTTGGTGCTTGGAAGGGGAGACAGAGCTGAAGAGGTCTATGTCTCTTGGGTTCCCAGGAGCAGAGTAAGAAGAGGTATGTCTTTGTCCACCTCAAGGTTGTATTTTAAGAACAGTTTCACAGTCTCTGGAGGGCACTCTGGAACAAAATTAGAGCAAACCGACTGGTAAACTTCAGGAAGGGGATAGGGAGTTGCCTTTAAGTGTGCCTTTAGTTCAGGTTGTGTAACCACACATTTGCTGCATGTCGCAGTAGTTTGGCTGTCCCTTTGTATTTCTTTGTCCTTGTGGAGATACTGCTTGAACAGCACTGGCTGTATGGAGGAACCTGGTGGTAAAGAACTTCAAAAGGAGTTTGATGTTGCCTTTCACAAACCCAAATATTTAGAGCCTGTAGGCTGGCTGTGAAGACAGCGTACATGAGTAGTGAAATCTCAGAAGAACCAGCACACTCAGGTAGGTAGAGGCTTAATTATTCTTCTAGTCTAGTGCCCTATCTGCTAGCCTGGATCTGCATCGTTTGGGACATAGATTTTCTTTATTTTTACTTGTTGAATTATTTGCTGAACTGATTTTTTTACAGCAAGCAGACAGAAATATCTGTATGCATCTTTTGCAACCAGAGCTGTGCACAAGACATATCTGCGTTTTTGCCAGGTATTACGGGTGTGACTTCCATCATTGGTGCAGCATCCTCATTGGAGACGGCAGGGCAAAGGAAAAATTTCATGGTTGTCTACTTTGGGTTTTCTTTCTCCTGAATATTGCTACTTTTAAATTTTTATTTCTTTGGACAATTTGGCTGAAAATCTCAAACTGCCAGCCAGGTTTGCATTTCTTTTTGGCACGCTGCTAGTCTCTTACCCACGTTTTTCCTTATTGCTATACACTTTGGAAAGGTGGGAGGGGAGGTGCCAAAATGGGTTGATTTCTTCCAAAGGTCAGCTCAGGGAAACAGTAGGCCTACAGGCCTGATCCCGGTCACTCTGACAAATGTCAGGTATAGCTCTAGACCTTTTCAGCCTGGCAGGCTGCATACCCTTGTTTCAGCCCCAGGGGAAGCCATGTCCTGGAATGTTTCCCGTTTCTTACTGTTCTGTTCACAAACAACATGTTCTGAGAATGCCTTATCTGCATCAAAGTACTGTGCAATAAAGTCAAGCGTTCCTGGTGTTACTTGCAGTGAATCTCTAGCTCCCAGGAAGCACTAGATTCCCATAAACGATGATGAATTTGTATCATCAAAGTGCATTTATCACCCATTCTTGGTGTGCACAGAATCACAGAATGGTTGAGGTTGCAAGGGACCTCTGGAGGTCATCTGATCCAACTCTCCCTCAGGAAGGGACACCTGGAGCCAGCCACCTAAGACCATGTCCAGACAGCTTTTGAATATTGCTGAAGAGGAGCTTTGGGGGTGGATTTTGGGCAAGCTAGATTGCCCTGGGAAAATAAATGTGGTCTACGGACCCCAACTACAGTGATCAACAATACACAGTTAACAGATAAGCAGGATGAAGCTTAATCAGAAACAGTCGTTTATTCTCCCTGAACCTTTAAAACTGTATCTCACTCATTCCAGCACAAGAAATAAGGCTGAAAAAAAGTTTTTGTATATAAGATTTCAGGGACGGTGCTTCCTTCTAGAATGACGAACTGCTGCACAAGGAAAACAGATGAAATTATATGACATAAATTTGTGGTTTACAGAAAACCAAAATAAGCAATTTGAGTCAATTAGGTATGTGCTACAAGTCGTTCTTCTCTGTGTTTTACAAGTGAAATTTTCAGTCTCCTGACACAGCCTATATATTCAGCAACAACTGCTCAAATCGGTTATGACTTCCTTTTCTGAAAGAGAAAAATAAGCATCCCTCAGTCCCCGGCAGCAGCCTGGTGTTTCTGCTGCTCTCTGCCACCCAACGTGATCCATCCTGAGCGCAAGCGGTGCCCCAGCGATGCTGAGCTGTAGCTTCATGAGAAGCAAAAAGCAATCTCGAGGAGAAGACCCCAAACCTCAGCAAAACTATTCAGCTGTGTGCGCCCCGGAGTCACAGCCGTGGAACATGTCAGGAGAGCAGCAAAACATTGCAATGCCTCTACAGGATATCAAGGGATCCTTTATCTTGCTACGACCATTCATAGGCCCCTATCACTTTCGGATGATGGCAGAAAATCGTTGGCGCTAAAGTCCCTACTGTCCAGCAATGACAAAGAAAACGTCGCCATGTATCAATTGTCTTGCAGCAATTGTCACTGAGCGCTGACAACATGCAAAGAGCACTGCCATTCCAATTATTAAAAGGTCTTTTAGTCCAACCTGGTTTTCCCAAAGGTAATAGATATCAATTTATTTATCTAGTTTTTCCTAATTACCAGAAGAAGAAAAAAAAATGTCTTAGCGAAATGCATTGGCATTTCATAGTATTTTCAGGGGAAAAAAATCCCCAGCAAAGTAGACAAAATACGCTTCTGTAGGAGAATGTGATAAGTCATTCTCTATTGATTTTAAAACTTCGCATGAGGAAAGTTTTGCAGTGTTTAAAATGAGATTGAAAAGTGAATGCATTGGATGTTTTTTTATCTGTATTATCAAAGTCTAGGGTTGGTTTTGATTCAGTCTTTTTTTTTTCCTGATGAAATGTTTCATGTTGTAATGTAATAGAATTAATAAGATCTGATACACTGACTTTTAATGAAATTTCATTTTTCAAAAATAGGCACATAAAAATGTCTCCATAATAAACTTAATTAGAGAAAATAGAAGATTGTATTATTTCATCATTAATACAAAGAGATGGATAATTAGGAGGATGTGATATGCATATTGAGTGAAATCAACCCTCTTGCAGGAGGCTGGAGTACACGGGCCCTTTGTGGGAAGTTATTTAAGCCAAGGGACGGGGCTCCCAGCCCCATCACTCACAGGCTTGCTAAGCCTAGAGTACTCAATACTCCTCAAAATTATTTTTCAAACTCAATGTCCTACTGCCTCTCTTCCGTGATTTTTTATTTATTTCTTTGGTGATCTGGTGCAGTTTCTCTGTAGCCCAAATATCTTTGCATTAGACATTTTGTTCCGGTTCTTACTGAAAAAAAAGCCGAAAACTTGCTGCGTTTTCCATATTCATTCAGTTTCCCCTCCTGCTCCTTAGCCTTTTGCTAAAGCTCAGCTTTCTTGGTTTTAGTAATTTTCCTGACATTTTTCTTCATTTTCTTCTATTCTAGTATATCTTCATGTGCCTCAACAATGTTATTGTCAAGGTCTTATTTCATTATGTAACTGCTGCTTACATCAGTTGATACACTGCACATGTCAATATTTTTATTAACCAGATCTTACCAAGGAAACAGCAGAAACCCTCAGTTTAGCCTGAAAACACTTTATTTGTGAATGTAGTATAAACCGTGTTATTCAAAATACTGCGTTGATGACTGAACCAGTTTTCAGTTTTGCTGGAGCATGGAGCGAATTAATTTTCTGACGCAATCAGAATGAAAGGTAGTTTTTCAGCTGTTGGGGGTGAAATTCGCTCCTGTTCACAGGGTCTGTACAAGGACCTCATTTAAGTTTAGCTGATGCATGAGACCTTGTATGGGTACTCTACACTGACGGAAATTTATAGAGCTGATTTGTTCAGTCTATTATATTAGTACTGTTCTGAATAGGCTAAAGCTCTCATTGGTGGATTCCCCCCTGTAATTCCATTCTTTTTACCCTGTTACCAATTTTATGATAGGTATTAAATTAGTCCTGTCAAGGATGGTAGCTTCCCAACCTGTCCTAAAATATCGCTAACTTGTTTAAAAAAGTACAGCCAATATATTTTAAAATAAATGTTCTAAATGATGCTTATATTGAAAATTAAGATTCTCAGTGACCAACATTTGTAAGAAACTATATAATATTAAAGTAGGTGTACCAAGATTTAGAGGAAAAGTAGCTAGTAAAACATTTGCATTTCAAGCCTACAAACAACGATATTTTGAGAAGTATTACTCACTGTTCTTCCAATTAAGGTGTTCAAGGTGACTTCTA
>JAOXNH010000031.1:60133386-60143988 GCA_028566575.1 Bartramia longicauda
CTTTGAATCAGCACTCTACTACCTCTGTTGATTTAGTCCAGTCAAGATGTATGTATGGTTCTGAAGCACTGTTTACGTAAGGTTCTTATATCACCCTCAAGCACAGCTACCATCCAAAAGCTTGGACTTGAAAATTAGAAACTGAATGCCACTAGAATAAAATTCAATTCCTATCAAAATGATTATGATACAACACATACAAGCAGTTTGTGGCTGATATAAAAAGATTAAAGCAAATAGCTATCTATTAATTTCAGGAGTATCAGAAATGTAAATAAGAACCTGACACACCAATTCCTTTTTGAATGCTAGCTAGTTTCTGCCATCCAGCTCTCTCTTGGATAAAATACACATTAGCAATCTGCATTTCTGAGTTTGCATATCTGCAGCTTTAAAGACAATTTCACTCTGCTTTTTTCTTTATTTTTTATACTGCACCTTCTGGACTTAAAAAAATACAACAAATTTTTTTTTTGTAGTTTCTTATTTTAGCATACGCATTAAACTTCATAATGTGAAAGTGAAAAGTCTGTTCCTAAGGAAGGATAGCAATAGATTGATGCTTGTAGATAGTTTGTATATAACACCCAGGGTAATACTAATCCAAATATAGAAAGTAATTACACTGACCTTGGTATCTGTCATCATTATCTTGCTTATAGCACAAATGTTTTGCTAAGAATGTCATCAAAACCATAGTTTTAGATCTATTTCCAGTAAGAAACTCCTTCTAATCATTGCTCTGCAAATATTGTGGTTCTAAGCATACAGAAGTATCAGTGTATCTAATCGCCATAATTGTTCCAAGAGAGAATTAAGATAAACCTCCTTCGTAGACTTCATTCCAATGGCTTTCATGTACTTCTTGCAGTGTCAAAGCATTTCAAAACACTGTTTTGTAGAAGATTATCTTGTACCTGGGGAAAAAAAAAAAAAAAGAAAGGAGAACAAAAAGAATTATTTTAGGGAGTTAAAACACCTGAAGTGCACTCCATTCTTTCATAGGAAAAAAGATGTCAGAAATTGACAAAACACCCTAATGTTTCCCAACTTGTAGGAAACATTTCTGGTATACAAGGTACATACCAGCAGCATGGCTAAATGTAACACTAGCCCCTGAGAAACGAGAGGCTCATACATCCCCGCAAAGAGAATAATACACAGTCATTTTCAATCTTCTGAGAACAGCAGTGGACTATTGGGCTTATTTCATGATTATAAAAGCCTCATAATCTATGATTGCTGCAAGCAGAAGTGATTTATTGGAGTACTCTCACATATATGAGATAAACCTATAACTTGCTGGCAGCTATTTTTTTTTTAAAGGAGGGTATTAAAGGAAAGGCCAACAGCTTGCTTACTTTGTAGCCTCAGAAAGTGATGATTTGCAGCTCCAAAATATCAGTTTTGATGAATAGTTGTGGTGAAATTATAACCGCTGTTGTACAATGAGATAAACTTTCACCTCCATGAGGAAAATATAGATTACAAAAACTGATTGTAAACAATCGTTGCTTTATATTCTTCTTCCCTAACTGAGCAATTTTTGAATTTGTGCCAGTCCGACAAATGCATTAATAATGTTTAGCCACTAGGTATTTATGAAAGAAATTGGAAATTGTTTTTAATTTGTTAGTCTGGTGAGCACACTGATTCAAGAAGCAGGAAGATGTGGTATTACATGTTTGCTATTTTCATGCATAAACATAGAAACACACATATAAATGTGTGTTCTCTTACATATCTACACACTCTCCCACACAAAAGAAGGTAAGTATGGTGAATATAGAGAAAACCATCATCAGTTTCTAAAAGATAAGGGAGGAAAGCAACACAAAAGCAGAAGAGTCTCCAGTGAGTTGTGAAGATCATTTTCTAAGTATCACAGGCATTTTAAACATTCCTTTTATATGTTACCTAATTTAAATTAGTCTTATTTTATGTTCTTATTGAGTTTTCTTCAGTTATCTCATCTGTAAAGTACAGTGTAAACCACACAGCCTATTTTCACTCTATAATCCATGGGATGAGGTCTGGAAGGGAAATTATTATAAATAACATAGTGAGCTGTTTTTTAAAAGCCTGAGGTTGTTCACTTTGATTTCAAAATCAGTGAAAGCCTCACACATTATGGGAATAAAGAAGTGAGTAATAAAGAGAAGAAAATCAGAAGAGCTATAGATAACTGCTTGAACATGACTCTCAGCTTTACCAAACGTGAACACAAGACGTAACATGTTACACTGCTCAGATGAGAGCCACAAAAATTCTTCATGCAGGAAATTTAAAATGCTTTGAGAAGTCTTCTTTTAGTGTTAATAAGTCTATGGCCTCACGTGTATGAGTTCTTACCGCCAATTTTAATCTCCCCCATTAAAAGGAGGTGATACTGTGTAGTTCTGGACTGTAGGTAACTGGGGACTGAAATTAAACAAGGCATGTTTGAGAGCTAAGTCCCCAAAGATAGTCTTTTTGAAAGAGTCATGAGTAGTGAAAAAAATCAGAAAGCCAGGCAAGAGCCTTAGATAAAGTTTATGTATCAGGATGTAGTACTTAAATGATCATCTATATGGAGCAGAAGAGTTATATACATGGAAAAATTGAAGTAGAATGTGAGCTGGCAACAAGTTTTCTGTGTAGAAACAGTGCTCGTTAGCTGTGAGACAGGTTTCACCAGTGCCAAGGCTGGGCAAGTTCTGCTATCTTGTTAATAGGAAAAGGGAAAATAAAAATTTTTCTTTCTCTCCCTTTCCCCTTCACCAGTGTCCTTCAGAATTTTTGTACCTTACAGAGCATATGTTCATTTGATATAAGATCTGTCACAATTCCTCTATAGACAAGTAAAATGCAGAACAGCTATTTATTCTTAGATGCTATATTTCAAGTATATGGTGTTTGGAAGTGATTCAGCCACCTGAACAGAGGTCTCTAGTACCATTTGATACATCCTGGGTTAGCTGCGATATCTTCATGGAGCTGGCAGATACCCACGACTCATGGAAGACATGCGCCTTTCTGGATTGGCAGTTAGGAACCATCTTAAATATCACTCTATGCCTGTGTTTGCACAACTGGATTGTACCCCTAATTCTGAATTAATTTAATTTTAAAAAATAAACCTTTTTTTCAGGACTGTTCAAGTTGACGTGGTTTCACTATCCTTTGTTCTTTTAATTCATTGAGGAAGGTCTTGGTGCTAACTCTTTTATGTAGATTGATTGTTTTCAACATTTACCAAGGAAATTTGAAAGCCCAGTCGCCCCTGCTACGTGATAGGTTTCAAATTCACCTCTTACTTCTCAGAGGAGAACTTCTCAGCTGCAGATCATAAGATATTTGGAATAGGGGACTCACGGGGCTTCCTTCCCTTCTTCACACAGAAACTTTGAGATTCAAAATTTTATGTTGTGTGAGAGCAGAGAGAGGGTGGTTGAAGGCCCCAGGCTGAGGGGGAGCAAGTGGAGTCCTTCTTCCCAGTGCAAAACCTCTGTCACTGCAAGATACAAAAATGGTCCCAGGAGAAAGATCTTCCTTGACAGAGTTTCGGCTCCTTTCTACAGATCTGCTTCCAGTAGATATCGCTTTCCAACTGCTCCCACTCGAGCAGCCGCTATGTCTCAAGGAGGAGAAAACAGACCAGGCAGAATCAATATTAAAAGGTGCTTCTACCACCTTTTTGTGAATCTCCTGATTAATATTTTGTGTCAGAAAAGCCTATTTCAGCAAAAATGCAACTTTTGCATGAATGTATTGGTTTCAGTGAAGCATTCTGTGCGAAAGATTGCCTCAGACACAATTTCTGGTGTGAGCTAATGTGTCCTAGAATAGGCCATTACTTAGTGGAGACATAATTAACTCTTAGTTTGTATTAATTGCAGGATGGATTGGAATCTCTGCATTGCTATATCCAGGAAAGTATCTTAACCACAAAGCTAGTACTTCTGATATTGGCATTTTCAGTTTCTTCCAGCTGGCCCTGTTCCACTTGATATGACTTACCAAGTTTTCGTTGTGAAGGAAGGATTGTCTCTAGGTTTGAGTGTACAAAATTGGGGCAAATTGAGCTTCCTCCTTGAGATCAGGACTGAAGAATTATCTGAAACTGAGATGTTTATCCAGTAGGTTATTTCAGGGCACCTTGGTCTTCAATGTTTTGAAAGATATCTGAAATGTCTTTTGTTTCATCTGAATGGAGAATTTGACTATTGTTTCATTCTCGTTGATTTTTGGAGGGAAAAAAACCCTGATACATCTCGAATTATTGACATAAATGAAAATTATTATCTTTACACATGTACTAAAACCTTCTGTTTACTCCACAAAACAATTTACAGAGCTCTGCCTAAAACAAAATAACAATAAGGAAAACAGAAATTTAGAATCTTACATAATTTGATTAAAAAGTAAAAGTAAACAATTTCATATCATTGAAGGTCTACTTTGCACATAAGCCAAAAGAAAGCAACCCATTCTACTGATAGGTCCAATCAAGAAAAGCATTAAACAGAAAAACAAGGTGAAAATTGAATGAAAACTGGAGAGTGACTGAATTATATGTTTTCTAAAGATGCCATCATTTTTTTTCTTCAGCCTGATTTGCTATTTGATGTAATTTAATTATTTTAACTTTGTTTCTTACTGTAAATTGCACTGTTCTGTCATTTAATTTCAAAGCTTTTATGACTTCCAAATAAATTATTTTGAAATAATTTAAATCACGGGCAAGTTAAATAAAAAAAATCTTTTAATTCTTTCTTGTTTTGTGCTCAGATACTTTGGCTGGATTTTTATCAAAACACAGGATCATATCCTATGAATAGACAATCCCTCACAGCCATCAACTGCCCTTTTTTTTGGTCAGGAACGAAAAATACGATTAATTATGTAATCTTCCAAAGAGAGATTTCCAGTTACACTTTAAATGAAATGCTCCCCCCTTAAAAGGATTTAACTCAGACTTAATGAGAAAGTTATTGTATGTTAATTAAATACACGCTGATTACTATGAATATTTATCGAAGTGTAACAATAATTTGCATGAAGATAGATGTTGAACAACTGAATTTCAGTAAATATGTTCCTAATAATTATTTAACATTCAGTAAATTATGCAACTAAATGATTTTTTGGCAAAGATATTGAGTATTTATTATATATTATAGGCCCAATTGTATCATTACCCACACAGGTGCAATCCCATTTAATTAAAGGGGAAGTTGTTGTCACGTAACTGAGGGCAAGATGCAATCATATATACCAACTGATTACTAAGCATATTTAATGACACTGAACAGCAGTTCTGAGATCTAAAGAAGCTGGTTTACCCAATTCTTTCAAAAATTCGTTGAAAACTAAGCTGAATGACCCAGCCAGAGTCTTTCTTTTCTGATAGGCAAGGCATCCTTCAACCGGTTCACTTCTTGGGATCCTCACTGTCCGTGGAGCTTCTTGCCTGCTCACATTTGTGTGCTGGTTTTTGAATTTTTGACAGCCCGTTTGGTTGTTCATGTATTCCAGCTGTACTGCGACACCAAGCCCTGATAAAAAGTTTAAGGGAAAATCACCCTAACTCAGTTCTTTTCTACTGATGCTCCTCTGTGAAGGAGGCCCTGAGTCCAAAGCTAATCTAATTTACCTGTGGAAGTAGTTAAATCTTATTTTGGATATTGCTAGTCTTCCTCCTTCTAGATGCAATATAGATTAGTAAAAATATTGTGTGTGGCATCCTTAGCCTCTCTTTCTTTAGCATTTGGTATCTCACTCAGCTGGAGGAGTTTTGAGACAATTTCTACAATTTCTTAGGAGAAAGCAACAATCTTCAGGCTACTGTCAGGACTGGCACTTTCTGTGCCTCTTGTTCAAGTCAGTCTAGTGAATAGTTCAGGAACTAAGAGTAAGGAAAGATTAAACATAAGAGACAACCTGTTTCTGTAGGTCAGTGATGACAATATTCATTTGGGACTGGAGAGCATCCTGCCCTCAATCTATTTTTGAAATTCTCTCTAGTCTTCCCTTAAATGCTTATTCAGTCCTTGAATCAATTATCAGAACAGAGATTCTCCATCCTTAGGCTTGCTTGTAAACAACAGAGAGAGGAAATGTCACAGATTTTGTTCTAGGAATAGCTTAATTTAGAGCAATTTGGGAGCTTGCAGCATCCCACTAATACTAAAAGTCTCAAAGAGACAGGACAGAGAGAATGGAGCCTGCAGTTATGCCTTTTGCTCTTATTTGTCAGTCCGCTTCTATATTTACTTCTCATGCCACATCTTTTGAATCAGCACAATGTCACAAATTCTCTGCCTTACATGTGACAGTGAAGCATTGGAATGGGTATTGGGATTTGCACGCTCGCTGCACATCCAGTGCACTTCAGCCAGAGGTGGGAAGGATACTGAAAAGGAAGATGTACTTCTAAAGGAAAAATATGTCAGTCATGGTGCCATGGTCGTCCATCTCATTCCTTTCTGTCTGTCAGCACTACAAGATATGTGGAAATAGATTGTGTCTTTGAAATCTCAAGGTCTTTCTAAGAGCCATTGGAACACAAAAGGTTCCTATTTGTAGCTGGAAAGTCCACCTGGAATTTTCTTCTCCATCCACTGCCAAATTCCTCAAATGACTTATTCTCTAACAGTAAAAAATTCAATACCATCATGCAATCTTGTTTTAGTGTTTATAAATGTCATGAAATCGCCTTGCTTTCTGGCCTTGTTCTTAGTCTAATTTTTAGAAAGCTAAAAATGAAAAATGTAGGGGTAAGAAGTTTTCTTAGCACATCACTGAATTGTGGACATGTATAGGAATGACCCTGTTATTTAAAAAAGCAAATGGCATTATCAACTGGGTAGAAAGGAAAATAGAATTATGAAAAGGGTTGCATGAGAATATTACCTATGTTTAATAAGCCTTCTAGAAGGTTAAGATTTAATTGTAGTATCACCAATGTAGATGATAAATGCTGATATATCTAATGTATATTTAATGAGTGCTTTTTGTAAGCACTCAAAATTAGAAATCCTGAAGTTAACCAAATCCGAGTTAGGACTGCTTTGGGAAAATGAATATCTAAGGAAAAAAAAGATAGAGCAAAATAAAGTATACTTAAAGGGGTATCTCTTTGGAGTGTTCTTATTTTTTGTTATCAGCACTAGGCTACTTTATTCTTCTTGGTAGTAATAAAAGCATAAACAAAATTTTAAGTATAAACACAGATAACAAGCTGAAGTAGGCCTTGTCTCCCACTGTGCTTTGATGAAAGATTTTAATAACAAAGAATGGTAGCCGTAAGCCAAAGTCAGTGGCTGACTGCTTTTGACTTCTTAAAATCAAATGGTTAGTGATAAACCTAGAAAAGTAAGCAGTTTCTCAGTCAGATGCTACCTGATTGGGCAGTCAACCACTTTGATCAGAGCTGTGCAATGAATGGGAGGAAGGCACAAGAAACAAGAAGCTCCGTCAGACTCCTTGCTGTTACCACCCCAGCTGTATTTTCCACACACCACGTCCAAACTCCAGGCACTCACTGGCAGCCTCTCTTCGCATTTTACACCAATCTTAGCCCTTCTTTTGACACAAAGCAAAACCTTTCAAGCAAAACCCTTGATTGTTTGCTTCGTAGCCCAGGAGATGAAAGGTGTCATAGTTGCCATCCAAGAATTCTCAGAAGGGTTATTAGCTAATGTCCATCTCTATTACAACCCCCAGCACTCCAAATCCAGCAAGTGTGAAACCTCTTTAAAACCAAGCTCACACAGCCTCTCTAGTCTTCATAAGAATATCCCTATTATTGATATACACTACAGTAAGGGGTTTTCAGCTATATCTTTTCTAAGCTGAAATGATACAGGACGGATGTCTGCTGTGGATTCGAGCAACCTGGTCTGGTGGGAGGTGTCCCTGCCCATGGCAGGGGGGTTGGAACCCGATGATCTTTAAGGTCCCTTCCAACCTGAACCATTCTATGATTCTGTATTATTTTGGGAGGGAAGTATTACTGTCAGTGCTCCAACAAGCCGTTGCCTCCTGCGGTCTCCAAGTGAGGAACGCAGACAGAAAGCAGAAAAGGGGAAAGAAAGGTATCAGAACTGAAGGGGTTTGAGTTGTGCTACCATCCCGCATGTCTTACCCTCTTTTTCTTTTTGCTTAGGATTCTCGGACGTAGTAGTCTCTTTGTACAACCTCTGAATGGTGGCTGGCGAAACGTCTCTTTTGGGAAACAGGTAGTCTTCTCAGAGATTAACGAAGCCCTGGTGTGAAGCAGTCTGACCGTATATCTCCTGCAACGGGGCTTAGGATGAGGTCAGGCCTTCAAGCATAATTGCAGCAGGCACGCACTCCTGATTTTCCCAGTTTCAGGAGACGCCAAACTTTACAAGTGTTAACGGGTGAATTAGATAGGTACTAAATGGGTGCAAATGCAATGGCCTTAAATGGCGTTGTGTCATATTGTACAGTATCCATCAGGTATGAGGGAATGGAGGGACTAAGGACTTCTTAGGACTTCTCAGCAACAATTTTGCCACTTTGGTGGAACAGAAACATAGAAAAAATAATGATAAATTACGGAACCGGTGAATACAAGAGAGATTTAAACCTGTAGATACTATTTCCCTCTTCCCCTCCCCCCTCTTCTTTTTTTAATCTTCTTGATTTATTAGAATGTGGAGAGGGAATGGGGAGAATATTTCTCTGTCAACACCAATTCTTACTCGTGTTTTGGTTCTGGAAAGAGCACTGGGCTTTGAATCCCATTGGGCAGATGTGATTCTCTGTGGCTCTAAGCAAGGTTTTTGTGTCAAGAGCTGACTTTCTCCCCCGTGTAGTGGAGTCTACTGAAGAGGATCCAGACACATAAATCCTTTTATGGATTTGGCCTTAACCTTGTCAAGTTCTGCATCTTGTTTTTTTGTCAGCTCCCAGACAAAGAGGACATGTTTAGATATGTTTATTCTCCTAATATCTTTTTTTTTCTCTGTAAGGTTTCAGTTCTAAATCAGACTGTTTCAGAGATCATTATTTTATGCTGTCACTTCCTGGAAGGAAGAGCGTAGGTGCTTACCTGACACTGGACTTGCTGAGTTGTCAAACAGAATGGAAAGATACCAAGTACTTAGCAATTTTTGTCACTAGTCTGCAGAGAGGAGAGTAGAGATGTCTAGGGCAAGAGTGCTGGTCCCAGAAGGTTGATGGCCAGGTGTCTAAGACTGATTGGAAAACCCTTACTGCAGTCAAAAATGAGGCCAAAGGTGCAATTAACTCAGAAACTGCTGTAATTTGTGTTTCATTATTAGTTGTAAATCAATACAAATAGTCTTGCCAGACACAGTCAATTGCTTTTTTAATAAAAGAAAATTAGTAATGAAAGAGAATGCAGTATGTGTGATAAATATATGTTATAGAAACTTTTTGCACCGTCTCATGAAACCTTAGCCTTACATGATTTACGGGGTGGGGGGGATAAAAGCTTCCTTAACCTTTTCTATACTTAGTGTGAAGCTCCCATACCAAGTAACTGATATGTGTACTGATTAGTATGGTTTAATTGTAACAAGATATTCCTAGCGTGCATCAGACTTCATGAACATCTGGAGCAGAGAAGAGTCTGTACTGAGAACAGCTATTAATAACAGACCCCAGAAGAGTCAGATCATTGCAGGAATCTCCCAATCTCATAAAGTACACACTGAGGAAAAAGGAAGAAAAGGTAAGCAGCTGGAGGGACCATCCATTTAGACGCTGTTGGACTTCCTGGATCAGAACCTCAGCAGACAGGAATCGGAGGGCACTTTTTCTTATGTTATGTGCTGTGATCAATCATTTTAACGCCAAAAAGCTGCCGGTAATCAAGAAAATACTCATAACATTAGATTTTAAATTTCCATGTTTATGAACTAGTGTTACACAACTAATTTCTTCTCATAAAACATACTGGGTTTTTATTCTTTTAAAATAGCCTTTTAAAAATTAAATGAAACAGATAAACATTTTCGTCACTTGCCATTTAAAGTCCTTGTGACATCAACCTCCATTGCTATAGTAGTGCATTGTTTTAAAATGCTGCCCAGGCTGTTCCATAGCCCAAGGCAGGACTGCGGTAAGACTGTTCCTCTGCTGATGTGCCCACACGTAGGATTTGTGCTACAGAGGGAGAACTCTCCCATTGAAGGGGAGAAACCTTGATGTGGGCCCTGGATAAGCTGCGATCTGTACGTTCTAGAAAGCCCCAGGACAGGGAACACACAAGTCCAACAAAAAAAGAAGTTAAGGATGAGCTAGTGGAAGAGCCTGAGCAATGAGGCAGCTCTGGGTGCTCTGTAAGGAGCCCTAACAGAGCCAGAGCAGTTTAAAAACACTTGTCTTCAAAAATTACAGAAGACATTTTGTCTTCTATCCCTTGAGTCTCCATGCATAAAAGTAATTGAAAGCCACGTTTGTCTTCTTTTTATCCTGCTCTACCTTAGTCATTGCAAGGGATTTTTTTTTTCTCTTTTGATGTAGAAGGGTTACATTTCCAGGATGTTGAAAGAAGTTTGTGAATATAGTGTTGATGTTCATAAACATTGAAAAACCACCCAGAGTTTGTTACTACCATTGTGAAAG
>JAOXNH010000031.1:60181173-60193902 GCA_028566575.1 Bartramia longicauda
AAGTGAAGGTAAGGTAAGGGAAGGGGAGAAAGAAAGAAAGAAAGAAAGAAAAAGAAAGAAAGAGAGAAAGAAGGAGAGAAAGAGAGAGGAAAAGAAAGAGGGAAAGAGAGAAGGAAAGAAAGAGGGAAAGAGAGAAGGAAAGAAAGAGGGAAAGAAAGAAAGAAGGGGAGAAAGAAAGAGAAAGAGAAGGAAAGAAGGAAAGAGAGAAAGAGAAAGAAAGAAAGGAAAGAAAGAAAGAGAAAGACAATGAAAGAAAGAGAAAGAAAGACAATGAAAGAAAGAAAGGGAAATAAAGAAAGAAAGAGAAAGAAAAAAGAAGGAAAGAGAAAAGAAAGAAAGAGGGAGAAGGGCAAAGATATGATCCTCTGACAGTATAGCGTTGCTTTTCTGGAGTATCCTGCCAATGACACTGCCATTTAGATTTCCCAAAATACTTGTTAACATCACATACCATGACATCTTAAAAGGCATCATTACAGTCTATCATGTTGTGATCTGTAGAAAAATAGTGTGTGACAGACATCTCTATGGAGATCGTAATGACCTCAGTGTCAATGGGAAAATCACAGATCTTTCATGTGTATATTCTCGGGCATAAACAGAACTTAAGGACAAAATAATATGGGGAAATATAGACAGTTAGTGGATGAAGACACAAACCTGCATTCAGATTTGAAATTTTATATAAAACCCTTCTTATTTGAGAACTTTTTCAGGGGTGGGTGGGTGTGTGCGCGTTGTCAAACATCTGGGATAGACATGGCAAAATGGATCACTGAAGTCTGGGTTGAACCAGACCTACTGAACCACTGAACTTGTGCCATTCCCTTGTCAAGGTGTTTACTCATCTGTTCATCAAACCACAGCCCTTTCTGCATGCAAGTCACTTGGAAATTCTCTTTATTCTTATTTTATATTCACTGTCCTGCAACCCAAAAGTTTTCTCAGGGTTTTCTCTTTTGACAAGTAACTCTCATTAGTATTCCATTTTTCAAGCTTTTACCTCTTGAGAAAGCTCCTGCATATAGAGACAAATATGTCATGTGCTGTTACTTCTGATGAGGCTCCCCAATAGCATGCATCCTAACAGGATTGTAGGCATGTGGAGGGAAAAAATGAATTAATTGATAATTTTATGTTTATAGAATTCTATAAAAATTAAGAATTCTGTGGGCCTCTATTGCCTCCAGCTTCACCATGTTCTACTCTGAATTCAGTGGAGGGAAACACAAACTTTTGTTCACAAACTGCATGTTACAAGACTGAGACAGACACTTTAATGAGTATTGACTGACTTCATTTTGTGTTTTCTGGAGTACTAAATTGGCTTCAGTACCAGCTCTTAGGGAATAATTTATTTCCCCTAAGCTTTGTCATAAGAGTAGATTCACTGCCCAATTTTGACATATCTCATAGTCCTTAAAAAATGCTACAGTCTTAAGGAGCACAAATAGGACCAGAAAAGCATGAATGACCAATCGAGATGTGCCTTTCAGCCAGCCAACAAAACTGGCTTGGAAACCTATGGACTATTTTACTGGTCAGTTAAAAGAAGGCTTTGCTTTTTGGAGATGGATGCATGTGCTTGGGTTGATGCAAGATTCTTTGTCATGAGCAAAGTTATTGCCTCTTTTTTTTTTTTTACCTTTTGCGTTTTTAGCTAGTGTTATTAGTGTCTCTAGCTTTACCAAATGCCAAAGAAGATGTTGCAAGAAGACAAAACTAAAAGCATGAGGCAGCAATTAAAATGCTGAAGGATGTGGGCAAAGCCAGTGGTGACAGGTAAACAAAGGAGGAGTTCCAGGAAGGAACCGAATGAAAGAGCTTTTTGAAAAATAGGCAAGGGTGTGTGTGCACTCTGCACATGATTTGCACTTCCTTACTTCATTCTATTCATATCCATATTTTCCATTTCTTCTGTGGAAAAGTACTCTGAACACATTGCCTCAGACAATAACCTTTGTAAAAACTTTCATGCAAAATACAATAACCTTTGTAAAAAAATTTCATGCAAAATTATCCTTTAATTATTTTAAATTCCCCTAAAAACTTTTTAATCATTCCCCAGTCATTAACTATCTGAATCCAAACAATCTATGTGGTAAAATGTAAATAAGGGATTTTCAGCCCACAGACTGCTCCTAAAGGGGCTCAGAAAAGGTAACTAAAAAAGTCAAGCTTGTTGCCAAAGGGGTCAATTTTGTCATACGGCAACCTCCACTTGAAAACGTTTAGGCATCTGTGTGCAGAAAAAAAGACGAAAATCATTGATGTAAATGATACCAGGAGAAGAATTAACCTTTTTGCATGGTTAGGGGCATACCCTTTTTACTTATTATTCCAGGTTCTTTGTGAAGTGCCAATAGCCGTACGCGGCATTGTACAATATTCATACAGCCTCTAGAGAAAAGAACATGCACTGAAAGGAGACAGTTGCAAAATAGACACTGCCTTGAGAAGCACAAAGGAAGTTATAAGTAGGAGGGTTGGCATTTCTCTTTTTTTTGTCTCTTCTTTTACCTTTTCTGGACATCATCAAAAAACAGGAGGCTTTCATTTTGAAGATTTGCAATAGGGCGTTTTAGAAAAGATCGCTTGACGTTGTGGCACTGTTCGAGGGAGTCACCACGGCACGGCTCTTGCAAAAAAAAACCCCAAACACCTGTGGCTCAATTTGCATTGCTAATTGTTTAACCACAAACACACAATTGCAGTACGTTGTTGGTTCCACTAGAGGGGTCAATTGTTCCTGCATGATAAATGCTTAGCAGGAGGATGGGTAAATGGATAAACCTCTTAGTATTACCAGGTAGGTGCCACTTTTTTTCCTCTCTCTAACAAACAAACAAACAAATTATTTGTCTTAGTAGCAAATGAACGAGAAGCCACTGGACTTGCATGGGCTGCTTGTTGTACAAAGTCCAAAGGAAGGTTCTAAATCTCATGGCTTGAACTGCCATTTGGAAGGGGCAACTACAGCTTGGCTTCGGGGTGTGCCCCAAGCTTAGACTCTCTTCCCTTGGAGCCGAATTACTTATTATTTCAGTAAATTAGAAGATCTGCTGAAAGAGCTGTCATATTGAAGGCAGGGTTTGGAGGACACTACCCTGAAGGGGATTTACCTGGCTCTAGAACAGCCCTGCAGAAATCAAGGTGAATGAAGCGAGGGCAGTCTGGCTGGAAATCTGCACACACAATAGCTACTCAGGATACCGCAGTCGGAAAACACTTCTGGTCGCTTTTAACTTGCAGGATTTTAAGTGGTGTTATTTGCCTTCAGAAAGCTATCAAGTAACCCTTAGTTTATAATTATAGCTTTGCTTTGAGAAGCAGTCAGTTATAATGCAGACTGGTAGACAGAGACATGCCAAGACTCCCTGTCTGTATTCAGGGGAGAGGTGGGATATGGGCCCAGATTTATTCCTTCTGCTTTTCCTAATCTGTTCTTAACTGGGCACCTGCTGCAGCAAGTGGGAAAGCACTGGAGGAAGAGGAAATGGAAATGCTGCAGTACAAAGTATGGTTAATAATATTTATTAATGCATGCAGAGAACTATTAAATTAAAAAAATTAATGGAGGTCAAAAGCCACCTTCTAATTCTCTTCAGGCAAAAGAAAGAATTTATTAAAAAGCAGAAAAGGTATCCACATAGAAAGTTTCCCCATTTGCTTTATGTGCATGAAATATAGACATCATCTTGACATTCAGTTGATGAAAGAGAAGAAAAGGAAGTAAAATTAACACTCAGGCAGTTAACATTAGCCACGTTATGGGGGGAAGGGGGGACAAAAACTCAGCTCTGCGCTGTTCTGCAGATCTGTTAAAGTTTGCAGAGCACCATTCCGTAAGAAATCTTTTTACAGAACCGGCTTTCATCATACCATATCTTCAGTACAGATAATCTTGGCACGGCATTATTTTACACACTGCAGCTAGCTGAAAACCTGAAGAAAGGATACCCAGATCTTCTGGCTGTGTGGATCTGACACAAAAAATTGGAGCATAGAGGAAAAGAGTCAGAAGCATGCATCAAACATGCCTTTTGTTACTGGAGGCATTCTTCTCTGCTGACAAAAATATTTGTTTAAATTTTCACATCAAGACAAGATTCAGGTGTAGTTGATCAAATAACCTAAAGCTGTCTGATAACTAAAATAAATTCCCGGAAAGCACCTCAAGTATTTTTTAATTTTCTGTGTGCTGGTAACATGATTCTCAGTATGGTTCCCCTGCACAATCCGTATGAGGACAGAAAAAGGAAGATGATTTGAACCAGTTGCAGCATTTTACAGAGAGAGATTGCAGGGGGGGGAAAAAAAAAAAAAGGCAGCTTAAAAAATGTCACTGTTCTGCTGCCACTGAAGCCAATTGCAAACCTCCATAGTTTTCTCACAGGGATGTGCATAAGGAAGACATAAAGGCTGGGTACTGCTTGGATCTTCCATAAGCTTTTGAAAGAAGGGATTTGTAGAGGCTTTGGACAGGACCCTCTGCACAGAGGTGAATTTCACTGACAATAAATCGCGAGCCTTGTCTCAAACACAGGCGTTTATTTTATTTTATTTTTTTACATGTGGCCTTCCTGGATTAAACTGTTTGTGCTTCATCAGTCTTGTTAAAATCTGACAATATTTCCCCTGGTATTAACCCCCAATTTATCTTTTACTCAAGACTGCACAAGGTTTCGTCTTGGGAGTCGGATTTTTCCTTTACCCATTTTCTTAAAAACATAATTATCCTTTTGTAGGAGTTTGCTGTGATCAGAGGTGTTCCTGGCTTCATGAACACACAGGAAGATGAGGATCTAACATTCTAATTATAATTACAAACAATTAAATGTGAGACCTGAGACTAGGAGCAGACCTTTAAGAGGCAAGAAACAGCACTGGCAAGGCATAGAAGGAAGTTCCAAGTTCAGTCATGTATAAAATTTACAACACGACTGAAGGGCAGGTCTATCATTTTCACTTTCTACTTTGGCTTGTATTATTTAAAGGAGTTATGCTTTAAATCCAGAAGGATAAGGTCTGCATTCATTACCTTACAACATCCTTAGCAGGACCTTTTGTCTCAAGCTGAGCGCTGTGCGAGTGCGGTTACGCAGCTCCTGCCCTGGGGCTGGCTTCTGCCTCAGCTCTTGGGAGAGTAGAAGGAATATTCCACCACGTTCACATCTCATACAGGTATATGAATTCACACACACACACCCACACACACCCCTTTTCAGTCTCCAAATAATCTCACCTGAAAATACCGAACTGAAGGCTATTATCTAGCTAATCGGCAAACAAAAGTTTTTCCACCAAAAAAAAATTATCTGAAGAGGTATTCATAACAGGCTCCCCGCAAATGTTCTAATCCAATCTGTTGTGTAAATATTACAGCTGGGGCCGAGAGGGAATGTGTGTGTGTTGTACGCAATGATAAAGCCGGAGCGCCAGGCTGGATCTGTACACGCAATGGAAGCCTTGGACAAGGGCAACGGGGAAAATCCTGGTGTCACCAGTGATGTCACGGGCATTTTGGGGGCGTGAGGAAGTGATCTGAAATCATGTCTTTATGGCGTGCATTAGAAAATCTGTAGCTCTTGAGGCTTTTCTGCTTCTGTGGCACTGTGTATCACAGAACCTCTAGATCATGCTTAACTCGTATAAATCGAGTGCTGTTTCACAAATGGGGGATTTTTGGACTCCCGTTACATTTGGAGATGTACCATCAGGAGATTAACCATCCCAGTCAAGCTGTCTTTATTTCGTATCTGTTTTCCAGCCTCTGGTAATGGCCAGTGTCAGACAATGAGATGAGTACCATACATCCAAACAATACAATTCATTAATATTTTGTGAATATTTTGCTTGGCTTTTGTACAGTTTCAGGAATCAATGTCAAAGTCCTGTAACCTGCTTATGGGACACCGTGTCTGGCCTCAGAGCTGCCACTACAGTTCGTTGACTCCTCCTTTAGCTCTGCACCCTCTCAGCTGGGGAGGTTGTTTCTTTGGCAGTTCCCCAACAAAGTCCCAAAAATTATTAGTATGAGAACAGTCCTACAGACCAGTACTACACCTAAACAGAGATTATTAGAGATTATTCCAGTGCAAAGCATCTTGTGATAAAACAGAGGGCCCATTTCAAACCTCCTGATGTAAAAGTGCATTAACAGGTCACAAAAATCCCCACCAAACCTATAGTTTTGGATATTTGTTTTGTATTTAAGTTTTACCAAAGATTAAAATACTGTAGCCTAGCTGCAGAGTGGGCGGGTTTATTGCTGCTTTGGTTTGGTTTTATATAGGCTGCTTTAGATTTTTGTAATTTCCCCTCATGCTAAAACTGCATTGTCAGTAAAGTAAAATGTAAATCAAATGATTTTTAAAAATATTTTTCATTATATTCTTGAGTAAAACACATTGAAACTATTAAGCTAAAGCTCTTCCTCTGTAAAACTGTGTAAAAAAAAAAAAAGTAATTTTGATTCCAAACTTAAAGTAAGATGGCCGAATTACTATTTCATAAATACCTTTATTTTGTTTTGAGGTTACGCTTGTGAAATATTCTGAGTTACCTCTCAGAAAATTCACATTTTTCTTTCAAAAGCCCCCAGACTGTAGTTTCATTCTTTCCTCAGCAGAAGCAGCTGCCCATAACATTTCCTTGGCAGTTCCTTTCCACCTTGGAGGGCAGGTTCCTTCTGTGGGTACATCCCGACTGCCCTGGGTCACAGGAGGGATCACATCAACAGCCTTCTTCAAGGTCCTAGTTGAACACCCCTGAAACACCTATGCGTGCCCCAGTCTGTCCCTGTTGACCTGTTTTTTTAATCTGTCTAGTGCTGGCCAGACTAGGAAGAGTTTCCCAAGCAGAGTAAAAAGTCCTTTAATTTTGTCTTAAATGTTCTACCTCCTCTACAGTTTCTCATTTGATGATATTTGACTATATAGTTTTGTAATTTTATATTCTTAAAAGTTCTGTTTACTGTCTAATATGTACAAGGAATTCCAGCATTTTTTAATTATTTCCAAGTTTGATATTCTTCCCTGGCTTCCTTTGGGATAGCCATTTATGTGGGGTTCTAAACTACACTCACTTTTTGACTCGATGCCTTCCCACTTCATAATTAATCCCATGTCTCTGAGCCCACTGCCCGCACACACGCACACAAACACACCCCCTTACCTTCAATAATTTCTTCATGTCTTGAAGTCCCAGATGGTTTGTTTTGCTTTGGCTTGGAGTGCTTTTTTCTTGGTGTTGGTGGTTTGGGTTTTCCTCCCATCAGCTACTGGTAAATGAATCTTATTAATGTCGGATAAAATACGTTCCTCTCTCTTTCTAAATTGGATTGTGTATGACAGTAGGCTCATGGAAAATTCAGCTGTTTCATTTCTTTTTCATGGTACAGTCCTTTATCTCATTAGCACCTCTCAATATACAGGGAATTAATTACAGGTTAATTAGATATTTTTTTGGTGACAGTTTGGATGTCTGCATCTGGACTTTGGCATTGCCTAGTAAGTGGTATGAATTTCCTCCTTTCATTCTCCAGGATTAGACTTCTACGTTTTTCTCATGTGTCAATTTGCTTTTCTTGAACTTGGCAGATAGGCAGCACCTGAGAAGGGCAAGTGTCCAGAAATAAAGTGATTTTGTGGTATTCTTTACATCCTTTTGCAAAAATGGCTGCCCAGAGTTACTTGCCAGCTCTGCACCCTACTACTTACATAAACGGCCTAATTTAAAAAATAGTAATTATTATCGTTGAATATCTAACATCTCCGACTAAATGGAATGAACTTAAATTCTCAGATCAAACAGAATTACATAAAAACTCCAAGGTAAACGCTAGAATATGTAACTGAATCTAAGCAGAAATCTAAGATATACCTATTAATTAACATCTCTATATTGAGTTCTATTACTTTCACTTCATGCAAAATCCTATTTAGTGAATAGATTTAAATAGTTATACCTCCAATAGTGGTATGTTAACGCAAACTATGGCTAAATAACAGTCACCAAAATATGCGTGTCCCTCCCAAGTGAATTATAAGATGCTGGAGCTTCAGCCTTTGTCTGTATCCTTTTGCAATGATGCGTAATCGCACTCGGTACATTGAGATTTGTTAAATAAAATTGAAATTATTTCCATTTATAAGAAATAACAACAGTGTTTCAATTTGCTTCTTTTTTAATTATTTATTTATTTATTAGGACTGTCTTTAATGGGTAATTTTTCAATTATATTCTCAGCTCTGCTTCAGATATGAAAAAATACTTTTAATCAGGAATACAACTTGCCTGACACACTATAGGAAAAGAGGCAGACACATCAATAAGAGTATAAGTAATGGTGAAAAATAAACTATAGGATGTTTTCCCTATGTACCTGTTTGATGAAACATTTGTTGAATTATGTTTATTTAGCCTGTTGGATTTGTTTATACATTTTTTTCATAGAAAAGGGCTAAAATTTCAGTAGGAAAAATAAGAACAGAGATTTTAATAAATTGCATTGTTCAAATGTAATCTTACAGGCAAAGTCCTCTAAGGTATTTAATAAAGTAGGCCAGAGAACTCTCCTTTGTGGATAAAACTCTGTTGCAAGTTCCAAGTTGTTGGTGAGATAGATCTATTACATTATTAGCTCTGGGGTAAGGTTTCCCAGTGCTGCTAAAATATGCTCAATTTAAATTCTATATTATATCACCCCGTCTGAATAATTTTATATCTATATTTTACTTTTAAATGCTTAGCTGACTCATGTATTTTAAAGAATTATAAACATCTTTTTAAAAAAAAGAATATACATCTTTATGTTACCTTTCTTTTTTTATTACATTTAACTAGAATAAGAGGAGGATCAAGGCCAAGGTTAAAACCAGAGGTTGCACTATATTTACATTTTGTTCAATACTAACACTTAAGAACAGAGGCCAAGCATTTAAAAATAGGCTGAAGGGGATGAAGAGATATAGAGGGGAATGCCTGGCTGTCTCAGAAACTACCAGGTGAGTCATAGCGCTGCCACTGCAGCCAGCCCTGGGCAGGGAAATTGGTACGATTTAGCTCAGGGAAGGGAGATGGCAAAAATAGAGAGGCAGAGCGGGGCTGTATTTCCACTGTGTGTTGAGAAATCCTCCCCGCTCAGAGCTGCATCTACGGAGCCTCCCAGGACCTCTGCAGATCAATACAGGCACCAGCGTGCAGGTTTCTGTGGCAGCACTAGGACTGTCAAGGGCAGAACTGGGCAGTAGCTCAGGACGCTGCCTCCAAGTCATCCATCCACACCTCTTCTGTACCACAGGGTAGGGATACGGCAAATTGCTCTGTATTACCCTGTTCCCATACTCACGCAGACAACTCAACACCAGTACATAAGAGGTTTATGTTACTTATCCCCAAAAAGGCAACAGGGGAAGGCACATAGAGTAGTTGTGCCAAAGAGCCCTAAATTTAAGGCAATCTCATAAAATCATAGGGTGGGATTAAGGAAATTTTAAAAAGTGAAATATTTTTCTTTGCTTTTCAGTAAAAATGGATTTGATGTAGATGGAAGTGATGCTGGTTCTGACAGAGGAAGCTTTCGTCCTTCAATACTTTCAATGTGAAGTATTCCCACAGAGACCATTTTCTTCAGGTAAAACTCCAATCTGTGTAGAGTACACTAAGCAAACCATGGTATTTCTCCTAAGATAAGGCTATATATAAATTTAGCATCCTGGCCAAAGCTGAGCTTAGGTAAGAATACTGCTTCCTTACCCAAGCTAACTCTCACTCTCAAAGAATACACTTCATGTCTTGTTCTGTACTAAATTATCCCAGATTGGTGCCCAAAGATGGCTAGATTTTTGCTTAAAACAAACAAACAAACAAACAAAAGGCTAAACACATGTTCAGATTGGGCCAGGTAAAATGGCACCTGAAAAAAAAAAAAAAAAAACCCAAAACCAACCTCCTGAAAATCCCACCCAAATCTCAACATCATGTTTTAAATCTCAGCAGCTTGTTAAACAGCTGCCTACATCCAGGCTCTTGACTCATGATAAATGTGAGTTCCTTCAAGATTGCCACTAACCTTCAAGTCCAAAATGACCCCTGCTTTCTAAGTCTACATCAAATGGAATAAAGGGCATCCTATACTTCAGTAAAAATGATATAAGTTCTCTGTGTGCCTCATACTTCATGTTGTTATCACATAATAATTTTTCACTTCCTGGGGCTGCTAGTGTCTAATTCTAATTTTTTTCCATCTCTTTTTCTTTTTTCCCTTTGTTTCAAGGGGCTCATTCCCCACAGGCAGGGCCAGCATTGAGTCAAAGTGTCATTCAAGCCCACAAAGTCACACATTTTCAGCTGGGAGGTGGGTCTGATTATCTAATTACCTTTTGACACTTCCATAGTCTCCTTTGGCACCTGGGCACAATAAGTCGGGTATTTCAATATCTGCTCATCCTCAATTTAGACCTGTTTTCAAAATACAAAAGAACCTTAAGTGATCTGTCCACAGCATTGAAATACCAACCTTAGTGGATACTTTGAAAACTCAAAGGCTTTACAAGATGAATAGCAAACTGTGGATGACAGCTCCTGTGGAGCCATTATTGAATTGCAGCAGTGATGACTGCATTGCTTTGGATTTAGATAAAAGACTCCATACAAGACAAATGGTAGGAGGACATCAAACAAGACTGTGTCCATGCAGTGACAGAAGCAATCCAATTGAAGAAGCTGTTGATTTCCCCAAGGTAACTTACTATTTCTTCTTGAGTAATTTATATTAAGGAACTAAAGATTGTATATTCATCTTCTATTTACACTTTTCTCTAAAAATACTGCTTCTAGTTGTCAAATATAAGACTTGCTTAAGCTATTTGCTGAAAAGGACATACCAGTATCGGAACTTGTTCATTATTTTGCATCTGTGTTTTATTTATTCACAATATCACTATGTCTAAAGGTTATAGACTGAGAGTTACAATCAATACTGATCAGATAAAGAGATTAGTCAGCAAATCAATAACATACGTACCAACAGGAAGCACTGTGCACTCAAGACAACAATGAATACAAAGGGTACAGATAAACATCGTCACCTTTATTTAGATGAAAGCGGATTCTAGAACACTTCCACTATCTCATTAATAATGCACAAACCTTTTGGAGTCTTTGTTTGCCATACAAGCATAATGTAGATCTTGAATAAGTTTCAAGACATGACATAAAATAGGTTTGCACAAAACCATTGGATGTGAGGTTTACTGACAGCTATACAAGCTGTACCGTGGAAAGGATACAGAATGTTTATTTAACTTCTTGCAGAAAGTCTACATTAGCATTTGAGTCTTCCTCTCATTCTCACTTACTGCGCCTTACTGGTCTACAATAGTCAACAGGCCTGGATCACTCAGACTAACTGGCTCCCTAACAAGCTGGAGAGGGAGGTGTACCCTGTAATCACACATCATGTGCTCCAGCTGGGAATGACCATTGAGCCCACAGGGATGGACTACAAGTTTTCATGAGCAGAACCACCTGAAATACGTATAATGCTGTCAATGAGTCTTTATTACACACTGGTGCACTCTGCAGGTCCACTTTTTTTTGTCCATCGTAATTGATGAAGAGATTAAATATATACACACACATAGGTGCGCATAGAAGCATATAAAATTTCTGCTAATTCAGGTATTTTTCTATCTACCCTCCTTGTATCCTATTTTGTACCACTTCACAACTTGCTATGCTACCTTCTAGTTTGTCTCAGGTCTGGTTGCCATCCTCATATTTTCCACTCTTCCCCAACATATCTTGGCACATTTTTTCTGTCTGCCTGTCTTTCTCTTCTCCCCTTCTAACATCTTTTCTTTCCCATGTCCTTTATGTTAAACCTAGAGTAGGCTAAACTGAGATTAAAACAAATAACCTTCAAATAATATGTCCCTCTTTTTCTGATCCTTCTACTTGTCCCTCTCACAAAATCTGCCTGACAGACAGACAGACCATGGTCACCTGTGATGAAAAATTTTACCTGGGATGCCACCTTGCCAGGAAGCACGGTTCAAAATCCCTCCTCAACCTGATGCAGCATTTGCATTTGTTCTTGATGAAACTTTAATCTAAATACCCAGGGATGTGATTCCCTAAAACCATGCCCAATTTCAAATGATGTTAGAGCAGAAGGAGCCTTTAGCCTGTCATCCCCTCACACTGAGAAAAGGACTCCCAAATCCGAAGAGTTTTGGGAAAAACCCTGAGCAGCAAATTTTTTACATAATCGAGAAACAGATCCCCTCCACCCCACCTTCAAATGCCTGACTAATTTAATGTGTGCATGTGAGTCTCTGAACTCCTTGCAACAATCTTGGTCCCGGGAGGAATTATCCGCATCTGCTCCTTTCCTTTCAGGATACTATGAGCAATATACCGGAGAATCTAAAAGCTAAGTTTGTTCTGAGCAGCTTCATTGAAAAGAACAGGTTTCAATAAGCTAAACTTAAAAATAGCTTCAATAGTGTCTAATCTGTGATTCCTGCTTGGCACTGATAATTAGGACTAAAAAAAAAAAGACAGAAAACTAACATGATTGATCTCGGTGAAAACAGTTTTGTTTTGTTCTCTTGAAGCTACTCTCAGAATTCTACTTTGCATGATTACTTGCAGTATTTTTCCATCTTCGTTTTCACTTTTTAGCATTGGTGAGTTTGTCCAAGACCCAAATAACAAGCAAGT
>JAOXNH010000031.1:60207771-60222548 GCA_028566575.1 Bartramia longicauda
CATCCCCCGTTCATCTCAGTGGGAGTTTCTGACTGAATAATTAAAGACAAAGTTATCTTCAGAGGTTGAAGAATTAAGTTTGCTTTTGAAGCAATGAGATAATGGGTACCCGAGAACTCGGAGAACAAAGCTGCTTACAGCATGATCCCAGTCACTTAGGGGGTAAGCCTCAGAGACCCAGAAGCTCCCTTAACCAAAGCCAGCCCCAGTAACCAAAATCCCAGCAAAACAAGGATGACAGGGCAGAATACTGAAAAGCAAGCATACTTACATTATAGGATTTACTTTAATCCATATCGTAAAACTAGGTCAGATGACTATCTAAGCAGGTAAGGATTAAATGAAGAACAATAAGTGCAACAAATAAGAAAGAAAGGAATCAGTAAAAGATAAGGTGAAAGAGCAAGGCAAACAAAATACTGAATTAGGCCTAAGCAGCAAAATATGTGCACAGGGCTGCTGTAAGTTTGATATGCAGCACTGCATAAGTGAGCATAAACTCAAGGAAAGGATCCCAGAAGGTGATAGAAATATTTTTAATGTGACAAATTTAACATGTTTATTTTTTTGATGTTCACAATAATAATACTTTGATGCCATCTACACCAGTTTCAGAGCAGGAATACCATGTTCCCTGACACTACTCCAAGTATTGGATGGATTGTGTTTTGTCCCACTAGCTGAGGTGACATAGAGTAGCCTAATATCACGCTTGCTGAGCCAAGGTTAGGGCACGGTAGTCCTGCAAAGTAAATCAACTGTGGGATCATCCTGCCTGTGTTCAGGAGAGATATGTATTTTACCAGAAAGCAAGACTTTATTTATTTGCACACATTCTTTTATCTTCCCTAAAATTTCAGATTCCAGCAAAGTTTTTCTAAAGATGAAGAGACCAGAGGGTGGACAAACATTCATGAGAAAGGAGAAAAGTTATTTACAGTGAAGCTGAACTCAGTCAGATAAGTGACTATTCTAATAAACGTTTGACATTTCTCCCCCACTTTCTGGAGAGAAATTCAGGCTTAAGAAATAAAGTGTCTAAATTAAGAAGCTTAATAATTTCTGTGTTTAAGCTGACTTGGTGGCTTGTGGGACCGCTTAAGGTTTATGCTAGAAATTCCCTTGCATCCCAGGGATCAGGAATGGAAGCTGATAAGATAACTTGAGGCGTGGGAGCAGCACGTCTCACTCCACTGGCTATGCCTTCGGAGAACGTTAGTAGCTGGCATGAGGATGAGTCTAGCTCTCTTTCAAAAGCATAACAGAAACAAAGGCAGATAGCTACGGTATACTGCCTGGAGTTGTTACCACACACTCCCCTAAGCACAGGAACTCATTTCCATTGCTTCAGTGGCCGCCTTCAGATTTCTTCACCATGGTAGACTCATTGTCAGGCAAAAAAAAAGGGAAAAAACCTTTGTCTTAATTAGTATCAAGCCTCAAATAGCAGTGTACCAGTGATGGAATCACACACCCCACACTGAGAACTGGGGAAGTCCTGAAGGTATGGAAGATAGGGGATAAGTACATATTTGGTCTTCCTGGCCTTCTCTACTCGCTCCCACGAACCAGGTGACAGTGACCAGGAGAGAGTAATTGCTTTAAGGTAGCCTGGCTGTGACTGAAGCAGGGAAGGATGATCGTGCTTTTGCTGTGCAAGCTCCACACCCAACCTAAGAATCAGCCTTACTGAAAAGACCTTTTCTAAGAGGAAAATTCAACCATCCTGTGATGATATTTCAGTATGATGCTCTTCCATTTACATAATATAACAACATTGACTTGTACTATTCTTGTCATCCATTATAACCCCTAAAGCCTTTCTGAAAAGGCAAACAAACAAGAAACTCCCACAAATGTATCCCGTCGTGTTTAGGATTTTTGCTGAAGGTGGGGAGAAGAGGAGGGGCAGATTTCAGAAGCTCCTTGTTCCTGTTAGGCCACCCTGCACTTCACCCATGAAGCTGTTTTCATGCAGCCCCTCTGCACACATGTGGAAGCAATATCAGAAGTGTAAAACTGCAATGTGTATTGTACAGCTCAGATACTCAGATACTGTATTTAACTAGAGATACTTAGGCCCATCAATTAAGGGCTAGCCAGTGTGACCAAACACCACAAAACACTCTGCAAACGTTTGTTTCCATTCCTAGTCAAATTTGCCTGCAATCACATTCCTTCTGCCTACGCTTCTCACAAATGGGCTATTCATTAGTTTTATGCTAGGCCAGGAATATGTGCTGAAAATGGAGCTGCTCAAAACAATATTTCCAATTCAACACAACAAAAAAAAAACCCAAAAAAAATAAAGAAGAAAAAAGGAAAGAGGGAGGTGTGTGTGGAAATTTTGACTGTGTTCTCAGCTATGGAAAAAAAGGAGTGAGAAATAAAAATTGGTAGTGAGTTTTGAATTTGCAACTATGACAATGACAAGTCTTTAATGGGCAGAGGCAGCCAGAGAGTAGCACTGTATGTATTCCCACGTATTCCACTGAGGTGGGGGTATCATTGCAGGTATTCAGCAAACTGGCCCCAAAAGGTGTCTGAGGCCATCCAGGATGTTTAAGGCAAAGGCTTGAAGTTCTAGGGTGAACTGCAGGCATGCCAAAAAGGAAGGACAGAAATTATGTTTCCTATTGTCTTACATCCTCTTCTGTCTTCATCTGCGAGTGCTTCAGGGCAAGACTGTGCATATGCACATTTCCAGATAAAAGCAGCAGAGGCAGGCAAAAATTATAGTGTGAGTGAAAGGAGTTGATCAAAATGGTTGAGCAAATACAGTTACAAGTCTATTTTTACCTCCAAATTACTCATAAAATGTCTGGGAAGGAGCTCTGAGCACTGTTTCAGGGGGTTTTGTAACGAAAACTTACCGTAAGCATTGTGAGGATGTGTCAAAAGGAAGAGATGAAGAGGAGAGGCAGGAGGAGGGTGGCAGCAGCCCAAGGGTTAAGGCAGCTGGAAAAAAAAAACAGCCAGGAAGAGGGTAACAAAGCAAACACCTACTCAGCAGAGTGTTTAATGCCAAAGATCAAGTTATGGCATGTAGCTGGTAATAGTGCTGAGGTCAAGAGGCTGCAAACCCTTTTATGATGGTTATCTCTGTCTCTCAGCTTCCCATATTTTGACTTTACGCTCCATTTTTCTTTCACTGGCCCCCCCATGGTAAGTGCCTGGTTGATGGCTATTCTGCTCAGCTTTTAAGAAAGAAGGGTAAGGCCCAGCCAGCATTTCTGTGGTTTCTCTTTCCTGTGTCAGCAAATAACTCTGGGTAACAAACGCATTCAGGAAAACCAGAGTCTGTTCATGGAGAACTCGCAAACTTAAGAAGATTCAAAAATTCGATGAATTAGTGACTTGTTATGAATTATTATCTCCGCCTCTTCTGTTTGCAGCTCAGCAACTGTGTGTGGCCGGTCAGGCCAACACCCCCCCACCCCACTCCCACAAAAACATGAGACGAGTCACTTCTGACCGTGTTCTTCCTGTGACCTTATAGCACTGGCTCGCAGCAAGAATTTGCGTATACAGATATCTTGGCATAACTTCAAGAGCGGTTCGGTAAGTAGTTCACAACTGCTGACCATCTGGCTGTTAGATCTAAGAGGGATCTATTAATGTTAGAGCTACGGCATTGCCAAGCTGCAGCAGAAACTGCACAGCAGAAGCGCGTGCAGGCCCTCTTTAAAACCCTGATAGAAATCATCGCAATGGTTTTATCCACCCATTTACTCAAGGAATGTGACGTTATTCCTGGTGCCATCACATCTAGAGGCACCATCCTGGAAGGAGCTCCACTGTTTGACAGCACGATGATACACAGCCCCAAACGGCTTTAACCCTGAGTTATGTCTCCATGATGTGCTGGAAAAGACAACATTTTGTGCATCCTCATGGTCCTCCCTGCCCTTTGAGATGATGAAAAGTAATGGAATAGATAGACAGCCACTGTTAACAGAATGCCAAGCCTGGATGAGAGGTAACATAAATTAAATGGGGCTCGGCATTGTAGGATGGTTTTACACTGCTCTTGCTCGGCTTAAAGCCTGGTAGAATAAGTTTGCATCATCCAGAACTTTACTGCATTGGCAGAATGTACAGTAAGCAAAGAACAAAGAGCAGGGAGGGGGGTATACCTGAATGTATACAGTTTATGGGTCAATTTATGCAGCGTCATGGGGGCTGATGTACAAAATCTATACTCGGACATCCTTCCATGCCTTCATTTCGCTGGTGTCACAGAAGAAATGATCCTGAGGGATTTGGCAGTAACAACATGTATCATCTTGCATGTCACTTTAGGAAGGTCTTTTCATTCAGTGGGAGCAACAAGAAATAAAAGCTATGAAAAGAATAAACGGCATTGTGTTGAAATTGTTGTTACTAATTTTACAAAACGCTAAGTCATTTTGGAAACAATAAAATGTGATAATAAATTCTGCAGTTTCCCCTGAACAATATTTTGAAAACTGTCTAAACACCCATGCTTTCTCTTATAGATTCATTTCAATGTATTTAGGATGCGTATTGACTCTCAGGCCCAGATTAAAATGCATTTTCTAAACATTTTCTCATTTTTCCCCACTGGGCTGATTGGTCTAACTTAAAATACTGCCTCAAAGTATTTTTCCCTCTTATGTATGCTTCCAATGATCAGATCAGTCTATGAAATTTAGGGAGTTGATCTGAACTGAACCCGGTATAAAAACCTTTTGAGGTTTGCCCATCACTGCTTACAATGCTGTTTTGAAAAATAACCTCAAGGCTATTTAATTAATCGTTCATTCTTTTAGTCTCCCGACCCAGGTAGATTAATACCTACGCTGCCCACAGATCAATGAGTTCTGGAGTCTCCTACAGATTAGCACATCTGTAGTTTAAAGCCATTTCGCCTTAGAAGGAAAGAAAGAATGAAAGAAAGAAAGAACAAACATATTCCCGGGAGGAACCTTTCGGGGATCAATTCATAAGCAAAGGAAAACATGCTATTCTCAGCAAGGAAACAATGTAATTTTTTTTGTCTGCTGCAGTGATTAATAACACGCTATTGCAAGAGCCTATTTAAAGGGCTCCATCAATCCATTTAGGCCAAAAGCTGACCCACTTTAAATTCTTAAAATATGATGACAATTGCCCCTAAGATATATTTCTTTTTTAAATTTACAGAAGCAAATGAAAGCCATAGAGTTGCCACCAACAATTTCCTCCACCAAGAAAACTGAATGTTAGTGTTAGGAGCACCAAGTGGTGGTGGTAGTTTAGCAGTACCACACTCCGAATAAAATCCTGGGGCTCTAGGAAAACCAGGTTAAAAATTTCCAAAACTCAGGGTAGATGGGAACTGCAGAGTATCCTGCTGCTGGTTTTTTATGCATACAACAATTCAGAAGAGGAACGATTTTTTTGCCCACCCAAATTTCAAAATCCTGAGCCAGGTTCTGCCTGTGTTCTGGTTTCAAGGGCCATCAATACACACCAAAATGTGAATTTTTGTCTGCCTGTTTCTGTCTAACAGAGGCGGTACCATTTTTTTGGAACTGATGAGATTAAGGCTGATGTTCACAAGTGTTCAGCAGCTCAGGGGTTACATTTTATGTTACAATTAGTAGAATCAATCCTCAGCCTTGAACCTTCCCTCCTCCGCATTAGCTGGAGATGAATATTTGCTGGTCGCCTTGTGGTATTTAGTGGTGAAGTGGTGTTTAGTCAGTAGCCCATACAGTGCTTGTTATCTTCAATGATCAGGCCCTTGAGCTCTCCTCCAGCAAAGCGCACACATAGCTACTCAGATGGTGAGTAATCAAACAGTAGAACTACTCAGATACACAAAGTCACATTGGGATTTTAGTGGGCAGGGGACCTTCTGAATAAATAAATGCATAAATCCTCAAAGCACGAGAAGGCTGAAAAAATAAATTTTTAAAATATCATCAAAATCTTCAGTCAAAACAGATAAAAATCTCATTTTTCTTATCTGGTGAAAAAGTACATTTTATTGAAGACAAAACCTGAATTATTAATATACAGCCAATAGCTAAACATAAGATAGAGTATATGCTAATTTCAGAGTTCAAATAGGCATTTATGATCCTAAATTTAGCCTCCCATTAAAAAAAATATCTTGGCCAAGCTGTTTAAAAACACATCAAACCCTTTAATAGCGAAGCACAAAATGCTAGGGCAGTGTCTTCAGTCTCAGACAACCAGGCAGCAAAAGGGCTAGCAAGCAATACTTCTACCCACACCATAGAATTACTGAATCGTAGAATGGTTCGGGTCAGAAGGGACCTTAAAGATCATCGAGTTCCAACCCCCCTGCCACGAGCAGGGACACCTCCCACCAGACCAGGTTGCTCAAAGCCCCATCCAGCCTGGCCTTGAACACCTCCAGGGATGGGGCAGTCACAGCTTCCCTGGGCAACCTGTTCCAGTGTCTCACCACCCTCACAGGAAAGAATTTCTTCCTAATATCTCATCTAAATCTCCCTTCTTTCAGTTTAAAACCATTACCCCTCTTCCTATCACTGCACTCCCTGATAAAGAGTCCCTCCCCATCTCTCCTGTAGACCCCTTTAGGTACTAGAAGGTCTAAAGTCTCCCAGGAGCTTTCTCTTCTCCAGGCTGAACAACCCCATCTCTCTCAGGCTGTCCTCACAGCAGAGGGGCTCCAGCCCTCTGATGTACAGCGTGAGGCAGGAACAGTCAATTGCTCATCCCACCTGATGTAAAAACAGCAGGGGGAAGAAAAAAAAAAAAAAAAAAAAATAAAGAAAAAAGAACAACCCAGCAAAGTTAGCAGGATTGATGACAAAATAAAATCCTTGCTATAATATGGAATGGATAAATATTAACACAAATTCTTGGGACCCAAAACCAGAGAACTGCATTAAAAGCACCCTCCCATGAAAAAGGCTATGAGCCAATGTGAGCCAATGTGCACCCCAATTCTGCAAGCTCCCTCTGGGCTGTAGCTCTTGCTGGGATCAAGGGGGAGCAGCAAGTGAGGCAGCAAACATGGGCTGCCCCTTTCTGTGCTCCAACAGGCATCGGTCAGGTCCCTTTGCTCCTCAAGGTTCTCAAATTTGTCTTTTCTACCATCTTGCAAAGACCTCATGCTTCCTTTGCTCTGTCATGGGAGACTCATGCAGTGCTGTGGGACTTGAGCTCTCTTCAATGGATTTAGGGCAGTTTACAGCATCCCTAGACCAGCCCCCTATCACTTTGAAAACTGGGGAGCTTAGGCCTATATGAGCTTAAAGGGCTCCCCAGATCTGGTCCCCCACCGGCAAAACGCACTGGGTTAGCATTATCTGCCTGTAGGACATAATGAAATTCATACTTGAATGGCAAGTACTTTAAGTGCTTTTTCGTAGTATATCACCAGTGTACTTTCTCACTAGTTATTACTTATTTCTAAAACCTTCATTACAGAAGCAGTTAAAAAATAACTTTCTCCTTTTAAAATGTTGATTTGTTTTTCTCGCCGAGAATGCGCTGGGAAATGTCGAGGTAAGCATTAGTTAAAGGGCTACTACACCACGCCAGCAGGAGCAATTTACTTCTTATGCATATATTCTTGAACGTTATTTTGTTCCTTTTCTCTTTGTGAATGGGAACCACTTCCCTTACAGCAGCCGAGTGCTTTCCTCCCCCCTTCTCCAGCCCTTTCTTCACCTGCTCAACAGCAGGGGCATGTGGAGGGCATGGGCAGTGGAGGTACACATAGCAGATCTCCTGCATTAATAGACACAGTTGCCCCAAATAAATGCAGTCTACAGACATCATTTCAGGCTGAAAACTCAACGTTTCCTGTGTGTTAAAACTGTGTTAAGCTGTTTAATTGTTTTGTGATTACCAGAGCACTTACCTTGTGAGGATATTAATTATCCAGGCATAAAGAGACCAAGTTTTTCTGTAAAGAGAGAGCCATTCTTATTTTTTTAAGTTATTCAAGTTTCTTTTACTCATTCCAGCTAAATAGATCTTGCCTAGGAAAGAGGAAAAAAATGGGTCTAAATGCAAATTAACATTACTGTTTAAATATCACAGACCATTTTCTCTGAGCCCAGTTACAATAACTAGTAATTATAAAAATTGCTTGCCTTGGGCTTCTGGCTAAGCCAATGCTAAACTTGTCCTTTTATTAGATCTGTCAGACTGAGTTAATTATCTTTATGATAATAGATGTGCCTTACCTCAAACAAAACAAATACCCTTATAATTAGCTTTTTAGTTAGAATTTTAATTTATTTATAAAGACTGTTTGTTTTGTTTCTTTTTCTGCTTTACAAAGAAGTTTGAGTTTTAAAAGGTTACTAGTCAGCTTAGTTACGTTTAAGAGAAAACAGACACATTAGGTTGACCAAAAGGTTATGTGGTTAACGCTGTATCTCATCCATCCACTGTGAAATCTTTTGGGCCCTGGGAACGTGCCCGGTGTACATTTGCGTGAGAGACAAGAGAGAGGGAAAGAGGCAGAAACAAGGCGTGTCCTTTTATTCCGGAAAGTTCTCTCTGAGCTGACTTTTGAACAGCACATTAACTGAATTTAATAGTGAAGCGTGCTAGCAAACACTAATCCCAGCTGCATGTTTTCTTTTGAATCCCTTTTTTCTGAAGTCAGAGATGAACTTTCCTTAGACTTCTGAAAATAGAAAGCATAGTCTGGTTTAATATATCTCTGTCTCCACAAAATCCCTTTCAATCTCTCTCTCTTTCTCTCCTATTTTTTCCGTCTTATCTTCCTCACGTATTCTCTGAACCGATCCTGCAAGCCCTCCAAGCAGAGCTCCCAGTAAGAATTGAGGTCTTGCAGAAAGGGGTCTGTGCTTTATTCAGGATTTCAGATGTGTTTCTTCCACTAAATAAATATAAAAAAGTGGTTTATGCATCAGGACCATCTCTGATCTTCCAAACAGGAGAAAAAAGAAAAAGACTTTCAAATTCGGGGTTGGTGGAAAAAAGCAGTCTACAGATTAATGAATTAAAGAACATGCTTAGGAAAAAAGTGCCTTGTGTGTTATTTTAGCTCTGTCCCAGTGACAGGACGCAGATTGGGTTTGTCAGGTGAAGCCTGTTTAAATCAGAGTCATGGGGCAACTTCTCTAGATCTGAGTGTCCCCATGTGAGTAAAGCAGTCCTATCTGAAAATAATGTCAGGGTCTCAGTTCATTAATATTTCTATCAACATTTGAGATCCAAGGATTGGATGGGGCTAACTAATACTGTTTTATTATCGTATTCCCACTTTATCATACCTTATTCCCTCTTTATTATACCTTATTCCCTCTTACTGAAGTAGTTGAACAGGCTTGATATGCAACAAATGTAAGGGGAATGTGGATAAAAATGTGGTAGCAATTACAGTAGGAGGAGACATTACTAATATTTACAAGTTTTTCAATTAATAAAGTAATTTCAAAAGTAAACAGCTTTGCAACCAAATGAACGCAAATGCAGCTGTTTGGTAATGAAAAAAAAATACCCATTGCTATGCACCTTGTGTAAGCACGTGAATGGAAAAAAGGACCCAGTTGAAATCAACACATATATCTTTCTACCCTCTATATACACAATAACATCTAAATTTACAAGCACCTCAGAAGTACAGGAAATAGCACTCTTAACAATGAAAATGTACTATTAAATAAAAATAGTGATAGCCAATGTTGAAACCAACCCAACACAGGCATTTTTCTGTTTGCAATTAAAAATTTCTTCATTTATTTTTCATAAGTCAAAGCACTTTGGTGAAAACAAATATTTATGTGGCCAATAATTAAAATTAATGTGATAGAAGGTTATATTTTCCTAGCTTTGTGCAGTCTAATTGACTGCTCTAAGTCACCATTAAAGAATGGATGTTTATTCTGTATTTTTGAGAGATGGCAGGAGAAATAGGAAGAGAAGGAGAGAGTAAATCAAAATAGAAATGGAAATGTTTTAAATGTGAGAAAGAGTGAGTGAAAAATAATGGACCTCCAACATTCCCTCTTAGAAGAATGGTTTCATTGTGTGCCATATGTGCTTGCAGCTCTATAAATGGTGTAAAATCTTTTAATTAGGAAGACCAAGTTTATAACTTTTTGGGTCCTTCTGGGGTCTTCTGGTAGTTCCCTTGTAATTAACAGGGCTGAGTCTTCACTTCTTTTTCTGGCCAGGGAGAGACAGTCAGCTTTTTGGTGGAGCCGGAGCCCCTGGAGCCGGGTGGTGCCCAGTGCCCGTGATAGCTGGCAGCCCTGTGAGCAGCCTTTCCGCACGCCGAAAGTCCTAGTGAGCACTGATGCAAGGATCTTCCTCAAAATCGAGGATTATTTGTTTGCCAGCACGTGTACTGCAGCTAGAAAAACATATTTAGAATGATAAATAACCTCCCCTTTCATTCCCCAATCATACCTAAATTTGGCATTTTGTTCTTGCCCATAGAGGAAAAGGACTCTGGTTTGGTGCTTCTCCTGGGGACCCAGAAAGCCCTCTGCTGCTGGAAACAGAAAGCTGATCTTCATTTTTCTTTGCCAGTCAAGGTGCAGTATCACAACAACATTCACCAAACTAAGCCGATGCTTCTCCAGTTTTCCCTCATTCCCAGCTCAGATCCTCCTGATCCTTTGCATCGGCCCTGGCACCTGCCTGATCCCGTGCCAAGCTGGCTCAGGGAGCTGAACCAGCAGAAATATTTTATTGCTGGATTAGTTTTCTGCCAGCATCACTCTCTGACCCACCTCACTGTGGTCTCAGATGAATGCTGGTGCCAGTACAGGTGGGAATACGAGGTTAGAGGCGAGTTTTCATGGCTTTTGCTCACAGGACTGCAACCCCAGGCACTGCTGCCACACATCCAGATGGGTGGTTTTCAATGATTGCTGAAATTCTCTTTATCCAANNNAACTTCTATTTCTTTGTCATGCAACGTGACAGGAAAAAAAAGAGAAAAAAAAAAAAACACAAAAAAAACCCCACAAAATAATCTAGATAGATCTCAACTTTCTATACCTTTTTTTTTTCAGATGCTCTGGTTTAAATGGTAGATTCTAATATATGAAGATAAGGGAACTGGGGTTAAATCACACTCTTGCCATCATCATTTATGCTCATATTAGAGCAATATGGACATATTTATGCTTTCTTGTTCAGAAACATACAATAACAATTCCTGCTCAAGGAATTCGTATTTTACATGGAGATGCAATACTCCAGTACTATAGAAGCATACCTAAGATGTATGGATTCTATACGTAGCCCATAATATTAATAGAGATAATAATATGCAATCTGTTTTTAATAGTCCTAGGGGACTCCACATAAATAGAAAAGTATGTTATGAACACTATTAAAATAAGCACTATCTTCTCCCTCAGCAGATTTTTCCAAAATTCACATTAGTCACGGTCACATATACAGATTCCAATTGGGGAAAATAAAAAAAAAAAAAGTTAATTTCTCTACAGACTAATGCAAAAGACCATAAATGTAACTATCCTTAAAATTGTGCGACCAATTATATAAAAACAGAAACCTTCTCACCATTGAGAGGTCATCTTTAGGGAAGGTCAAAGTTGTACTTGACCCTGTTCTGCTCCATTACAGCTCATACAGATCCTCTGCTCTGTCACTGTCCTGCGAGGACAAATACACCACAACATCACAACATGGACAAGGCAATGACAGACCTTAAAAAAAACAAGTTTAGAGTGACGCTTTCATGTTATACTATTTTAAAGTAAACTTCAAAACGGACTGACTGCAAAGATTTTTTGCATATTTGCTCTGCAAAGGATCCCCTGTGCACCACCGACTATGGATGTTAACCAAACCGATGGGGAAAGAGCGTTACTAAGGTTGCAAAGTCAGATCTTCCCACGTTAGCAAATGTCATACTTAAGATTGCAACTTCAACTTAACTCTCTTGAGTGAATGTATTACACTAGAAGTTTTAATTAGTTTCCAATCTCTTTTTCTACAGGACTACTGCTGGCTGCCCACAAAACATAAAATTATGAAAAACATAGTTACACAGGCTAAATATAATTTTTGAAACATCTCAGTGAAAGGTAGCTGGTGTGTATAAATTCTTTGTATTTGTATGTACTGTACATTATTGTGAAAGTTAGTCTCCTCATGAGATTAATAGTGTCAATTAGGCTGTCAGGGATGAGCGAGCCTGTTGTGGGCTTTGACAGAAGGCTTGGGTTGATCAGCTTCATGCAGATGTCATAGCTTAATATTTACATCTGAGTAACGAGCATTTTACAAATGCTCTTTGAATTTCTTCTGCTTACAGAACTGCATTCATAAATATGATTTGTCTTGCAAAAAATACCATAGCATATTGTACATCACTTAAATATGTTAGTTTACATAGGTTTCAGACATAATTATCAAATCAATAATAAAACACCATTTTGCATTACTATACGAACAGGCAAAAACAAAGCAGTTGAGTGACTTTGTTCAGGCTTGTCAAAGACAAGGCCAGGTTGCGCGGTTCCTAAGACTAGTCAAGGATGAGTGATATTTAGTGTTTACACTGCTGGGGAAGGAAAAATAGTCTACCTGTGGAGGAAAAAAGGCAGATAGTGTCCTGTTGGCTAGACCACATTGGGCCCAGCAGTTGGTTTAACCCTTATGAGCAAGGGAAGGAACCACAAACACACCTTTTGGACACCACATCCTTCCTCTTCATCTGTCTTTTCTCGGCGGACCCTCTTTCCCAAACAGCAGTCTCCCAGCTTGGGAAGGGGACAGGAACTGGTCTTCCCCCTTCCTGCAACTGAAATGGAATGAGGTGAATGTATGAGGAGGTGCGTTATTTATGGGAGCTGGCACCACAGCTCCTGCTTTGCTCTGCAATGCAAATGCAGAGCAGAGACTGGCAGGACCTGGAGTACGGGTTTTTTCCAATTCATAAAAGAGATCTTAAATTTTTTAAATGATAGTACAATGTGTCAAAGGCAGATTTCCTTCAGAATGTCACACATCGCTCTCAGCAGGGCTTTTAGTTTTCAATGATTTCTGTTATATATGCCATCTGCTTTCAGTTGTGCCCTGACCAAATCTCCTCTTGGATTCTATTTCAGGGCTGTATATCTTAGACATTGCAAGGTCAGAATTCCAGGCAAGGTACTATCACTCCGCCAAAAGATAAACACCTTCTCAATTTTTATTTGGTCTGTACTCAAATTAACCTCTCATTGACTTCAAGTCAGGACTCTGGAATTTGGTCCAAAATAATAGTTTTAATAAAATGCATCAAAACAGAGTATGAAAATGGATTCACAAATAGAACTACAAATGTATGCAGTGTTTTAAAACATTGAATAAAATATATCGTATCCCAAGTACTGCCTGCATGGTGGCTAACACACAGCCTGGGTTTTCTATTTTGTAGCATGAGTTTTCTCTGTTCTGCTTCTGTTTGGCTCCTGTGTGTTCTCCAGTGAGACTGCAGGGAAGCTGGATGGAGGCTGAGCACAGAACTGTCTTTATAATCTCAGTGTAAACTTTAATCTTTCCTTACCTGCGTCTGTCCATAGCATGAATGAGAATAGCCAATGGGCTAATCTAAATCAAAGAAGTAATAGTCGTTCTCCTTCACACTGTGACATTGAAGGACGTGTCACAGGCTCGCTAAGGGAGGCAAGGAGAAGGCTAGTGGCTCCTATGTTGGCTTTTCACCACATCAAATCCTGCTGTGTCAGGGATACTAGATCACTCTTATGGGAATTAGTAACTATGTGGGAAAAGACAGGAAGGACTGTTCAGAGAAGTGTATTTTGAAAGAGGATTGGAAGAAACACCAAAAGAGCAAATGAATAAAACATGACAGAGGCAATCAGAGAGGTAAAGGAGACAAAGGGAGCATTAAAGTGAAAATATTAAGTGAATGATAGGGAGGAAAAGATGCATGGAAAGTAAAAATGGAGGTGTGGGATAAGGCAAGATTGCCAGGGGCTTTGCGTGTTCAGGTCAATAGCTTGAATTTCTTCATTTGTATATTTGCATTGCAGTCATGCCGGGAGCAAAGACAGTGAGCCGAAAGGTGGCATGCGACAAAACACAGCATTTGGAAGTGAAAGAAAGGACAGACTTGGCTGGCACCTTTAGAAAAGAAAAAAAAAAAGTCAGGAGAGTACCTTTCTGATAAACTGTTCTTGAATATACTGCCAGAAATGTAAACATAGCAGCGATTGAGCTGAACTCCCTGTTTTTCACACAAAAACTCTTTCCACTTCTCAGCTATTAGGGTCACTAGAAAGATGGTGGAGGAGAGAGAGAAAGGCTCACGTTAATTACAAATTGACTGTGTCGACTCCATTATAATATGAAAGAACAAAAGCCAATGCTGTGAGACAGAGAGGGAAAGTGTATATAAAAAGTGGAAAAGTCTGAAAAGGGGCCTCACAATCTTCACATCCCTTACTGCTCCCTTCGCAAAATAGTAACCAGGGCAAAGCTCCAGTGAACCGGAGGCCGTGTCTGGGAATAAGAAATTGGGGAATAGCGTTCTCTCTTCTCTTATTCCATATTGCGAACCATACTAAAACAGAAAGCAACCAGGAGGGGATCATTGGAAAGAACCATAGCCGCATTAAACTCACCCTTACCTTCTCAGGTCTGGCAATGTGCGCAACCTGATGCGGGTACAAGGGACCTATCAGTGGAAGGAATGTAAAGATATTATAATACAAGATCTCCTTGTTCAATTCCCAAGCTGAAGAATTGCCTACAATTCACAAATTAGTTCAGCCCATCTTTACAGATCGAGGAAGTTTTCCAGG
>JAOXNH010000031.1:60232401-60243945 GCA_028566575.1 Bartramia longicauda
TCTCCTCATAAGACTTGTGCTCCAGACCCCTCACCAGCTTCGTTGCCCTTCTCTGGACCCGCTCCAGCACCTCAATGCTTTTTCTGTTTCTTTTCTGTTCGTGATGAAAGTGAGTTAGTCAGCAGTTGCTAACTCTGATATTTATATTACCTTGTTTCCCCCTTTTGGATCTCTCTTCATCCAGTCCAGGTACACCCCTATTCATTATTTCTAACACTCCAGCTGAAAACAATTTCAGCCATCCCTAGCAGTGGTAGAAAGAGACACTGAAGATATAGAGAAATTACAATTTGAACAGACTAAACAGAAAGAGGAGCAGGATGTTTGTGCTAGAGGGAAGTGCCAGGCTCTGCTTCTACGGTCACCCAGATGCATGGTCAGGTAAAAAGCTCTGGATTTTTGCTTCTTCTCTGCATTGGCCCCATTCTCTCTTTCCTCCCACCATACCAAAAAAAAAAAAAAACTAGAGAAAAAAAAACCCTCCTGTTTTCACAAAATAACCCAGAAAAAGAAACCTTAAATATCATCCTGCTTTGCTTTGTATTGATTGAGCATTGCATTATTCAGTTTGAAGTGAGGAACCCCAGGGGTTTACACTGAGACTTCCAGGGGACTAACAATGGTGCCTATAAATTTTGAGGTTGTTGATTGTGATTTTTTTTTTTTCCAAGATTTCTGCTACTAAATCAGCATCATTACTTAGGAAGTCCTGGCCTCTTGACTAAGCTGCAGAACGGCATGCCTCTCAGTTGCATAATATTTTGGAAATGCATGCTTCATTGAAGTGTCATTGATTTTCAACTAAAGTGAAAATGCCCTCATTTAATGCTTTCTCAAGAGAATTACAAAGGAGGCTGGAGAGGGTTTGGACAAAGTCATTATTAATTGTACATCACAAAATTGGGATTTATATATTTTTAATGCAGAAATTCTTTAGAGCTTCTAAAGCAAAATACTGTTCTAAAATTACATCTGGTTTTATAAATGGAAAGACCCTATTTTGTTCAAGACTTTTAAATTCCTTCGCTTTGTTCAACAAACCCCTGTACTTGCTGTGAGGGGATTGCTGATTGCTTTGTCAGCAAGACCAATGATATTCAATCTTTGATTTCTGATTCATTTGCTTCTTCCTTCCCTTTGATGAACAGAATAAACGTCTAGCTTTTTCCTCTCCTTTCAAAAAAATTTCTCTCGCCTCTCACTTCCTTAGTAGTGAGACGGTTTTATGTGAAACGTTCTGCCTGTCTGTTGGACTATGTTTTCCTCTTTGCTGAGCTCAGAGCCGTGTAAGTACTTTAGAGAAAACAAAATTTATTCTCCTTCTATCATCAGCTCTGATGTTAAGGTCTCGGCTTTGCCTCTGACCATGAAGATCTCTGGCTTCCCCTTGGCTGTCTCCTCAGGCCTTTGTGTTGACATTGCTCTATGAGGCAGCCAAATCTACTCCCATTCTTGTAGGCAATAGGTATGAAGGTCAAGTTCTGAAACCGGTTGTACCTAAAGGATGCTGTGACATTATGGAGGTCATCTTGAAGCAATTACCATAAACTAGGCCCAGCTGACCATGGTGTTGGCATATAAGCTTCAGCTAACCTTACAGGACAAGGCCACAGCATAGCTACAAGTACAGAGCTGTACCTTAAGTGTAAACAACCCACCAAACACTGTGAAAGCAGTGACAGCACCCTCAAGAGGGGTAGGTGGTGACCAAAAGCAACAGCGGCAGCTGGCTGTAAGGTGTGGCAGCAATTTGAACAAAGCCAACCAATAACAGGATGTTTTCACCCTGATCCAACAACTTGCAGCAGGTAGAAAGCCTAGAGATCCCCCAGCCTGGTCCTGGGAGCACCTGCCACATGGCCCTAGCTACCCCAAGGCGTCCCTCCCAGACAATATCAAGAGCCATGAAGATGCTCAAAAGGCTAGAGAACCTGCCCCATGAGGAAAGACTGAAGGAGTTAGGTCCTTTCTCACTATAGAAGCAAAGGCTCAGGAGGGATCTCATCACAGTATTCAAGCACTTCAAGGACAGCTAAAAAGAGACCAGAGGTTCCCTTTTGACAAGGAGCCACATGGAGAAGATCAGGGTCACCAGGTACAAATTGCACCAGGAGAGGTTTCATCTCAACAAAAGAAAGAACAATCATTCACTGGAACAACCTACCCAGAGTTCCTGTTGTTTTCAAGATGCAATTGGACAGGTGCTAATTAAGCTCATCAAGGCTCCCTTTCCCACAAAAGGGTAGACCAGTTGATCTTTTGAGGTCCGTTCCAACCTGAGCTATTCTGTGTTTCTATGGTTCGCGCAGGGAGCAGAGAGGTGACCTAAGATATTGATTGCCTGTATGTGTCATTGAAGTGTTTTGATGTCTGAGTCCGTGTAGTCTCCACACTGTCATTTAGTCTTAAACCGTGACCCAGGCTGCTGAAGTTATATCTTAATAACATTTCAGAAAGTCCCAGCCACACCATCACACTCAGTGCCACACAAACAAGTGGCAAAAGACAGTTCCTATCTGCCAGAGTATGATTTAAAACAAAACAAAGCAGATACAAAGTAGGAGAAATTGTCTACCAGCATCCCTGTTAAAAGGTGGAGAAGGAAGGCTCTGTACAATGAGAAAACTTAGCAAAGGTTGGGCAGAACATCTGAGAAAAAAAAAAGTTAAAGCTCAAGAATGGGTTTCATAACCATCTTGCCATGTTGCAATTGCAAGAGCTTGTCATATTTGGCTAAAATATGTTAAAAGCAGAGTTCACCTGATCTGAACAAAAATTATATTATACTTTAGTTAACTTGAATTACCAAATGCTAATGGCTTAGCTAATAAGAAGATCTTTGGGCTGTGAAGTCTTGACCACTGTGCTTAATTGCTTTAAAAATGCAGGTGTGCTTCCTCTGAAATGCTGAGTACAGCTACGTGCTACCCACCTCAGTAGCTACTGATCTCAGTAGGAAAACAAAAAAAAAATCATGACTCATTTCAGTGGGAACACCTTGCCAGGTTTGGGGTTGCACCATCTTTAGACAATGGAGAGGAGTGAAGGCCTCCTTTTTGTCATGCACCTCACTGGACAATGCAAAGAGCAAGATTTAGGCACAATTCTTGCACCAGAATTCATTAGCTGTCTTCCTAAAAAACTGTTAATTTCATTGGGTCAATATAAATGTGAAGGAATATGTACTCAGAGGTCTGCAAGTGAGGCTGAGATCACAGGTGTATCATAACCATGGTATGAGCTTTACAAAAATCTCTGCAGTGAGAGGAAGAAAAATCAAAGTATTGATTGCAAGGCTTGATCAGTTTCTCTTTTCAGAAGAAATTTCAATCTGATTTGTCATGTTATTGATTTTTTTCTTGCGCTTTGAGTAATTATTTTCAGTTATTCTTAGCTGACTGCCTCACTTTGAACTAGTATCAGATATCAGATTTAGGGGGGTTTTATTTAAATGTGAGAAAACGTTCAATTTAAGAAGGATTGTAAAGTCAGATCTGAAAGAGGAAGCTGATATATGTCCTTCTGGGGAAAAAAAAAAAGAAAACAGCAGCACTTTCTGCTTCCTAATATGGCAAGTAAGGCCATTCAACAGCGTGAGAAAAGTAGAACATGTTTTATTACGTTCAAAGGTGCGAGATAACTTATCAAGTCTTCAATTCATCACGTGCTTTACAGTGCTATTTACCTAGATATCATTTCCAAATATAGCCAGGACATCTGTAAATATGTAATGACGTATCTTTATTGCAATAGGTATCCTTCTGCGTGATTCAGCAGAATATTGAGTAGTGTATTCAAAGTTTGCAGCTGTATCAGTGACGGTTGGTAAATCTGGACAGGTGACATACTGAAATGAGATAACTTTCTCTCCTTACTATCTATCTTCATATCCTGTTTCTAATTTTTTATTCTTTCTTCAAGGTTACCATGAATTGACCACAACCACTCTATAGGCAGTGAAATTCAATTTGAATATGGTTCTTATCTATCCCCCTTCCTGTAATACATTAACACATTTTCTGCCTTTGGCAAAAGCAATAAAATCTCAGCCATGGCTTTTTGCCACACTAATGAACACCCAGAACTTGTTGACTTACCTTTATATGCAAATCTACTCAAAGTTTGTCCCAAATTACAAATGAAAAAACATGGAATAACATAATGACATCCTTTCCAACCTAGTATTCTGTGACTCTGTGATACTCATCTGCTCAGACAGCCTGTTTCAGGTACGTCACAGATTATTGCAGAGCACTCTAATCTGTCTTTTCTGTGTCACACAACTGTTTTCTTGAAAGATCACAGACAGAACACATGTATAGGCCTCCTCTTATGAAAATTGCATGCACTACATTCTATGAAATATCTGAGACCAGAAAATAAAGTAGCATAGTTTCAAGGCCTCTGGAGTGGCATGGGGAGGAGATACACTCATAAAAGTACTTATATATTCATATGCAGTGGTTAAAGAAAAAAAAAAGATTTAAAGAAATGAAAGCTCTTAAATCATTAAGAAATTATTTAAGAAAAGTTGCTCAGCAAAGAGCTTGTAGATTATTAGAAATGTCCTCTTACAAATACTTCCAAATATTTACACTTTGTCTGTTTAAGATTTTAGACTTTTTTTATATTAATATGGAATTTGAAAACTTCAAGGCAGAGAATCTGGATTTATAATTATGGAATCATGGAATCACAGAAGAACAGAGGTTTCAGGGGCCTCAGGAGGCCCCATAGCTCATAGCAGGTCCAGCTAGTTCTAGTTGCTTATGTCCATGTCTGAATGAGCTTTCAACATCAAGGATGGACAGTCCTCAACCTCTCTGGGCACATTGCTCTGGTAGTTGATAGCCTTCGTTAAAAAAAAAAGAAATCTTTATATTTAATTGCAATTTACCTTGTTAAAGCTTGTGTTTCTTGCCTCTTGTGCTGTACCACACCTAGAAGAGGAGCCTGGCTCCATCTTCTCTACACTTGCCATACAGACAGCTGAAGACAGCAATAAAGTCTCCCCTTGACCTTCTCTTCTTAAGGCTGAACAGACCAAGTTCCCAGTGTTTGAATCAAAAAATTGAGCTCCGTGAATAATTTTACTTTAGAAATCTGCAGGGTTATGAGGACAAAATATGATAAAGTATTATTTCAGGATGGCATAACTGGGATTTCTTAAATGATGTTACAGAAACTGATAAACATGATTGTGTTAGGAGACTTGGGAAAAAAAATTTAGATTATGCTCTTCTGATTAATTACAGAACTGGGAAAAATAGCAGTTTAAAAAAGATTTAAGATATTTGCTTGCACAAGCATTACTCAGAGCCAGCTTTATTTTTTAAGGATGCAATTTTTCTGTCAGTCTATAATGTGGTACTGTGACTGGGTAATATATCTTCAGCCTTTACAGACTCCTGGCATGACATACTCTTTGAGACAGTAGATCTTAATAGATCCTTCTGCATTAATCCTGACTAATGACCAGATGAACAGTTAATTAAAAATGCTCCACACAGGCTTTGACACAGTAGACCATTGCAGCTTCATTGTGGTTCTTGCTTTCTAATAGATGAACAGAACTTAACTTGCATTTTTTCCATCAGATCATAATGGCTCAGAAAGTTCCATTACAGTTTACCAGATCACTGATCTATGAACTAAACAGTATTTAAATATTTCTAGATTTGATTTACTATGGTATATGATCTCCTGTGCCTTCACTGAATCCATATAGCAGAAGAGCTATTATGTCATTTCTTTAGTCACTGATCTAGCAGATCATTAAGAATTTTTTTCATTCTGTAGGCATTAGGCTTTAAGGGCTTGCATTTTTTCTAGTGTTCTGACTGCTGGTGCTCTGCAGAAGAGGAAGCCCTTTGACATGGACAATTCTTCAGGTGCAATATGAACAACAGGAAACCATAGGCAGCAGCTATTATCAAGTTAAAATGAGGCCTTTTCTGTCTAAATAGAATCCTGGTTTTATCTCCTGAATTATACATTCACCAGCTTCTGATGACACTGCACATTTAAAAAGTGCTGGCAGGTGTAAAAGGATGTAAAATGACTGACTTTTGAGTCATACCAGAAAAGAACGTAGCCCTCCACTCCTTATGGAGCTCTCACTAGGGTTCACTTGTGGGTACATCTTCTTGCTAATGACCCATGGAAAACAAGGGAAGAACTCCAAATGGCGAGGGTAGCGTGACTGGTCTCAAACATCTACAGAATTCAGATTCAATCAGATCAAGATCTCAGTAATTGTAAGATTAATTTTTTGAAACTTAGTATTTAAGACATTTAGTCCTCAGTAGCAAAGGAATGGTCAAGTTTTCACAGAGGAATAGACCTGACTTTATTTTCCTTTAGGAGATATCCACTGTGTTTTGGGAATAAATAGTGCTCCAATCAACAGTGATTCCACTTGCTTCATTTAGCCAAAAGCACATTTTCCTTTCTCCACCTGTGCAATTTTAGGCTACTTCTTTAAAAGACAACAGATTTTACAAAAGGACTTTAACTTGTCAAATTTCTGCACTTAAATGCTGCACACAAACAATACATTTAGGCAAGGGTCTTTATGTTTGCATTATCAATATTATGTTAGGAAAAAATTCATCAATCCAATATCCTTGGAACAAAGGTCAAGCCAGTAACATTGGATCAGATTATTCACCATGAAAATGCAAGGTTCCATTTGCCAGTACTAATGGCTAATTTCAGTGTTCAAATTTTATAAAAAAAAAAAACTTAGCAAAACATTTCACTTTCAAAATTTTGTATGGCTAGAAACAAATAACATGTTCTCAAAGGAAACTGCAAGAAAACACAGGGAGGATAACTGAGGAAAACTGGCCCATGCTATATATATAGCATTGCTTGCATCAAGTATGTGCCTTAAGTGCCAAAATTTACATTCCTTTTGGTTTAAAAATATGTTCTATATAAAACAATGGTATTTTGTGTAATATCTTTCTATAGTTTGGATGCTTCTCAGTGGAATCAAATGCACTAGTTAGATTAGGTTAGAGTTTCTTGAGAGATAATTTTCTCGATTGTAAAAAATAACATTGCAGAGAGAATTACCAAACCAGTAGAAATTAAGAAGAAATGAGTCATGGTAATTAACTTTCTTCAGGACTCTCATGTGTCAGAACCTAAATGTTACTCCTTGATAGATTTAGCTAAGGTGTAATATTCTACCTACATTTAATAGTAACAAATGCTCTATTAGTAAAGCAGAACATTTAGAAATATGATGAAGTTAATGCTCAAGAGCTGAACGACTGCTAGGACTGATTGTCGTACTACTTTGATGTCCAAGTTTATGGCTACCTACACAGTCATATTCTGCTTTATTTTGCAACTCATTAAAGAAGAACAAGAGTGTCCTACCAACAAGAAGTATTGTCTTCCTTCCAGTAATAAAAAAAAAAAGCTACACTGGAAAACTACAGGGACACTGGCCAAAGAGCAATAAAGAAAGATCAGGAGAACTTCTGAAACATTAATGATGTCCTTCTGCCAAAGCTTGTAAAAATGTGCTAAAACTTTGAGCATTCATGAATATGGCAACTTGAGATTTACCTCATCTCATCAACTCCCTGGGCTATGTTTTCACTTAGCCAATATTTTTCCCAGACGGGATCTCTGTAGGCTTATGAGAGATAAGAGGCAAAGACATACATTCCTTAGCCAAGAGATAATTAAACAGAGTCATCAAGGCCAGACCTCTGACTGGGCTGTGAAATCTACTGCCAGATGTTGCAGACACATCTGTCTAAGTACTAACAGGATCCTTCTCATCACACTATCTAAACATTTCACAAATATGAATGGGTTTTCTCTCTGGGAAAGGAATATTTTTTCATACTAATACAGTACCTGACAGAGCTGAACAAAAAACAGTAAAAAAAATACCTATTTTCTGAGTTTTGCATTCTGGTTTCTAACTTCTGCCGTCTGATTTTTTTTGTTTTGTACAGAGGGAGAAAAAAAACACCTTAAACTCTCAGACGCTTGAAAACCTATAGACATCTAGTTGCTTCCACATAGAAGACTCTTTCCTCCATAGTTCTGTAGCTATTGAACAATAGAGCATTGACAAACGGTGAACTGTTTATTGATCATTTCCTACAGTATATTTTTAGGTCTATGAGTTTTAGATAATGTAGTAAATAGTGCTGTGTAACTGCAGCCCAAGGACTGAAAAACTGAAAGACAAGTGTCAGGGATCTTGTATACACGTATACATATATTTAGCAGTATAAATCAAAAAATTATTAACAATAAATGTGTATTAAAATTAAATATGTTTGCATATATATTTATGTAATTTGAAATGTAGGTGTATGTATTTCTGATTATGCACATAGGTACCTTATTTTTCATCTATTTCATAAAACTTGGGAGTTGTCTTAAATTTTTTTGACTAGTTTGCATTGATCCTTCTGGACGTCCTGCACTAGAATGAACATAATATGTGAGAGAGAAAGTTCTGCTTCTTACACGGTTTCAGCTTTTATATATTGCTGTGGGTTATCATCTTCACTGTGCAGAGATAATGGGAAAGGAAAGATGGGGAGGTAGTATCAAATCTTATATTTCACGTTAGAAAATGGTGCTCTTGTCTGCAAAGATTCAAGCAGGCTTCCCTCAGACCTCACAGACTAGTAGGGAAAATCTTGTATGCACATACGAGAGCAAAAATAGGAGACTTCCATTAGATTTGGCATTAAATAACAAATAACTGAAATACTACCTGTAAGAGATCACTAAATATAAACATCCAGGTGCTGCGACAAAATGCAAAAGCATTTGTTTAAATGTCTGCAACATTGTATTTCAGTAAATTAATACATCGTAATTAGGGATTTTAACTGAGATTGTACCCTGGGAATGTGGTAGTAAGTGGGCTGCGAGGTTCCTTCTCGCTGACAGTGAAAGATGCCCAGGTCACACTATCTGTTACTGTGAATAAAAAGATACATGTTTTCTGTCAGCCTCTGCTTTCCATAAAGGAGGTACATTTTCATGCAATAATCCTGGGACTACAGAGTAAAATGGACTTGGGCAGACTCCACCCCAGACCTGCCAGCCTTTCTCTAACGACTACCAAGGGAACCCAAATGGCCGTGTAGATGGGGCACAAGTTGCCTTTAAAAGATAAAGAGGAGGGAGTAGGGGACCTCCCCTAACGCAATGAGATCCAAATTACAAACCCTTTGATGGGGAGTCAGGGTGCCCCTCTGCCCCCTTGGGGGGCACACTGAGCTGGTCCCAGGGTCTCCCACACCTATGCTCCAGTCGGCGGCGTGATGGATGTGCTGACTTGAGGTGCTTCCCCGGCAACAGCCCTGGCAGTTGTCAATCTCTGACAGGTCGCACCCTCCACGCTGAAAGGAAGGTCAGTTTACAGTATCTAAAGACCCAGGCTAAAGTATATTAATCCATTATGTGGTTTCCTAAGCATCGCTTGCCAAATTCTATGATGGCATCACATATATCACATACAGGCACCTGCTACTGATGGCCCTGGCATTTCTGCTGCTCGCTGGAGGTGGAAGCTCACGCGCTAATTAATGATGTAACTCCTGCTACACAAATACTTTTGTTTTAACAAAATTACCACAGCTGCATACTGTCTTAGGATAAATTTCTCTACAAGATTCTAGATAAATTAAAGTTTATTATTAATCATTTGTTAGTTGTATGCTGCATATAACAGTACACATAATTATTATATTGCTGAAGAGCTCTGTATTTTACCGCTTTATTCCTATTGGTAAAATAATCCATTCACTTTCGTGACTCTGTCCCAAGAGTTTGGTTAGACCTTGTTGGAACTTCAGAGATTATTGAAAATAGGAGTTTTCTTTTTACATTGAGCACAAGTTTTACCTTACACTATATTTTTAGCTTTTAAGTGCATTTTTTTAATCCACTTTAGAAGATGAAGTAGGTTCTGGCCAGGAAACATCTTTACAGTTGCTAAGTAGTTCCCCAACAAGCGAAAAAAAAAAAAAAACACACAACTGGTTTGGGTCCATTTAGCTGTTAGTAAATGTTGATGTTGTCACCAGAATAATATTGATACACTTGTGATATTGATATATTTGAAAAGTGTATGTTCTTCGGACCTTGTGACTTTTTAAAATACTCTTCCCAGGATTAGTTAAGCGTTTCCTATGATGACATATAATACAACTGACACTAGAAAGTACTTTACCAAGTCCTTTGGGGACCTGCGAGGACTTTTAGCATCAGTGTTTTCTGACTACACACTGCCTCTGCGCTCTCCACTCTCTTCAAAATCAAAAGAGGGAAAACAGGCCATGCAGAGCTGCATAGGCTGGGAATTACATTACAGCCCTGTTCATTGGACTCTTGCAGGCAGAGGTAGAATTTTGTTGCCAATTATTAATTTAAAACTTGTAATTTGTGCCAGAGAGATTTAAGGCCTTGGCTAGCAATACATTCACCAGCAATGCAAACGCATAAAACAAAATAAATATGGTTTGAAGTATATTCAGTACCTTAAACAGAAATTGAAGGTGTCCTAGTTCAATCCCAATCTTCGGTTCCCACAGCTGTCCAATTGCAAGAGGAACAAAAGGTTACCCATATATCAGGCTGATAGCTGTCCTTCAGGTATTCAAGTTATTTTCCTGATGAAAGAATTCACAAATTCCTAATTATTGTCAATATTTTGGGACCTATGTTTTCAGTGTTTGATCTGATCTCCACTGTGATCCGATGGCTTTGATCTGTTACAAAGACAAGTCATTTCCACTGGTGGGCTGAAGCAACGCACAGGAAGATTTGGATTTCTGGTAAATATCTGTTTACCCAGACAGAGTACCCCAAACCATGAACTAAGCAGTATAGAATAGTTTTGAAAAAATACAATACTTGCCTTATTCACCTCTTAACATCATCTACATTTTTGTGCAGAGGTAACTTAGACAAATCAGAGGTTTTTACCAATATTTGCTTCATTCAAAAAATTACAAAATGAGACTCAAAAACCTCAGTGTATTAGCTAAATTAGCTTTTGCCAGGGAAACATTAGTACAGAGTATTGTTCTGCACAGTCAATAATGGGACTTTTACTATGTTCCTTCAGAAATTTTCTATCAATTTAGTGAATTTTATCACTTACATACTTGTTTGTCTTGTCCAGGTTAAGTTTTTCTCTTCGCAGCTTCACTCTGTTACATTTAGTTGTATTGCATTGCATTTCACTAACTATTTTTTTTCTATCCTTTAAGATATTTCTAAAATATGCTTTAGAAATCCTTTTAAAAATAGTTTTAAGATCCTCTTAAAATAACAGATAAGTCTCAAGCACTCAAGACTATCCTACCTTTTCATAAGGTTTTCTGTATTAAACAGATCGGCTACTCGCTGAGTATGTTCTATTCTCTTTTTTAAATTGTTTCTTGTTTGCAGATAGAAGACACAATTTCAATTCAGAGCAGCCATCAATAGAAAGGCATTATTATTATTATTATTACATTCCTTTTACCTGTGTATCCCAGAGTTTATAAC
>JAOXNH010000031.1:60300242-60316713 GCA_028566575.1 Bartramia longicauda
CCACCAGACCAGGTTGCTCAAAGCCCCATCCAGCCTGGCCTTGAACACCTCCAGGGATGGGGCAGCCACAGCTTCCCCGGGCAACCTGTTCCAGTGTCTCACCACCCTCACACTAAAGAATTTCTTCCTGATATCTAGTCTAAATCTCCCCTCTTTCACTTTAAAACTGTTACCGCTTGTCCTATGGCTCCACTCCCTGATTAAGAGTCCCTCCCCATCGCTCCTGTAGCCCCTTTAGGTACTGGAAGGCTGCTGAAATGTGCGGATGTTTTCCACTAGTCTTTGGAAACATTACATTTAAATAAAGTTAAGTACTTTGGCATTTTCAGATTTTCATTCAAGTGGACACTTGGTAACTCTTCATTTCTTATCAACAGCCACTTTCCAAATCTGTTAGTGCAAATTTGTAGACTTTGGTTAATCTAAAAAGCAGTTAGAAAAAAGTTCAGTTCAGATAGGTCTTAAACAATTCCCAACTTATGAAAGGAATTAACTCTACTACACAGTATGCAGTCTAACACTTCTCTGGCTCTCCAAATGATGGAACAAGGCTGTTATTTTTAGTATTTTCGTGTGGCTGTGCCCAAAATATTCCTGTAGAAATTAGGGAACGATTTGCAATAATATCAATACTGTAAATGCAATAACACATTATAATCTTCCATTTCTAGATCTTCCTCCCTGCCCAGCATCCCACAGCAAATTACAATCGATACAAAGCTAAACTTAGCACTGTTATGTCTGCCAAGTGATGGCCAGACGCAGGTCAGACCAATTTAGGGACTCTCCAATCTAGCAGTACAACTCCGTGTGTATTCATCCTTCGCATTCCTGTAGGAACAGCTCAAAACAGAGCCGTCAGCTGACTCAGCCCTGCTCTTGCTTCATGCCAAGGAGAGTTTTGACACTGATTTCAGAGGGGACATGCTAGAAGTTTAACAAAGGAGGAAAAAAAATAAAGGTTGGATTTTCTGAGAAACAACGAAGAATATTCTATTCTCAACCCAGATCCATGATCTTGTTATATATTAGAAGTCCCAAGCCACAAAGCTACGCACAAACCACTTGAAGTCACTAGGTATGTTACCTCATGTTCCTAAGGAAATGAAAAATAGGTGGGATTGGCGATCATCTGAAGAAATTCCTGTACTGGGATTCAATATGACTAATTTTACTAGAGCCTAGGTCTCAGAGAGGTATTTTTGAGGTGACTTACAAAAAATGCTGCTGGTTCATGACCCAAATGAATAAAACCCATGGAAATTTGCTCTTTCCTAATGGTTAAGCGCTACAGGCCCTGTCTGTACACTTAACTAGTGCAAATTAGTATCATCTTTGAAGCCAATAAGGTCTATGATGATTTATACTAGTTAAAGATTTGGGTTATGATTCATTCTAAAAATACCAGACAAAGATTTAATATTTTGAGTGACTGAAGTAGCTTTTCCATTCTTGCACAAGAAACATTAGAACAGGGAGAGAGTAACTGAAATCTCTGTTCCAATATCCCTTACATGAGATTACAGTGTCATCGTCTATCAGAGGTGTCACTGCTACTCCACTGAAGAAATTCAGGATCCCTTCACCTTCAGAAACAGCCTTCACCCAGCAGGATACTTACACTACACAAAATGAAAGTGTGTTTAACTAATGGATTCACTATACACAAGAAACCAATACAATGATTATAAAAAGGGGTCTTTTTGTATACTGAGCAGAGCCAGCGAAGGCAGGAGAGATGACAGCAGCATTCATAAATGTCTAAAGGCACTGAAGAGCTTTATCAGTGAATTCAGTTAACAAACAACATAGTAAATAATTCCTGAAGATGTAAAGCACGCAGCTCTCTTTCTAAGGCAGGCTCATAAAACACGGAACTGCCGAGTGATATTTCTCCACTGCTTAAAGGACAACAGCATGGGCCTCTCCAGTCCTCGGAAGCAAAACAAGAATAGATGTCAATGTGGAAGAGAAAATGAGCAAAGCAACTCTCCATGCCCCAAGCCTACTGAAACCACCAGAGGACTACCAAGCACCTGAACTTCTGCAGGAAGGCTAGAGAGGTTGTATTCTGTAGGTTGTATATAGGCTGTATTCTTATGATTTCCAGTATTAAGATTTCAAATTCTGTGGAAGGAAAGGAGTTGGGATGTACTTTTCTCTATCCTGATCTCACGGGTGCATTTTTATGCCATGAGCGGGAAGAATGAGGATAAAATGCAGATATTGAGTTAGTAGTACTTTAAAACAGTGTTTTACAACTAGAGGTAATTTTACAAAATCCAATGCAATGGCAGCAAACCACCCAAGTAGGACCATGATTTCTTTGTTGGAAAGTGCTGGTTGTCTCCCCGTCGACAGATTCAGCACCTTGCAATGTTCAGGTCCAGTGTTAACATGAATTGTGAATGAAAATATTGACTTAGCTCCAAAAAGTTTTCAGTTGCATTGGAGAAGAACGTTTTATAGCCGCCAGAAGAAATCCCGGGAGAGCCAGGAAGCAGTTTTGATAAATTAGTGAAGTCAGTTTTCAGCATTTCTGTTTTAACTTGAAAAAGGTTTGCTACCATATGCATTTGTACTTTGGCAATGCTTGCTGACAGAACAGAGGCTGTCTTGGCACATCACTTGTAGGAGCAAAATAGATTTGGCTGTCATTTCCATAATAAGCATAATTCATATTGCAGTGTCTAAAAACATATGGAAAGGGAGGATGTCAATATGAGACGAATATGCTTTAAAAGAGCTTGTAGGAGCCTCCCAATTAAACAGGTACAGGGCCAGATGAAGATATAATATAAACAACTCCTCCTCCTCCCATTGTAATGCACTTGTTCTGTGTTCAATTAATGAATGAGTTAACCAAGTATGCTACTTCGAACATGTAGGGCCCAGTTTATCCATTCACACAAACCTCGTACTCGTGCAATGCAATTAACCTAAGCAATTCATAACAAAGGCAGACCTATAAAAAATGAATAGAGCAAGCTCCTGTGCAGACAAGGCCTGACTTTTATTTACTCCCGGTGTGTGCGTGAGGTATTTTGCCTGGAACTGTTGGTGGTTTCAGCTGGCCTGTTCATAAGCCATCACTAGGAAATCAGCAAGCCCGGGTTTATCCAACCTGCTTGTGACTACAGGCAGGCAGCTGATTCCTCACACTGCACAAATCAAGTTCCCACTGCTCCCAGATAGTTCAGCAGAAGAAAAAAGCGAACAAATTGTAAAAGACTTCTTACCTGCCTACATATAGACAAACTTTTGATACGAGTAAGCATCAAGTCCCTTTATATATTTTACACAGGCTTCATAGATTTGAAGGTCTTTTATGTTTGTGTAAGCAACAGATGTTAATTGTTACACTGATATAAATAACTGCCCTCATGTAAGGAACCTAAGACCTGAGCTCGTGGCTGGTGGTCAGCAAGAAGCCAGGCTGGTACGAGTTTAGAGTGAAGCAGAACTTCTTGCAAAATGCACTTGCATCTAGTGGAGAGCCATGTCTTCTGCCAGTACGAACTATCAGGGTACAAATGAGAATCAGGCCTACACATATAGATATATAATTTACAATTTCTTCATTGCCTTTTAACTGCTTCTACTCTTAATCTAACTGGGTTTGCAACGTAGAAGGATTTACAATATAAAGAAATGGGCACAGATGACATTTCATAGCACTGATGTCTGGCATACTAAGATTATGTATTTCAATAAAATGGAATAGCTGGTCTTCAGAAAGCACAGGTAGATAAATAAAATGTGATCCCCATATCCCAACCTGAAAATGCTAGAAATGTTACTCAGCTTTTACATGCAGGCTAGAAATCAAACAAGTTGGACTTGTACTATAACTGTGCTATAAATTCTTTCATTTTTAAGTTTATACACAGAGCACGATAAGTACAAGGAACAGTTGAAAAGAAAGAAAAACACCACATTTCAAAAGTGAGTGAGTTAGGAAACTTGGGCTCACTTTGAGAAGTGAATGAACCTCTTGGACACAGACCACCTACCTGCTGTGCAAGTTAATTATATCTTTAAGGGTCTTCATGCTAGATTTAAAGGTGTTTCCATTGCTAAAGTTACAGAGAAGAATTTCTGAAATGCCTAGGCATCAAAAACACTTGACATTTTCAACACTTAAACGCCTTCAAAAATCTGACTCATACCGCCCAAGTCACTTCAGAAGTTGAAACAAGCTCCCAAATTATGCATGGCTTTTTCCGTAACAGGTGCTGTAACCTTTAGTTTTCAGCTGTAACCCCTAGGCTCCCTGTAAAATATAAAGAAATAAAAGTTACACTGGGCTGCTTAGTGCCAACAAGCTGACTAAGCCATAGTTTAAGTCAAGCAGGAAGAAAAAGTTAAGGTCTAGCTGCAAGACTACTCTGGTATCTAATTCTGGGATGATGGGAGGTGACTATGTCTGCTTCCAATCCTCAGATCCAGGCCCTTTCTTGGAATTAAGTCTCTAATTCCTCTCTGCAAATATAGAGTAACCATTTCACAACACCACTAGTGCAAAGAGGCAACCTCTCAGTTCCCCCACGTACTTTCTCTCACTCAGTTAGCACATCGCAGGTGAATGAAAGTGCAATTACAACAGTTACAAACGAGAATGAAGCATGTCAGGCTCATCTAGCCAGGCAGAGATAACTAACATGAAAATTTTTTCTAAGACAACCTCACATGAGAAAAAGCAATTTTGTCAAACTCATCTTCTCAGTCTAAACTGGAACTAAAATACTGTTCAAATTGTTGATGTTTCCACGCAATGGAAACTGTGACTTTTGACCAAGTCTATTAAGACATTGTTTTAAAGGTCTGTCCTCTAAGAAAAACCATAATATCTTGCAAAAGCATTGTGTAGAAGTTGAATAAGAACCATTCATTGATTAAATAAAAGCCACATTCTTCCTGCAACACCTTAATGGTACTTGAAGGTTTCCATGCAAGCTCTGAAATGGCCTAATCCTCATTAATATGTAAGAACTTTTGATCTCAGAGATATATTAAGTCAGAAAAAAATGAATAAAGAATTCTATCAAATAACAGAAATAGCTAAATTATTACTGTAATAAAGAGATACGGAACTTATCTTAAAACATAGGTTTTGTAAATCTTTCTTAAAAACAGAAGAAATGGACTAGAGAAATAAAAGTAAAGTTTTGAGGATAATACTTCGCAGAGTGCTAGACCAAATTAGCTTTCACTTTGCATAAATATATAATGCATAATTTTGTACTTGATTTTACAACATTCAGCAAAGGGACTACTTATCATAATCTTGTCATAGAATAACAGTGGCGAGAAGAAGTAATAAAAACTATCTGAAAACTGCTGCAAGTGGATATTCTCTTCATAACTGCCACAGATATGAAAAACAGAAGTGCTTGGAGAACTTTCACACAGCCCTGAATCAAAAGCCACTGCAGTGAGAATTGATGCTCTGTTTACAGTCCTGCTTTTGTTTATCTACGTTGTAAAGCAATGTGGACCACAGTCCTTGGTGCACACACTCCTCACGGAGAGGAGAAAGAGCATTAATATGAGCTAATGATACTACCAGTAGGAAGCTGGAAAATCACTGCTATCAAAATTTCAGCTTCACTAAAGATGTAGCTCTCATGCCTGGGTGTGAAATTAAAATATATTTCCAATTTTAGTAATTTAAAAACCTTAGTCCCCTTTGATGAACGCAAAATAAATCGATAGGACAGGAAATGTAATTTCAGCAGACCTGAGTGAATACCACAACGACGGGTGTGAGAAAAAGCAGTCCTCAGAGTCAGTATATCTCATGTATCATGACCTCAACCCTCCGTTTCCTCTGACGCAGTCCTGGCTGTGCCCGTGTGGCTATGCCCGGGTCCCATCCTGCAAGCCACCCTTTCACCCCTTCCTCACTGAAGGCCAGTGACCCATGGAAAGTAGTCTGTGTGGGCCTGGGGGGGTTACAAAGAATGGGGTCACCTTGGGTTCGGGGGTGGTGTATTCAGCCCAGGCCTGCTGTATTCAAGCTCAGCCATGTCCTGGAGCTACCTTCATAAACCATGGTGGGGCAGGGTATTTGTGGCATGTGGAACTCTTACATCACCCCACTAACTGCTATGAGATGTCATTAGACTACCCCTAATCACTCTCTGTCCTAGAACTTCTTTAAAGTCTACAAAAGCCAGTTATCCATTGCTCTTCCTCCTGCTCAAGGTGACCAGCAAGGGACTAACCTCCAGGTGCAAGGTCAGCTCTGCTTCGACTTGCTGTATGTCAAATCCATACAAGTTTGCAGGCAGAAATCCTGTGATATCTTCTAGCACCTGTGACAAAATTCCCTGCTCTCACCACCAGGCCATTTTGCTTTTTTCCTCCTCTTTTTTTTTTAGTGCAAGGAGGAGGGACAAGCCCAGAAGGAGAGATGAGTTATCTGCAGATCGGTTCTTGTTAGACCTCTGCATTGCAAATTAATTGTTTTGGGGCAGCCAGACACTGTTATATAGAACAGGGGGGCAGCCTGAGGTCAATCTCCAAATTGAGGTCAATTGCCCTCCTGTGGGACAACCTCAGGTCAGTCTCAAAAGTGACTTTAAAATATCCCTACTGGCTTACTCTTTGTACACAAAATTTTTCTTTGTTGCCAGCAGTGGGATCTCTACCTCCCAGCCATCCAGTTTATTTTCCAAAAAAAATCAGCTCTTTGATATTTCTTGGAGTGAGTAATATTGTGTCACTGTCATGACCAACACTAATGCAGAGAAAATAAGTTAGATTAGACACAAGTCAATTACAGAAGAGTAAGTTTTAATATTGCCAGCCACAGCAGCCTTCTGGGGTTTTTCCTTAGTAAATTAAAAGGCTTTTCTTTTCATCTAGAACCATCTTATCACTCATTTCACTATCAGAAAACCACTCTGAAGATAATAATGAGAGATTCTTTTAAAGGAAAATGTATCTACTTTAATGTCATCTCAGTTTTAGGAGGGAGGATTGTTCTATTTTATTAGTTATTTGGATTCATGTTTTTTTGTTGCATACACTGGTGATAACAGCAAAATTTATATAAGGTGAATTGTTTGAGACTTGTGATTTCACTTACTACTCTCAACTAAGACTGTCCCGAAACAAAGACTGTCTTCTTGGTGGCTATGCCTCTTACACAGCTTGTGTTTTGTGTGATATTTACTTGGACAGTGGTAATCCACTCCCGCCCTGTCTCCTAACTCTTTATTCCCAGACTCCTCGCTCTCTTCAGGATTTGGCAACGTTACTCATTTTGATTACATCACCAGTTTGTCTGGCAAGTAATTTACTACCTTCCTTTAAGAATCAGGATACCATTTCAGGTTTAACTTCTAATGTTTAAGGCACTTAAGGTGCCAGGTCCAATTTACTTACGGCTGCTGATTGATGTCTGCTTTCTCTCTTGAGTTGAAACTCAGCCCTGGATGACTCCTCGTCTGCTCCCACAACACCCTGTGTGCCATGTGGATGTGAGCACTTCTCAAATTCGATACTATCCCCAAACAGATCCTATGCTTTCATTGCATTTGTTTCAAATGGAGAAGGCGAAAATGTTCTCATCAGCCTCACCATCCTTAAATGTGTGGGTTTCATTTCTCGGTTTTGGTTCATTTTGAAAATATAACAAGGCATTGATTTCGCAAGCCTGTTTTGTAGCAGTCCCAAGACACTGTAATCAGACGTTCTTCTATCCTATAATCAGAGGAGAGGATGTGACCTAAATCAGCTTCTTTGCATTATGCATTATGATACCTGACCACATACCTGAGACTGTTGCCTTCTTCACAGCAGGGTAAGGCATCAGAGCGGTCGTGCAGCTCCAAAGCAGGGTCCTGCCAGCCTGGTACTGTCCCTCCAGTGTTGCCATAGGTGGGGGACACCCCTGGCAGGGTGACACGCAGGGCTCTGCCCCAGCAGTCTCTCAGCTATGACACTTTTCCTGCTGTAGTTTCTCTGTTTCTCATGTTCCTGTTCCAAGTGCTTCCCCAGTCTCCTCTTGAAGCTTCACAACACAACACACAACATCCTTCAGTGAGGAGTTTTACAGGTCTATTACCTGTGGGTGAAGACACATCATTGCCCCTTGATTCCTGTTCTAGAAGAAGCAGTGAGCAGGTAATTCCCCGTTGCACCTTTCCTACAGCATTCATGACTCCAAAGACGCCTGTTCCCCCACGCTCAGGTCCTCCCTTTTCCAGTCAGAAGAAACACATCCCATTTCACCATTCCTGGTACAGAAACTGCCATGTGACTCTGATTATTCCTGATTCCCCGCTTCAGATCTTTCTCTGTCCTACCATACACTTCTGGAAAAAGGGGACAAGAACAATACACAGCATTCAGGGTGCTGCTAGACCATAACTACAGAGTTGTAATACTGTTTTCTTGTTTTGTTTCCCATTCCTTTCCTAATTCTCCCATAAAATCCAATTTGTTTTTCTGAGAGTTGCTGAGCACCGAGTTGATGGGGTTTTTGAGCTCTCTATGATAAGACCCAAGGTCTCCTGAGTCGTAATAGGCAGGTCGGAGACAACTATTTGGTATGTAAATGTACGACTATTGTTTCCCATCTGCACCACTTTACCTGTATTGAATTTTACCTGCCCGTTTACTTCCTAGTCTCCTAATCCCATTCTCCAATTTTTTATAGCCAGCCTAGGGCCTGACTCCCTCAGCTGGGACAGTTCTGTCACCTTGTTGTTTGCTGTGCTTTGCAGGTCACTTATAGATACGTTGGATAGCACAGGTCCTAGAAGAGCCCTGGAGCCCTTTGAAAACCAAATATTTAATCCTAGTTTCTGTTTATGCTTCTAAGCCTACTATTTATCCAAGTTCTCCTATGCCATGGCAGCTTCATTTCATTAAAGCCCTGTGGAGAGGGACTTTGTCAAAAGTATTCTGGAAATCCAGGCAAATGATAGCAGCAGGGTCATCCTTAACGACTTGCTCGTTGGCTCCTCCAGAGAATTCCACTGCATTTGAAGGCCAGGACTAGATTTATAGAAACTACGGTTTATTTTTCTAGTAAATCAGATTTATCCAGATTTCCACCAATTCTATCTTTTATCATGGCTTCTATTAATTTACCAAGTACAGATATCGGGCTTGGAGATCTCCTCTTTAAAAATTTGTCACATTCACCACTCTCCCCTCCTCAGGAACGAGTGAAATTTTAAGAGAAAGGTTACATACCACCATCGATAATTCAACTATTTCATCCTTCAATTCTGTTAAGACTCCGGGTGGGTATCATACAGTCCCACTGATTTCTTAGAGTCTATTCTCTCTCTTTATTCAATTACTTCTTCCATGGTTTCTCCTGTTTCAGACAATTCCTTGCTGAGTCCTCTCAACAGGTTCGGGTCTCCCCCCAGTCTTCCCACAGTGAGCGTCAGAGCAAAACACTTATTTACCATCTCTGCCACAGCCTTGCTCTCGCTGAGCTCTCCTTAAATAACCCCATCATCAGCCAACTTGCAGAGCTGGCGTGTTTCCTTCTGCTCTGCTGGGAGAAGGATTTAGATCCACCTTGCTCAAGAGTGAAGCACGCTGCCTATAGGACCCGTGCCTCTTTCCTACAAAAAGGGGTGGCTTGGGCAAGGATTTCAGGAAGAGAAAGATGGTCTCGAGTCAAGACAATGGAAGACTGGTCTGGAAAGCTGGATGTATGTCAGTGCCATATGTTCTGGGAGTGATTGATTTCAGTCTCCTGTTTGCGCTATTTGTTCACTCCTGGTTTTCCGAGTGACTGATTCGCTACCTCTGGTATACAAGTAACGCGGTGCAAGTTTGAATATATAAAGTAGCACACCAAAAATTCAGACCTCTTCACCTCAAATATGACATATTAGAGGGCTTGTTTTGTGGTTTGTTTTTTTTTTTTTCAACTTCCTGCGTCTTGGTTCAGCATCTGCAAAATGGAATAATACCACTCCTCCCCTCAGAGGGGTTTTGTGCATATAAATTCATTAAAGTTTGTAAAATGTTCAGGTACTATAGCAACAAGCACCATATTAAAACCTGGAAGGGACATAATAATTATCCTCATAGCAGGATTTGGATACTGTGCAGTAAATAAGGCATGGGGGACATATTGAGCAATGGGAAGAGACCTAAAATTGAATATTTGCTTTTGAGCTAAGCTCCTTCTGTCCTGTGCACAGACTGAAGCACAAATAGTTTAGAACAAAATTCAAATGTGACCGCATAATTAGACAATGTCATAATGTTCACACCCATTGGGGCTCATTTAAGGGCTTACAAGGCAATTCTTAAGGTTTGGCAAAGATACCAGCAATTAAAAATAGGTTTTTACATTAGATAAAAGGTCAGGAAACTGTAATGAAAGGCAGTCCGATTCTCTTCTGTTACTCCACTGAACTGCAATTTGAAGGGGTAATAAATATTGCATACAATTGTCAAAAGTACTTTAGAGATTTGAGAGCCTAAACTCTGCTAGTGTCATCACAACCTCAGCTGCTATTACTCCAGCAAGAGGAAGCTGCTAGTTCCAGAAGTGGAGGCATTAGGACACTATGTCTACATGACACTCCATGCAGAGAGAAAACAACGTTTACTAAATTGGCCTTGGCCGATGTATTTGGGCTAGCATCCTTGCGTAGCTTTGGACTCTGCCATCTGAACATACACAGACAAAATACTGAGACAAATCTGATTAATATGATTGAGTGTGACAGAATTTGGTGCTTATTTACAGCCAGCTTTCGTTAACTTTACTCAACCTGATTAGCATCCTGCTCCAAAAGCTTTCCCGCTGAAATCAGTGGGGCTGCTAACAGTAAATGAACTAAATGCAAGGGGTTCAGAATCTCTCCATTACAGAGAGAGGGGGAGAGAGAGAGAGGGAGCAAGCATATGGAGGAATTACAGGGAATTATATTCTTTAATTGTTCTTATTTAACTGAGCCAAGCAAATTCTTTTTCTAAGACTGAATGACTGTGGGAACCTTAATTTCCATACAGAAAAGTAAAGATTCTTTATTTTACTTTTATTAAAAAAAAAAAATTTACTTACTTTAAAGTCTTACATGAAATGCCTATTTATAGGTATGATGCTGTTGTTGACAGTAAAGCTTGCATCGATTACCACCAGGCCTAACTTTCACCCATAATAAACAACTTAATCTACCTTGAAATGATGAAGGACTCAGCTGACCCCACCAGGATTTCATTCTGATGTCCAAGGAAAGGAGGTTATTTTAAGACTGTAGCATCCAGAAACTTTTGCCAGGAATCTGATCAACAGACATGGCTTGTATTTTTAAGAAAACTGGCTATAAATAATAGTTTTATATTCATCAGAATTACTCCTATGATTTACTTATTTTTGTTACTGTGTTGTATTTAATGTTTAAGACTTTAAAAACCTACAGCAAATACAAAATAACTGATCATCGCAATAACCATCATTACAGTGATGGAATCCACACATTTTTTTTTCCTATAGGGCTGCATTTGTTCTACTGGTATGCACATATAGTTGGTTTTTATGGCGGAATCCGATTTGGGCATTCATTATTGACACACACAATCAGATTTTAAGTGCAGTTAAGTACACCATCTGGCTTTTCTTTCCGTCTATGCCTGTGTAGCCATACACAGTTATCTGCTATTCCAGGAGTGTCTGGCGTCTATTATAGCTGCACCAGTTGCACTACAATCAGCTGAGTAGGCATTTCCCTTATGAACCCTGATTTTCAATGTTTAACAACTAATTCACAATTGCATCAAGCTCAAACGTGGCACGCACATTTGCAGACCAGATGTGTTTTTGTTTATCCTTTTATTTTTAAATGCCAAAAATGGCAGGGTTTAAAGAGTCCATCCAAATAATATAACGTTTATGATCAGCAAAGCAGCTCTGCACTCAGTTTGGGGATATGGTCACAGGATGTTTGAAAGTGGGTCTTGCTTAGCCTTTTGGTCATCGTTTGTAGCTTTTGCCCCTCTCTCTCTACTAGTAGCTAACCACTACTAGCACACAGCATGTGCTGCAAACCACACTTAATGATGGGGCTTAAGCACATCTGTAACAAACCACTGGCATTTGGCATAAAGGGAAATTGTGCTGATTTACCCTGCAGCTAGGCAGGCTGGATTCTATTAATCCCAGTGTAGAAGTAAAAATAGTCTTTATATTTCTCTCTAAATCTGAAGGAACCTAAGGAGTGAGATAGAGGAGCCCTCCAGAGACAAATTCTGAGAAAGAGTTCAAATTCATAAGAGGACATAAAAAGGAAAGAAGAAGAAGAAGGAATGGATTAAAAACAATTTCATTTAAGTTTTTCATTTAAATGCATTTTGTCAGTTTGTCTAACCATCTGAGCTTTATGTTGGGAAGATCCAGTCCAGCAACATCTTATCTCTAAGTTAGGGGCTCTAAACCCACCAAAGGTCTATTGAAGGACCCAGATTTATCAGGTAATATCCCTACTTCATCTGCAAGTTCTCCAGGCATTTATTTTCCCAGATATGCTTGTAAGTGCCTGTCCTGGGGCAATGAATGCTTATCTCTCACCAAACACTCCACCACAATCCAAAGCACCAGCTACACCACCTTTCTACTCCTTAGAAAGTCCTATTTGCAAAAACAGTCTGTGAGTTAGAGGGGTCAACCGGGTTTCTGCCCCCAGCGCCCACGGGGCATGCAGTCCACACCACCTCCAGTAAGTGTGCTACGGCTCTTTCAACCCAACCCTGATGTTCTCAGAGAGTTTCAAGGGGCTCCTTTGCCCATTCCCTGCTAATTAGAGAGACGTGTGTTTGAACCATTTCAGGCTGTGGAAGGTATTGAGCCTGGGTGTCTCACTTCCTCAGCGAGTGCTCTGATTTCTAATAGGAATTGAGGAAACCACCTCTCCCTGCCTGAGCATTAAAACAGAAGAGAGAACTGGGATCAATTCTTTGAAAAAATGGCTACAGAAGACTGCTGGCAGGAGAGGATTATAGGTTTACGATCTCCAGAGGAAGACGACACTTGCCCGTCACTTGGAGTGAAGCAGTGGGTACCAGAGGAAGGGAAAGGGTCACACTCCCAGGTGTCACCTCCTACCTGCTGTAGCTTGACATGTTTGAGAACAGCAAAGTATTTCAGATCCTTACAAGGGGGAGGTAGGTTCTACTCATAAGTCAGGTACTTAGAAATAAGACTGCTAGGATCTACAGATATTTATATTATTGAAAATAAACAAATAAAACTTTACTAATTCAAGCATCAGAGTATCATTTTCTGTAACAAAAAGTTCTGTGTTACCACAATGCACATTAGATGTTTGGTGTTTTAATGCAGTAGAAACAAACCTAACATAGCTCCATATAAAACCAGTGCCAATTTTCCCCTATTGAAAAGGCTGATGTTAAATATAACATATACCACTGCCTTGCTATATTTCTCCACTCCTTCAAAGATCCTTTCAAACGCCCCAGATATTCTAAGCAACTTCCCTTCCCTCTTTCTTCAGTCTCCTACTGTTTTCACCTTCGCCCTCTGCTGCTCCCTAGCTCCAGTGTGTCCTGCTCCATTTTCAGCCAAGCCCAGTTCCCACAAAGCAACTCCAGTGCTGGGTGATTTGCAGGTGACGAGTGTTTACACTGGTAAGCAGTCCCATAGGTCTCAGATCTGATCTGAGGCAGTACATTGATCTAAGGTGAAAAATGTTCTAAGAACAATTTTCCTGAAAATTTATCTTCAGCAAGGGAAAACACAAGCATGTGATTAATCTTAAACACATAATTAGACCTAATGAAGTCAGTAGGGCTACTCATTGACATGAAATTAATATATAAACAAGGCTTCATAGGATGGAGAGTATGTAGATGAACAAAATTACTTCCTCATCTCATTCCACAGGCATCCAAGACCTGTACTTGCTCCTGTGATGGCTTCTTCTCACATCATCTGTTCAGCCAACCACTTACTCTCCAGCTGGTCTGCCTAGATCACTCTATAAACTCCTGTGCTCTCCCTCCACACGTGCCCGAGGCGCCAAGAGGGTCCTTTTTCATTTCCACATTGGTCAGATATTTCTACTATAAAACATGTTCTGAGAGATTATTAATAGTCCTTGACATCGACCTGAAAACAGATGATGAAAAAGCAGCAACCTAATTTACTCATGGTAACTGGGATCAGAAGGAAGAAAGGGGCAGGTGAGTTTAGACTCCAGCGAGCCACTCTCTGTCCTCTGTGCTTTATGTATCTAGATTCTTTTAATTTTATTTATGGATTAGTCTTTTTCAATATAATCAGTATTGGCTCCTCAAGGACACAGCCATTACGTGAAGTTTAAACAAGTATAAATCCCTTATTTTTCTTTTAGTGCCATTTTACCTTGTTTATCGAAAAAGAATATGTCACGTTATGTTTTGTAGAAGATATGCAACAGATATATTTCACATCAATATGTTATTGTAGAAGATAGAATGTATATTAAAACATGTGGTATGTATTGATGCAGTAGCTACAGCCAGCGCAGTTTAGATGTGAGGCTGGCATGTCAAAATGGGAGCTACCAATAGCCTCCTTGGTAAACATAGTGCCTCAGTATATATCTGACTCCTGTAGTCAACAAATATTATTGTTATTGTGATGATAAGTCTATTCCTCATTTATTTAGCTATTCTATGGGTGCCCAGAGATCTATATCCCATAGGTTAAGAGTGAGGATCTATTTTGCACTGAAAAGATGCAAGAGCATGATGAGCTGGAGGAGACAGTGGGCTTTGGAAAACCTGAATGAAGATCCTGGCGAATATGTCCTCTATGACTTGATAAATCAGTGAATCTCCTCTCTGCTTCCCTGACCCAAGGGAAATGCGAAACTCATCTTTGGATGTTCCACCAGAGAAAGGGAAGATCTCTTCTAGCCCCTGCTTCCCTCAGCCTTCTCCCCACTGAGCCCTATTTTCTTCTTGATGCACGTCCTCAGAGGCTAGAATTTATTTCAAAGACAGAGGGGGTGTATGTGATCGAGGGGTAGCAAGCACCCCAGCACAAACTCACTCCTGAAGTGCTTTCTGGTGCCTGCATAATTAATCCTAGTGCTCCTTTAGGCAAGGAAATGCCAGGAGTTTCTCTTGCAGAAAAAGCAGAAAAGATGGCTGAGAGAGAAATGTGGGCACCCGGAAAGCAGCGTTTCCCATGAAGTCCATGAGATTGTTGACCTTTCACTCACATGACACTTCACTGCTGTATAATAGAATGTGGGGTGCTTAGGGAAAGACTGGGGGTGTACAGGAACAAAGTCTCCTCGTGGTGTTATTCAGCACTGAGTATATAAATCAGAGAAGTTAGGGAACACAAAAAGTGTGGAAATCAGGGAAAATAACGAGAGCGAAATTAAATAGCTGAAACACAGAAGAACTGTAAAAGGCTTGGTATCATAAAAGATGGATGGAGAAATAGCTTATGCCATTGCTTGGCTTAAATCTTCCCCCACACCATGATGGTTGTTACAAACTCCGTTCTTGAAGCTTAACTACATCGTTTCGTATATAAAAAACATTGATGCCTATTACGATGTATTCTGTTCCTTCAGCCCGTGCCTGACTTCTGGCTGTACTTTGTCAACTAGCCAGAGATCCTCCTAGTACAGGGGAAAAACTGTGGTACAAACCACACAAGCATTGAAAAATGAACAGCATTGTTAGAAATGGTAGGATATTTCCCGCAGTGGAAAATAAAATCTATATTTATATCCACGTCATATAAGTGAGTAGCTTCTGCCATTTTGACTGACTTTGCAGAGTGAATTTAATTCTGAGCTATACATATATAAAGATTTTCATTGGCAAATGAATACATTTTGAAGTTGTTGCATAGTCTACTTACTTAGAAACAATTTTTAACACTTATTTTGAAAAAGCAGTATAAGAATCGAACAACAGTGTGAAAACCATGTCTGAAAAGGGTACATGTTGGCTGTTGTAGCCACAATCTGATACATGAGCCAAGACACATCCCAATTCCTCATCCAACTATCAACCATTCCTTTAGCTAATTTTCAAAAGTCTTTGCAATATACAAGACTGTATGATAAAAGTTCATATTTCTGGGCTGCAGCAACATCTTCTCCTTGAAAATTGCATTATTTATTCATGTATACCTTTTTATAATACATAAGAAAAAAAGTATATGGCCATAACAATATACTTTAGAGAATGGAATTATTTTTTCCTGATATGTAAACACTTTTCTTTTAAATTAGTTAGAGCAAAAAGGCAGGAACAAGACCACTTAGCATAGTAAAAACCCTTCTACCCATGTTTATTTTCTTTTGAAAACCCTTTATTTTTCAATTCTATGTGCAATCTAAAACTATTTTAGACACATAGGTTAATGATTTAGGCAAATAAAATATTACTAAGATGTACTCACCTACAAGTCTCTCTTTATCAGCTTCTGTAAAAGCCCCACTTTCTGACCATGTCTTCG
>JAOXNH010000031.1:60357468-60368740 GCA_028566575.1 Bartramia longicauda
TTTTTTTTTTTTATTGCTATCTATCTACGGAGAAATAAGAAGCCAAAAAGTCAAGCAAGCATCCGACAGGACAGACAGTGGAATCTCTCAGAACACAATATGCTGGTGATAAAATGAATGCAGCCATCAAAAATCAACTGCACTGGCATGGGGGTGGAATCGGTTTTTCTAAGATTGGGGGTGGGAGAGGAGATTAAATAGTTAGGTGTGCCATACCTTTAAGAGGAGTCATGAATGCCAAACAGTAATAGAATACCAAATCTATACATTCACAAGCAAATTCCAAACTTTGCTGATTCAGTCTCCAGACTCCGAGTTCAGATGAGATTCTGATGCTCAGAACAGCAGTAGTTTACTCTTGTGGTTTTGTTGTTTTTTTTTTTTTTTTTTCCCTTTCCTGAAGTTTCTATTTAATTTAGCAGAAGCAATGTCATCAGCAACAATGTCATGGGCACATCTGAGGCCATGCTAGTGCATAGTAAAAAAAAAAACAAAACCAAAAAAAACACCAAAAAAGAAAGAAAGAAAAAAAAACCCCAAACAACCCACTGCTTCTGCAAAAGCTGAATTTCCAAACGAAGCACTTACTCCAAAAGGACAACCGTCATGCATCCTAGGTATAAAATTTCCACTGGCCTTTTCATTATTTTAGTCATCTCATAATTTATAATAAATAGGATAATTGCAACTGATAGATATGTCTCTTTAGTAAACAAAGGAATGAAGGATTGGTATTTATACAGGATGCATAACTGTAAAAAATATAGATAAATACCATCATTAAACTCTGCCAATGAAAAGATTACTGGCTTCAATAACAGTGTTTAGACACAGAATTACTGTAAAAATCATACTGTACTTAGTACCTCAGCGTATTTTTATCAAATTAAAATCACAAAAATTAAAACAAAATAGCATTTTAAAAAGATTTTTGACCTCTAGTTCCAAAACTACTGTTGATACATAAAATAAAAACATTTCTTAATGATTATCCATTTGAGAGACTTTACATAAAATTATGGTATCTCCTAGAAAAATTTAGATGAGAAAATTTCGTTCCCCTAACAAATTCAGTGTATAAAACTGCAAAAGAAAATCAAGCAATGAGAAAAATGTGGAAAAATACTGCAGAAGTGGTTAATACCGTTTGGGCTAGGATAAGTCTCGACAAAATTCTTATATAAGCTCACCAAAGAAGGGATGAATGTGTGTAAAGCGTATTTTGCACTCAGACACACGCGCGCACACATAGACACACGCACGCCCTCACCCACGCGCTCTTCTCTCTCTTTTTGTTTTTTTTTTACAATCAAATATATATAAGCGTAAGTTCAGCTTTCTACATATGTTAGTGTACAATAATTGTTTCACCTCATATAATTACATTTGAGTATTCTTGATTAAGAAAAATTCAGCAGGTTTTGAAAAGAAGGCTGCATTTACAGTGCATAGCTGTAACAAAAAAGAACATCCTCATACAGTATGTACATAAATAAAAATACTCCATTTAACATTTGTAAATACTCAACTACTTTAGAGAATGTAGCAAATAAACTATCTGTGCACACACCCAGATAGTTATATCCAACTCTCATTAATAATGTAACACCACGTCCGCTCGTTAGAATAAATTGCTGAACAAGCTGCACATTTGACCATTAACAAGGCTTTGAAAATTTTGCTGTGGAAGATCAACGTTGTAGACATTTACATGGGTGTCAGAATTAAAAGATGAAAACTTCCAAACGTTAGGGAAGCTTGAGCCTTTCATTTTCTCTTCTGCAAGGACTGGAAAAAAAAAAAAAAAAAAAAAAAGAAAACCCACAAAAAAAAAGAAAACCCACAAAAAAAAACAAAAAACAAATAAAAGAAAAATCTTAAACCAAAGCTAAAACAGATTGGAGGCTTCTGGGACCTGTGGTTTCTTCTGGATTGTCATATTATCACTGTGTTGTGAGAAGAAGCTTCATTTAAAAAAAAATAATAATGCAGTGTCCGATTCCCAGACATCAGCAGCCATAGTTCTCGATATTTTTGTTTGTTTGTTTTTGTTCTTTTTTTTTTGTTAAAATGCGTTATGTACAGATCTCGCAGTTCATCGGTGTACGTGTATCTCTGTGGAACTGCTGCCACGTCTCGTGGTTTGCATCGCGCTCCGCAAGGGACGCCCGGCTCCCCCTGCCAACGCAAAGCTGACACCCATGGACACGCGTGTGCTTCCCGGGCAAGCCCTCCTGCCCCTCCGCCCCGCCAGCAGCTGTGTTCATGTAAACCAGGGTTTCGAACAGAGAGATTGTAAAGTAGGAGAAATTCCTAAGCGGGAGCTGTTCGTTGTCCGTTATTGAAGGACGTGATGTCCGTGAGGTATTCGCCACCCCTCTGCTTGCCTCGGGCGCGACGCATGTTACCTACGCAGGCTCCGCTGGGCCTCTTTAAGTAAACTATCAAAATCCATGGAGTCGTATTTGCTTTTAGTGGAAGCAGGGTCAAAATCATCTGAGTTTGAATCTGAAAGCCAAAGGAGGCAAGTTTAGATAAGATTCAAGAACCGCTAGCAAGTACTTATATTATTTTCTCTGCACAAACAAGGCACTGCAGAAACAATCTACTTACAACTTTACAGGATCATAAAAGCCCAGAAATGGTCATCAGAGAAGCTTTAGATACGGGCAGAGCTTTCTGTCCGTAATAAAGAAATAAGGTAGGAAGCAAGACTTATCAAACGTGGCACACCTCATCGGCAGTGGGGGAGCACCACAAACTGCATGTACACATAGAGGAGGTAAACTCAAACAGTTTCTCCATGGTCTTGAGCACATGCACGCTGCTATGGACAGGTCTCAAAGCAGTCCAGATAATCTTGGCAGATGCTTTACCCAAAACTCCAGCACTGTTTGGCAACTGCTGTTTTGGCAACATGCACTACCCAAGACTGACTTCTCCTGAGGAAGGTAAGAGGGGGTGGTTCTGCAGAGAGCCAGGGCAGCACGCAGGGGACACTGCTGCTTCTACCTGCCCTGCCTGGGGTCTCATCCAAATCACTATACCTCCCTAAAGCTCTGGTTTTGCTTCCACTCTGATTTTTAGGGAGGGGGTTTTGCTTGTTTAGGGCAAATCCAGGGGCAGGGTCTCTGCACCACCCTACAAGCAATCTCAGGTGGGCTCCGGGGCTTTTTGCAGCTTATCTGCTAAAGTCACAGCAGCAATAATGGTCCTGCTCCTGTGACCGGCGATACCTGCTCCAGCTTTGCCAGTTGCTCAGACACAGACGTCAGTCTGTTCCTCACGCAGAGGAAGGATTGCACGGTCGTGGCCACACAGCTCCTTTACAGCAATTATTGAGGTGGCTGCAAGCACTGAGTTTCCTTTTGGAGTCATTCCTGCTTAGCACTGACTCTCCCCAGCTCCCGTGTCACAGCTCCTTTAAGAGAGTGCCCTTTTCCTACCATTTCATGTGTTGAATTAATCAGAACTCCCCATCTACCACTACAAGACACACTGTGCATTAAATGTTCATTACAAGTTCTGTTAAGACAATATCTTCTCACAGAGGAGAGGTGTTAAACTTCTGACTACTATTTTCAAGTGTTTTCTTTCTTCTGTACTCAACCCAAAGCTGATTAATTCTCTCTGTCCTTGTACTAGCTCATGAATTTTAAAGTTCACCCTGCCATTTCCTTACGCAGCTCTATCAGATACTCTGCAAAATACAGGGAGCGCAGTCTGAAGCACAGAAGCTCAAGCTGTCAGCAGGACAAAGCGAAAATACCCTGCTCACAGATACTCTGGAATCCCACTCAGCGTGGAGAGACCTGCCAGGGAATACTCCCTGGGATGAATAATGTTCAAGAGGGTTCCCTTCAGACAACTTATTTTAAACCCCCGATTTTCTGAGATACAGAGACGACCCTGCCTTCCACTGCTGAAGATAAGTCAAATCAAGTCAAGACTTCAATCTGTTTTTACTGTTTTTATCAGCCTACATTTCGACAAATGCCTTGCTACCTTTTATATTTTCAACATCAACCCTATATCTCTTCAGCAGTCAATTGCCTTTTCTTAGCTTTACATTATCTGTTTAGCCACTGAAGTGAATTATAGCATATTCATTGTGAACAATGCGTATCAGCTTTATCATTTATTCTGAAAAGACATCAATTGGTTAGAAAAAATATATCTGTATTCACTTCCTGCATTGTACAAAGCCGAGGGCAGCACATACAAGATTTCATTAGCGCTGTGTTACAGGGTTATGAGAGATTTTAATGACTGTGGTCATTTATTCATAAAAAACACAATATATGATTAATATAGATTCAATGGCAAAACGTCCCTTGCTACGTTATTCAGAAAAGAGTATCTCCCATACCTTTAGTCTATTTATACAGGTATTAAGAAAGGTTTAACATTTAATGAATACTTCACATTTTAAAAGGTAATTAAATTAGAGCTGAGTTTATAATATATTACAATATTACAGAGCATGTTTTGGTAGTCTGCATGGTCTCTTTATGCATACACTTAAGATCAGTATTCCTGCCGATGGCTTTGATGATGGTGTGCACAGGACAGAAGCACACATTTTCACCCAGACAAGAACAGGACAAACACAGATGTGTTATCCCAGCTGTTGTGCACGCTTGGTACTGGAGTTATCACAGCACACCGGGGTCTGGAGAGCAGTATGCATACTACCCCACATCCATGGGACAGCAGACACCAAGAGATTTGCTAAGCTCTCCAGAAGTCCCTGCAAAGAGACAGCTTCATACATAATAGATGCTTATGCACGGTTTGAGAACCACCAGTTGAGATCTGTGGCTCTTGCTCTACTAAGGGTCAGATTTGGTCACAAGCCCTTCTAATCTTTTGAACCTCAGAAACTATGAATTGTGTTTGAGGAGTGTCTCTGGCAAGTTCTACATATCTACTGCACAACTCATGCAAAGTCAAAATCATAACGAATTTTTTGGGGTGAGGCATCTACTTTTTCCTCTGTTTATCGCTCATATAAATAAACCAGGTATTAGCAGTTATAGCCTAGCGATGAATAGTAAAGCGTGCAGGAGGTTTCTGCCGTGCTGTCATTTCAATACGGAAATGTATTACTCAATATTGGGCACTTATTTTGATAATGATGGAAATGGGCTTTAGAAGAATTTTCACGCTCTGAAATATAAGAAGCCAACTCAGATTAGAGCTCAGATTAGTAGACTTTTAAACTTCTTGCAGCAAGTGAAAAACCACTTCCTTTAAACCCTCCCAATCATTTAAATAATGTAAGCATCAAACAAAAAGGAAGCACACCCAAAATTCTCCCGAGTTACAAGGTTCCAGTTGCTTTAATTCACATAGAGCAAAACACCTAAACACCTACCTAGGTCTGCATAGTTAGACTTGCAAAATTGCTTGCGTCCACAGAAGTACAGCTCAAAGTCAGGTTCATTTGACCTGCGTAAAGTGTATCCATTTTCAAGAGCAGCAAAGGCGTCACAAGTATAGCGGTAGGTGATGAAACCATAGCTGTCTCTGCAATTGAGAAATACAGTTGTGAACAAAAGCTGAGAAGAGTTAACGCGCGTTAGCGTAACCCCTTCCTGAAAGCAAGAACTTGCAGGAGATCCAGCAGTGGAAATGCCAGAAGTACTGCATCCATTTATCAGCATGATTGTCCTGTCATGCAGCTAAATACTTATTTCTGGGACAGGAAATCTCAACTAGCAAGATTAATAAATAAGGATGAAAGAAAATAAATAAGGTTTTGAACTCAGCATGTCATCTGTCACAGCACTTACATTGGTAACTCCCACAGCAGTAATATTACTCCTGTATTTTTTTACATATGGCAGCTCCCAAACAAGAAGTAATCTCAAAAGTTCTTACCCATCATCCCGCAAATTTACTGTGCACTCCTCGATTTCACCAAAAACTTCAAACCGGTCCCTCAGTTCTGTTCGGGTTGTGTCAGGTCTGATTTTACCCAGATAAATCACACGACGTTCTTCCTGTTGAGAAACAGCAACAGGAAAGGTGTATTTTTAACAAAGGTGTAATAGAGATGGAACCTACACACATATGCATGCAAATAGACACACATGGATGTGCAGAGGCTGCATAATTATGGTAATAGTCACTAGCGGAAGACCTACTGCACCTTGCTGGCAGGTGAAATAGTTCTCTCCTGGAAAGCATCTAAGGTATTTAAGTAACACAACATTTGTCAGGTTGTGTGCTCCTGGAAGGTTTTGCTGCTCGCTGTCACTGCTCTGCTACACACCGTCAGACGGCTCCCTTTGCATCCTACCGCACCTTCTTCCCTTCCTCCCCTTCCCCTCCAAGACTCTTCCAAACCAGGAGCTCCCTTTCTCTTGCCACCTATTCAACACTGGACAAAAGCCATCTCAGTTGTGGAGTAGTATAAAGTCACACAATAATTGCATAAATGTGCCACAGGCATAACAAAGCCTGTTACGAACACAGCATTATACACTCAGATGACTCAATAGCTGATTCATCCTGCAATCAACTGTTCCCCCATAATCCATGCCTTAAAATAGAGGGAAAATTGCTGGGGGTCAAGAAGATTACCTTTATTAAAATAAATGGCAGGGGGGAGGCAGCACAATAAAATATATCCTATGGTCACCATTATCTTTTGGTTTCTTTGGAAAAAAACTCTGACTGAAGTCCCTGATTTTTACAGGATTTACCTCTCACACCTGAAGCAAAGCATCAAAGATACTTTTAAAACAACTGAGTCACGGTTCATATCCTTCCTTCCTGAGTGGAAATGCTCAGCAGAACGACAGAAGGACTAGGAAACCCTGTGAGAGCCGCTTTACGAATTTTTGGATGAACATGGTATCGAGGGTAAAGCCCTTTAGTGAGCTGTGAGCAAAGCAAAAGGCAAAAAGAGCTCTTCAAAACACTGACCTTAAGGTAATCAGGGCATAGAGGCCCCAGCTACACGTGGCTTGGGTGCTCAGCCTTCCTGTCTCAGATTGCCCCTGGCCTGAAGAACCCCGGCCCCGCTGCTCATCCCTTGCACACCCACACGTTTGTCCCCTAAATCGAACCACCACCAACACCACATTCCCAGCTGGCGTTGACCTGTCAGTCAGTGGAGCAACGTCAGTTTAAACCATCAGCTTTGGCACCTGAGACATGCGCAGAATTTAGGTGCCGAATGCCGAAGGAGCTACACTGACTGCTGAGAATTCATGACTATCGTAACCTGGAGGTGCCTAAAGGCTAATGGCACCTCAACTGTGTGATGCAAAAGGCTCTAGGGACCTAAATATAGACTTGCATTCCTGCTCAGAAACATCCTAGCCCGAAGAGACAGGTAGCTTACAGTGTTACAATTCAGATATAGCACGAAATCTATCTTTTCCATGAGTCCCCACAGAGGCATAAGGCACTAGTCATTCTTGGACCACAGACAATAGATCAGACCAAAATGCATGTAGAAACGGAAATGATCCTGATGCCTCTTCTTTACTTGTTTGAGCACTCACTTGAGATAAAGGGACCATCAGAACTCTTAGTTATGGGGGTCCAAAATCTTGGTTCCCTGTCCCTAGGAGAGCACCCTTCTCCCAGGAATTGTTTAATGCAAAATAAATAAAAAAATCCTGCAGCAGGAAGCTGAAACTAATATGTTTTCCTCCCAACAGAGGCTCCTTCTCGCTAGCTCTTGACACTCTGTCAACTATATTTGCTGACTCCTTTCCTGGCCTCACAATTCTCAGAGGGGCTCAGATCCAGTTAATCTAAGCTCCTGAGAAATGAAAGAGAGTTTAAAGGTCCAGAAAGCAGAGATCCAAGAATCAAACACTCCTACCCAAAAGCCCTACACGCTAAGGTATGGCACAAGAAGTGACCACTGGAAACACCTGGGTGCTTTGTAGCTCCCTGGTCAGCCCAGCGGACTCCCTGGTTGTTCTACCAAAGTATGTATGTGCTCTCCTTAATCAACGGGATCAGGTAAGTATCTCATTTAGATGCTTGAAAGCACTACCTCTTTTGATCATATAAGGAAACAAGGTGACTGCCTTGGTAGCCCTCCATAACCCTGCTGGGACAGACACTTCCATTTTCACATGTTGTGCCTTCCAAAGCGCGTGATCCAAAAGCTGCCCTTGTTCTCTGCCACAGCAGTGCAGGCTGGAGAAGCTACCATGGCTAAACAAAGGACGAGTGTGCTCACGGGTGGCCATAAATTTAGGGAAGAGGGGTACTTTGCAGACAGCTGCTGCTTTTTGTCTCTGCCTCTAGTGTGTCTGAGTCCAGAGCGTGACCCTCCTGACGGAAGAATTTGGGTAGGGCACCTGCAAACTGGGGACTGCAGAGTGCAAGCAACAGAAAGCTGCATTTCTTCCATTTCCCCCATTCGAATTCTGCTTACTCCCAGTATGGTTGGGTGCCATAAACTTCAAAACCAGGAAAATCTGCATATGCACAGTAATTACTTTTTCAGACTGTTTTACCAAATCAAGGATTTAACCGCACCGAAACACTTGATAAGAAACAATTCCATTGATACTTGCTATTGAACCTAAATGACTGACCAGATGGAGCAGAACGTAACTTAGCAGACTGTCTAATATACTTTAGCTGAGATAATACATCTCGACTGAAAAAACATAATGTTTCACTCGCTGACACGGAGATTGTTATATTACAGTGTGATGGAAATAACTATTGCACGCTCTTCCATAAGTCTGAGTGCACGCCTGTGCAATTTTTCCTTCTTCTATCCCTCTAATAACCTTTACATCTCTAATATCCCTTTAAGACAACTGTAATAAAACAAAACTGAACAATTAAAAAAAGGCCTGTTAAATTATCATTAAGGGAATAAGTGAAACCTGCAAAATTAAGGAAATTCAAATTTAAAGCTGAAATGAACCATATGTCCTCCAGCGCGCACACACATGAGGAGATGTGTTCAAGTATTTTTTTAAGCAAAGTGCCACGATGGCAGAAGATACTGGAAAACACAGGATTCACACAGCACTATCTTTGTCTTTTGGTTTATTTAAAGCCACTATGAAGAACGTATTTGTATTCACAGAGACACCTGCCTTTTATTCCCATTAATAATAAGAGCTGTACAAGCCTAACAAGATTACAACATACCTCTAAATGTTAAAGACCTTTATTTTATAATAAGTTACATGCAGAAGTCCATATGTGCATATTAAGTATGCTCTTTACTGCACTTGTTAGGGGAGATGATATACGACTTGGAAACCTAGAGAACGGCAAGAAAAGCTTTTGTTTTCTATTTTACATGGGCAGAGGGAACCTGCAGGAAACTCCAGAAGATACTGTTCATACTTCCCTCCCAAAATTATTCTGCATCACAGGCTTTAAGTGTAGTTCATTGCTTTGCCAGGTAAAAAAAAAGGAAGGAAGAAGAGTCCAGCCCGCTCCCTCAGGCCCAACATGTCTACCTGCTTTCGGTTCATCTAAAGCTCCTTCATAATCTTGCTCTTTCCTCCTTGCAAAAGAAACCCCACAATGAATAGGCAGATGTGGCAGAAAACCTCAGACTGACAGTATTCAAGTCTCAATGAAAATACTAAAGCATTAGAATGCCAAAACTAGAGGACACAGGCCCAGGATATACCTTACACATCTAAGGGTCAATAAAGGGACCACTCATCCTGCAAAGCGTTCACTGATGCTAAGGTATTTTGGTCTTGCAAAGGCTTCCTTCAAAACTTTGTTTGCCCTTCCTCATTCTTAATCCTTTATTTTACAAGGAACTAAAGCACAGACCATTAGATGTATGAGTATTTGCATGTTTTTTTGTACTCGGCTTCTTCACCCAACATGTGCTTGCTTTGCCCACCCGTGATGCTGTCAAGCAGGGTCTGTGGGAACTGAAGGCACCCACTCCAGAGGTAACACGTCAGGGCACTGCTGTCCCTGTTTTTCCCTGCACAACTCTGGTGTGTACCTAATCCTCCAAGAGCCAGATAACACTTTATGTGAAGCTAAGAGAAGAAATCCAGGGCCATTTTAAAGCTGGGGTCTGCCATGCGCAAGCCCCTTGCCGGTGGTGCCTTCCATGCTGAGTGACTTCTCTTCCAGTAGAAATCTAGCCATGAAGACTTTTATCCTTAGAGCTGGAGGCCAAACACCATGATGAAAGTGCAGTGGGAATGGCTGGGCAGAGTTTAAGGAATAGAAATGTTACGGGTGGAGAAAGTCATTGAAGCTTAAGATTCTGATGTAGGAACAGCAAGAAAACTTTTCTTTAGATTCTGTATTAAAGAAGAACAAGTATAATCTATGGGAAAGTACAAACGGCAAAAGGAAGAATCCCAAAAACTGGGAAAAAAAAGAAAGAACATGGCGCATAACTGTCAAGTGTTGTTGTGCAGCTAACTGAGGAGTGGAATGGTTCAGCCACACTCCAGGGTGACTGCTAAAAAAAATAATGATGGACCAGTAAACCTCAAGATTTTGGTAATCCGTTTGATACATTTTCAGCAACTCATACAGCAAAAGTTAGAGTGCCTGGGATCATGGCCATCAAGATGAGCAACGACAAAAAAATCCAAACTAAATATACAACATACATTGGATCCTTCATTAGTGGAAATGCACTCCATTATAGGCTGACTCTGGTTTTAGACTTTAGAGAAGCCAAGCACTCATTTATGAAACCACCTTTCTCCTGCCTTCCTGTTGTACAGCAATTTATTTTCTTTGAAACCATGTGTTTCTTTCCGCTGCAGTGGCCTCACAGCGCATTTATCTTCTTACGTCTGTAAGCTCTCTGGGACAGGGACTCTTGATACTTGTCTCATGGAGGCTGTCAGCACTTGGAAATGAAAAGTAGTAACGTTAATAGCAGTTCTCTACTCGGGTATAAAAGCTGATTGTGTTATACCTCCTGGCAGCAGCCAGTGCACACAGTAAATGAGTTGCAGGGAGGATGTGACTGTAAGTCAGTATTGTGGCCAGAGAAGCAGCACAGCACAGATCACAGAATGATATGAAGTTGGAAGGGACCTCTGGAGATCATCTAGTCCAACCCCTCTGCCAAAGCAGGTCCACTCAGAGCAAGTTGCACAGGAACATGTCCAGGAGGGTCTTGAATGTCTCCAGAGAAGGAGACTCCATCAACTCTCTGGGCAGCCTGTTCCAGCCTGAGGGTGCTCTGCCACCCTCACAGCAAAGAAGTTCCTCCTCCTGTTTAGATGGAGCTTCCTATGTTCAAGTTTGTGCCTGTTCCCTCTTGTCCTGTCACTGGGCA
>JAOXNH010000031.1:60664318-60674729 GCA_028566575.1 Bartramia longicauda
TAAATTAGGGGAAGGCTGGAATTATGAATATCTTAGGCCAACCAAGGGACAAGGATGAAATCTGTGGTTTGTGAATACTGCAGAGCAGCTCAAGGCTGCTTTAAAAATATGACACATTTCATGCTGCTTATTGTAATACGTCTCCTGCTCAGATTAGTATGGGGTTTTTTGTCAATTTAGGGTATCTTATGCATTGTTATTATTTATGATTTCATCTATTTATTGAATAGAAAAATTCAACTTCTATGAAGCTCGTATCAGAAATCACTGAGGTTTTAATGAACTGCAGTTTGAAAATGTACAGATTTTTGTGTGAATTAAAACCTAAAAACCTGAAGGCAGAAGCTATATAACATACTGCTTGTTTGTGTTTCAGGAACTATTCTTGGATTTTTCAAAAATCTGCATCTATTTTCTGTGGTTTTCATGCAGGCTCAATCCCTTAAAATAATCCCAGTGAAACAATGCTTCGTAACAGCACGCTACCGATGGATAAAACCTCTTCTCAGCTTCCATTTTAGAAACTACAAAACCATGTTGCTAATTTCCTACTCCTGAATCAACTTCGGAGTCAAGGTAGCTCATAAAAACCCGACTTCTTCGTTTATTGATCAGTATGAAAAAAAAATAATCTGATGGTAGAATAATTAATAATCGTTATATCTGATACACTATAAAAAGCTTGACTTCATGAACACACAACACTTGAGTGCACTCAAAATATGTTCTGAATAATACCCTTTCCCAAATGCTGTAAGAGGACAGTGCAAAACTACTGGTTTAAAAACTATTAGTAGTAGATGGGTAGTATTTGGCTTCAAAGAAAGGTAACTTCTCTTGCTGGAAAAGGCTCCCCAGAGATAATTCTTTGGAAGTAGGCAGAATTCTAAAAAACTGCAGAGGAACTGCAGCATAAAGTATGGAACAATGTAAGAACCCAGTTATTACCTGTTGTTTTTTAACGTTAATAATGAAGTAATGGCTGGTCATACAAAGTAAGCACAATGCAACGTGAAAATGACATTGTGAAAAAAAATAATTATGAGAAATGTAATTGTAATTTTCTAAGAAAGGTGTTCTAGATGCAAGGTAAAAAAAAAAAAAAAGTTATTTGGAGGTGGGCAAGGAAAGGGAGGCATCGCTTATAGAAATTAGCTGCTGCAGAGAGTGTCTAAATGGAAGAATTATCAATCCAGATCATGATGTGGCAGTTTCTAATGAGAAAGGCAGGATGCAAAAATAACATCTCAGTGTAACTATTAAGCCCGAATAGATGCTGTTTACTGTATTAATGTTGCCTTTACTGGTGTAAAAAAAAAAAAAACACAACAAAAACCCAGGATTGTATTAGGCCATCGCGCGCCCATCTTTTCAATTACAGAGATAGAACAATCTCAGATTCCAAAGCTAACTACAAATCAAAATTGTGTTATGTTATCTACTGAGACACAAATGGAAAATAAATACTGTTAACTGTCACTTTCCATTAGGTAACAGAAATTCAATTACATTTCAAACAAGCCTCCATGTCAACAGAATAAATCTGTTTCATAAATGAGCAGGTAACCATTTTTGATTCTAACTTCCCAAAGGGAAAAAATCAATTTTAATCACAATTGTTCATTTTTTTCCATGCGAATGTTTTGGAGCAAAGTACATCATCTGGCCTAATAAATACTATTGTATAGCACCGAGGTGTAGGAAGAAGAGGCAAGGAAAGGAGTGGAATTAGGAAATTCATCTGCTGATACGCTGTCCTGTTTTTCCACTGAAGGCTCACACTGCCCAACCAACCTCTGGACCATCAGGTTTCCGAGTCTTCTTACTGTATCAGAAGATCAGAAACCCAAGAAAGCATCAGCAAGTACGGCATCAACCCAGAGTTCCTCACAATTTAACAGCCACCGTAAAAAGCAGTGGGTTTTATGAGAGTGATTACATTTCGAGAGATCGAGGCAAGTAATAAGGAAGCTTTTCAGAAAGGGCCCCACTGTCTTCTCAGATATGGACAAAATATACAGAGCTTGGGTGAAACTCTCTACAGAAATACAGAATTTTATTTGGTGGATTCAAAAGCACCTTCTTATTCAGGAGACCACCAGGTTAGTGACAAGAAATGTGAAGAAATCTGAAATTGGGATCTATATTTCATAGAATATCTCGATTTGGAAGGGAACCTATAGGTCATCAAGTCCAATTCCCTGCTCCTCGCAGGACTACCTAAAACTAAACTGTATGACTAAGGATGTTGTCCAGATCTTTGAGATCCCTTTGTATATTTTTATACCAGGTTTTGGAAAAAACAATCCTGTTCTACCTGCACAGGATCCCCAGTTTGACAGGAGCCTGTCCTGATGCAGAGCAGAAGAAAGACTCAGCATTTGAGTCTCCAGAACCAGACCTTCTCTTTTCTAAAGCATAAGAGGCAAACAAAAACACCTTGATATGAAGAGCAGGAGCACTGCGACACCAACTTCACACGATGTCCTCCAGTGAGAAGAATAAAGCCACCACTGGCTTGATGTGGGAGGATCTTGGCCCCTGCACCCACCTTCAATTGGGAGGGGAAGCCAGAACTGGAACACAAACGTGTTTGGCACCTGTGTGTCTCCACAAACAGTATTAATTGCAGTAGACAGAATGGACATCCTCAGCCACCCAACTGCCAACTGGCTGACTGTCACGTTTGGTTAGGGAGTGAAGAAAAACACTCTCAATACCATAAACTTATTTCTTTCTGTGGAAGCTCACTGTGGAGCACGCAAAAAAGTCACAAAATCCGTGTTTCTTATAACACAGAGGAATCGCTTCAGGAAGTAAGTGAAATTCAGCTGTTAAGTAGCAGTGGCCACCATGTAATTAAACTGGATCTCCTCTCAGGGTCATCATCTCGAGAGGTGGTTCTATGACATTAAACGTGAAGCAGAACAGGGGCTTTTTTCCCTAAATGAAGAAATTAGTTCTAGAGCCTAAAGACAAGAGTTAGGAAATTAAAATCCATAGAAATCTACTAATAAATACCTTATTAGAGTCTCAGCAGGCTTATATATCCCAATAAAAATAAAGGAAGAGTCAAGAACAAAAGAGTATCGCTAAATAATAATGAGAAGCCAATAGGCAAACCCCAAACTTCACCATATAAAGTGTAAAAAAAGCAGATTACAAGGGTGAAGAAAATCCCCAAAACAGTTACACAGATCACACAAGAGGTTCTGTAGGCACAGCTTCCAGCAGGAATTTCATGCCTATTAGGCCACCTGGCCATCAATAGTTGAGTTAAAGCAAATGGCCAGGAAGCTAAAGTCTTTCTTGGAATCACTTTCCATCACAATTAATAATAATTGAGACGGGCAATTCTCAATCACACTGGTGTTGTCAGAGACAGAATGACTAAAGAGGCTGAAATTTGACAAATTCAACTGTCTATTCTCTTCAGGACCAAGAGCCTTCTTTGTTTTCAAAACCTTTTGCAAATTTGACCCCACTTATAGCACATCTGTCATCGTCTGACTCTCACAGCAGAAACAAACAGTATTTGAAGGTCAAGTAGAAGAAAAAGATCCTATTTTCCACGTTCCAATATCCTATGCTCTGTACAGCACATGAAGCTTGCGTTTATAGTTTTATCATTTCTAAGAATACAAGAACAGCTGGGCTGGGTCAGAACCAGAGTGAGCTCTTACCTGGCTTCAACCGTGTCCTCAGTGCTCAACCTCCAGGGAAGCCAGAACCCGGCACGAATATATGACATCTGCCCCCTCCCCAGTCCTCTCCCCACCTTGGCTATTTCCAGTTGATGGGATTTCCTGTTCTTGATGCAGTTTGTCTATTTTGTTACTCTCAACAGATCTCTCTTCCAATTACTTGCTCAGTATAACCTTGAACCAATGTACACCTTTTGTACAGAAAAACTCCTCTGTCAAGTTTTCATCATAAATGTCTCCTAAAACAGTACCTTAAAGCTTAGCAGTTTCCAATCCCGAGGGTGGGATGTGAAATACTGATCCAAGTTCTGAAAGAAGCCGAGGATCAAGAGAACAGAGCTACTAATACAAATGTATGGTTCTGTTTCCAACATCAAGGATAAAGGTGAGAAGTTGTGCACCACCCATGTAATTAGATGCACATCACTTTTACTCTTCAACCAGAAAGAGCATTAATTATTACCTGCAACAGAAGAGTCACAAAACACACACACAACTTCTCAGAAGAAGAGCAGCAGCCTTGTCCCACCAGGAGTGCCCATAACAGTCTGAGTGAAGAAACATTGCATAGACTTTCTAGAAGTTTCTTGGTATGAATTTACTTGGAAAACTTGGACACGTAGTCATAGAATCATAGAATTGTCTAGGTTGGAAGGGACCTTTCACATCATCAAGTCCAACCATCAACGTAACACTGACAAAACCCATCACTACGTCATATCACTAAGCACTACATCTACTCTTTTAAATACCTCCAGGGATGACAATTCCACCACTTCCATGGACAGCCTGATCTTATGCTTGATAACCCTTTCAGTATAAAATTATGAAGGCCAAATATTCCGGAGGGGTGGGGAAGGCCTCCAAGGAAATTCAGAGAACCTAAGATTACCTTCTGGTCTCAAATGCCACTTCACTCCATTGGCTGTAGAGGACACCTTGGAGACCAACCACAACAGCTAACCTGAGTGTCTGTGAGTATTCCCAGAGTGTGACCCACACATTTACAGGTGCATTCCTGACCTGTATGAAAAAAATAACTAAATGTTTGGAAATACGAACAAGGAGGAAAAAATAACTAGTGCAGGAAGAAAGCATGTCCAAAGGATCAATACTACGAACGGCACAGTTATTCATATTTACTAATAACTGAAAGCTGACATGCTATAAGTAATAAGAACGTGAAATTTGCTGACTACAGAGAACTATTTAAGGGTAGTCAAGACTACAAAGGATTGTGAGGAACTCCAGAAGGACCTTTAAAAAACTAGGTAATTGGACAACCTGACAGCAGATGAAATTCACTGTGAAAAAAAGTGCAGAGTAGGGTACACTAGAAGGAACAAATTTAAAGCCACTTGTACATACTGATGGGTTCTGAAATAGTTATAACCTCTCAGGAAAAAAGATGCAAGATTCATGATGGGCACTTCAATGAAGACGTTTGCTCAATACACATGAGGGGTCAAAAAAAGTGAACAGGATGTTACGATGTATTGAGAAGGGAATACAGAATATGAAAAATATTAATATACTGCCATTTATATTGCCATCACTGTAAATTAATGGCATATACTCCCCTTGAATACATTACCTCTGTCAAGAAGGGCATGAAAATATAGTCCAAAGGACATGAAGGATAAAAAGCCCTCCTGCTTCACGGGAGAGGAAGGTCCCTAACTAAAGCAGTTTAAAAAGAAAGTTTCCTTGCGGACAGATGACTCCACCATGGCTCATGCCAGCCTCCATCCGCTGAAGAAGCACAATATACCCAACAACAGAAACAAGACCTTGGCCTTCGTTCACAGGACAGTGCCCATGCTTTTCATTAGAATGTTTAGAACTAATTACCTAGTTTTCAGAGAACATAGAGGCAGGTGATTTAGTGATGGTGGACACAGGTAAGGCTGAGGTATTCCATGCTTTCTCTGCCCTAGTCTTCACCAACAACGTCCCCCAGGCCCCAGCGCTGAAGGGCTAGATGGGAGGTGGAGATGACCAGCAGTAGGAGAGGACTGAGTAGGAAATTTCAAGAGAACTCAGCCCATACGTGTCCATGAGACTCAACGGGCTGCATCCACGGCTGCTCACAACTACTCTGTCACCTTTGAAAGGTCTTGGGGAGCAGGAGAGGTCCCCAAGAACTGGAGAAAGGCAAATCTTGCACCTGTCTTCAGATCTTCAGACAGAACCAGCAGGCATCTCCTGAAATTCAACAAGGACAAACAAAACCATCCTGCCCTTGGGAAGGAACACACAATAGAGGCTGGGACCTGGCTGGTGGAAGTAGGCTTGGTGTCCAGCAAGCTGAACGTGAGCCAGCAGTGTGCCTTGGCAGCAAAGAAGGCCAACAGCTTTCTCGGCTGTGTGAACAGGAGTACAGCCAGCAGACAGAGAGAAGGGACGTCCCTCCCTCTTGCTCAGCACTTACCAGACCACATGCAGGATACCATGACCAGTTTTACTCCCTCACCCCAAAGTACAAGAAAAACATCAATAAACTGAGGCAATTTCCAGACTGGCTGGGGTCTGGAGAAGCTGCCCTGTGAGGAGAAGCTGAAGGAACCAGGCATGTTCAGCCTGGAGAAGAGATGGCTTTGAGGGCACTTAACAACATTCCCCTAGCGCCTATGGGGAGGGTCATTGAGGAGATGAAGTCAGAGTCCTCACAGGAGAGCATGATGGGACAAAAGACAATGGGCCTAAGGTGAAATAAGAGAGGTTCAGACTGGATTTACAGAAAAAAACTTTCCCAGTAAGGACAGTCCAATCTCCCCAGCAGGGGAACAGGTTGCCCTGAGAGGTTGTTCAGTCTCCATCCTCAAAAGCTTTGAATATCCAACTGGATCAACCCCTGAGCAATCTGGTCTGACCTGACCATGCTGTGAGGCTGGATGAGACACCTCCTGAAAATTCCACCTAACCAAATCATCCTATAATCCTATAAGTGGTTGTTTTTTCTGTCATAATTACAGGATGGTGAAGGAATCCATTTATTGCACCCAAGTGCCTGGAAAGGCCACGGAAATGACATCTGTATATAGCACCAAACCCTATGGATGTGAAACGACAGCAGCAGGCAGAATATTCTGGACAGGACATTTCCCCTCCTCCAGTTTCCATCTGTTCTCTTCCATCTACTTTAGTTTTATATGGCCCCCATTAACCAGAGCATCTCAACATCATCCTGTTTCGACGCGTTTCAGAACCATGATTATCTTCACCATGAAAAAAATGAGTAAATTCACTGCTGTGTGTTATTGCTTGCATTCCCTAACTTTTCTTGCTGTGGATCATTAAGTTTTGCATTGTCAAATGCTGGTGCCTTGTATACATTCACAACACAGGCTCGTTTATAAAACGGAAATTTTGATAGATAGTCAAATAATGCTCTAGATTACAATACACAGGATAGAAAAATCACAAAATCCAGAAAACTCAACATTTTATTCACACATTTTCCTAATTTCATTCCACTGCGATGCACTACTTTCTATTAGTAATAAAGACGAAATGCTATCTTTAATTTTTAATTTCTTCAGCACTTTAGTCTAATGGCTTTCAAGTTTGACACTGAAAGAGAATTTCTTTTTAAGTAAGTTCTCTTTTTTTAAAAAAAAAAAAAAAACTAGAAAGGAAACACCGTTCCATAGAAGCTCTCTGAGTAGTAAACATCTGGCCCATATTGTACCTTCATTCCTGCAACACAGCTACACTCAAAACTAAAGTTTCCACTTATCTCAAACTCTAGATGGTAAAAATCTACAACAGAATGTACAAATATGGATTTGCCCTGACGTGCAGAAGCAGTGACCCAGCAACAACAAAGCCATGCAAGTGTTTTCTTTCCTAGAAAACAACTCTCCACTGGCACAAAGTTGTCTCTGCTCACCCACCGACTTCTTTGCCTTTCCAAAAAACGTGGCTTCCACACTTATGGACAACTGGCTTGAGACGTGGTCCCAAATCCCCTGAGCACATCAAAAGTAGGCCCTTAGGCACAAGCCTTATTTTAAAAAAAAGTTGAGAACTTCTCTATGTTCCGTTGCTGCTTCTTTCTTCCCTGTGACTTTTTACTTCCAAATCTTATTTTAAATACTATTCCAACTTCTATTTCCTAAAAACACGGGCAATAAATATTGTCATTAATACTGGCACCCAAAGAATTATCACTTGGTTCTGGAATTAATGTCCCAGGTATCTCAGCAGGTAAAATGCCACTAGATTGCAATTAGGTCACTTAATGAAGGTTTTCTCAACTGGCATGAGACCTAAAAATTTTGTTTGTCGTCAGTGGCGGGGGGTTAAATGAAATTAGACATTGAAAAATATCTCAAGGACCACAGAGTTCACTCTGCAGATGAATCCAGCTTGGGAACCAAGATTTGACACCAATGATGTTAACCTTCTAAATATAAGAATATATATTGGGTGTGGGGGAGAGGACATTCTCAGCTGACAATCACCAAAATGACACCACCACTGACAACGTGAGAGGAAGAGAGACCAAAAACAGTACAAAAATGGGAACTGACGTAATCAAACTGATTTCATCAAAGATTTTAAGGAGCTAGACTTTGAAGCTGACAGCATTAAAAAAAAAAGCCACTTGAATTTGTCTTGATTTGTCAATCTACTTCTCCTTTGGAATATGTCCCCCAGTACAAGGCATCGCTGAGCAATGGTGACCACAGTGATTTCTCAAGGCTTTGGCCCCTCTGGTATGTATAATTCCAGTCTAATTTTCTAAATCGGTGATACTGTTCCTTTCCCAATGGAAATCTAGAGCTAATTTCAACCTAGGAATAACTTACATTAAAATTACTGAACCCAGAACGTAGCAAGTTTGAAGTTCTTAAAAATCCCACCCAGCACAAATTAAACTGCTTCTGAGTAAATAAATTATAAGCACAAGCCCACAAATATGATAGACACACACAACACACACATCTGCATATTGATCATGACAAAAAAATCTTGCATTTGCTCCGTGCCTGTCACCTGACACAATAGCAAAACTGATGTGAAGTGGTTAAATCTAGAGTTCTTGAAAGATCAGATTCTGATCTATTTATTTCCTTGTTCAAGAATAGAAAGTTCCCCAAAATTTTTAATTATGACAAATTTAAACAACTGAGGTCAGTCAATAACAGATTTTTCGGTTTGCTCAACAAAAATAAAGTATCAATAACAAAAAGTAATAATATTTTCTTCATGATAAACCAGAAATACCACTGACATAATTTTGAGAATGAAAAAGTCAGAAAATAGTTTTCAGGATGAGAATGAAACAGTCAGTTTGGCCTCAGATACTACACTTTCCCTTTCATCAACTGCCAAAAAGCTTGTAAGATATTAAAACCAAGAGTCATACACAAAAGCTCTGAAAAAATTAGATAACTTTATTTTGAAAATTTCTAAGCTAAACATTTCCTTAACTCTTCTGGAATTTTTAAAGGCTAAGTAAATGGATAATAAAAACCTAATGTAGAGCTTAGCCTTTCTGTATGACCTAGTCAACCTCTTGATTAGAAGAAAAGTTGTATCAAAAAGATGTAAAAAAAAAAGTCACATCTATTTTCAGAAAAAAAATGTAAAAAATGGGTTATTGATCTAGAGGATTTTACTCAGTGGTACTTGTAAAAATACACTAACCTTTCTCAGAGTTACAGCTGAGAAAAACACAAATTTAAATCACAGTTACCTCTTTGTCCATAGGGCTCAATTAAGATTTTTTCTTTCCCCATTGCCTTTCAAAAACTGGCATTAGAAGAGAGCGAGCTGATAGTAGCATTTTCAGGGTTTTTTTTCATACTGCTGAGTGGTGAAAGCTTGCTTGGGGTTGTACAATTCTCTGTCTGCAGACCTGGAATTGTCTCGGTTCTACCTTCCCAAGGAGGCAGAGTGGAAGAAGCAGCATGATCCATCTGATTGCCCACTCGCTGCATGGGGTTAAGTCTCGGAACTGATCGACACCGGGGTGGTTCCACACACTGCTAATGCCACAAAGTAATATATTTTCCTCCAGAGAAGAAAATTAATTAAAAACCACTTCTAGATATTGAAGCCTGGCTGATATCTTAGTTATGACAAGTGAACCTCAAATAGTCAAATCTTCCATCTTAAGGAACTGTTGATTAATTTGGGAAGATGAACACTCACTCACACGCTTCTCTTCCAAGTGATTTTTGCCACATTCATCAGTTACTTTTCTTTCTTACATCTAAAAGATAAACATTCTGTGCATTTCCATCAGCCACCGTGATTCTGAAAGTTATACTCTTTTTGATACATTAATTGGCTATCATGAAAAATGGAGCAGAAAATATTATTCATAGAAATGTTACTCCGCTGTGCATTGCAACTTCAAAGCACTTCCCAGGCATCCCTTACTCTCCACACCATCCCTGTCAAGCAGATAAATACTGGTTGTCCCATTCTACGGGCAGAAAAGAAGGAACAAAAGAATCACAGAATGCTACGGGGTTGGAAGGGACCTCTGGAGATCATCTAGTCCAAGCCCCCTGCCAGAGCAGGTTGCACAGGAACGTGTCCAGGTGGGTTTGGAATGTCTCCAGAGATGGAGCCTCCAACACCTCTCCGGGCAGCCTCTTCCAGGGCTCTGCCACCCTCAAAGGAAAGAAGTTCCTCCTCATGTTTAGATGGAACTTCCTATGTTCAAGTTTGTGCCCATTTCCTCTTGTCCT
>JAOXNH010000031.1:60700722-60712386 GCA_028566575.1 Bartramia longicauda
TGCTGGCTCATGGTCATCCTGTTGTCCACCAGGACTCCCAGGTCTTTTTCCTCAGAGCTGCTCTCCAGCAGGTCAGCTCCCAACCTACACCGGTGCATGAGTTTATTCTTCCCCACATACATATAGCTAAACTCACACACACTTTTGTATACACCGAGAGAAGTGTCATCTGTAAAAGACTGAAGAATGGTGGTCCCCATCGTCAGGCTTCTGCTGCAGGAAGACAGAAGCCCTCTGTAAAAAGGGAACGTGAAGGTATTTGCTAACGTTACACATCCCTTCTGTAAGGCACAACTGTGCAAACAGTTTAACGTCTGCACACTGCTAAACCCTTACCCCCGAAGATGCTGTGAGCATTCTAATTACTTTTAGACTTCATTTAGTAACTTGAATACGTTAGTAACGTAAGCAATCATCACAACATCCTGCAGGGCACTTCCCGCAGCTCCATATCACACAGAGAGATACAAGGTGCAAGAAACGCTCAAGTTAAACCCATCTTCAGCGAGGAACTATCAAGGTCTGGAGGCGCACACCTAGATTTGAAGGTTTCGCTCAGACTCTGGGATAAATCGGAGAAATAGGATAGCACAGACCTGTGTTCCCAGTCCAGCCCCCACGCTGGACGCTACCTCCACTTCGTTGTCTAATGGAATCTCATACTGCCTGTTGGCTCGACTTTTCTAATTTCTTCTATTTTTAGAAGAACTCAAACTAGGAAAAACACACCAGAGGGCCGATCTGGGAAGAGAGGAAGATCCCAGATGGTGTGAGCTGTCATAGCTTCACTTCAGTGTCCTGACAACTCCCATCAGCCGAGGGCCTGCTCCACTCCATTTCAGCACATTGAACATTACATTTTAACGCCTGTTTACCAGACTCACATTTTTCCCCCCAGCTTCAGCAGCGAAACTTTGATTTAGCTTAACACATCCGCGAGGCTGAAATTCCTGGTTATCCAAGCTCCTGATTATCTTTTGGTTTAGGACACTCCCAGGAGACCCTCAGATAACCACATTTTCCCTGTATAACACAGCAGTCCTATAACCACATTATAATGCAGTTTTGTCTCACCTGTAAAGGTCAGGGCCATAATACAATTTAGCAGGGAGGGTAAAATATGATTTACTTCCGTCCACAGGCAAGACCAAATCATGTTATAGCGCTGAGGGTAGGGGAAAAACTATCAGGTTACAGCACAATCCTCCAAAGTCATTTTGCCTGTTACAACCATAAACCCTGCGTTAGCAGCTGATAGCAGAGGGAGCACAGTACTTAAGCAGGCTATCACGGTTCCTGGGAAAAATATAACTCTGCACACCGTTAAGGGAAACCATAATTTCTACTGCTGATAGTGCACAGAGTGGCCAAGACCTCTGCAAGCTCCATCTACTGAAATCGATGAAGCCAGAAGAGGCATGGAGGTCACTAATTAATCGGTTCTGTGTAATAGTTCACGATCTCGTAACTACCAAAATAAATATTCAATTCGCTCCTCGTCACACCAACCCAAACCACTGAGACCTCCTACACAGCACGTGCTAGAAGATGACAGAGGACCTTCCTGGAGCATCCAGCACTTCAGCTGCTTTTAATTGATAGATGGTCCCACTGGGCCAACACCAGGTAAGCTCAAGCTCCAGCTCACGGTCAGTGTGTTAGGTCACGTTCTTGCTTGTTTGTTTGCTTTAAAAAAATAAAAATAAAAATATTTAGCTCTGCAATCAATGTGGGATCTCATTTCAGTCGCCTAAGCAAAGGCATCTGATAGCATCTCCTCAAGGCTGGATCCAACCCTGGACCTAAGACCCTCCAGGACGAGCAGGTAGAGGCTGTCCTAGCATATATCAAAATTAGTCACCTCAGTTCAGGCAACTGAATGGTGCCTTGGTGTTTCCTTTCAATATTTAGCTTCTGCAGTAGAGTTTCAGAACTCTGCAAGTCACAGTGGAGATCTTAACGGAGGAGGAGATATATTTCATGAATACTTTTAAATGGTACTCCATTGACGCAGGAACAAGGCTGAAGAAAGACAAATAGAGAAAAATTTCAAGCTCAGATTTCTGAGCTTGATTTCTGATTGAACAGGAGGGAAATTTCTTTCTCTGCCTTAAGACCTCACCACAATATTTTCCTTGACCTTTGAAAAAGCAGATTTTAAGATTGCCAGTACTGCACTTAGCTACGCTGAAATATAAAAGTGCTTTAAAAATATCATCCCAAAACCAACAACAAACTTCCTCCCCCTGATGAACCTCAAAAATCTGTTTGAATGGGTGCTCTAGAACATAACGATGTGGAGAACAGTCCAACCACGTGGGCAGCCTCTTGCAATTCAGGAGACTTTAAGCCTATTCTGGTACCTGTTTGTAATCTTAAGCAAGATGTTTAACTTTGCCTCAGCTTCCTCATCAGCAAATGAAGAACACCTGCTCGGGTCTGCAAAGACACCTGGATCACAGGGACCCATCCTGCAAGATTTGCCCAGGTCACAGGGACCATGGAATTAAGTCAATATGAACGGAAGCTCCTCAAGGTGTGCAAAAGCAGCTCTTACTTGTATTTTTTTCTTTGTTCCCTAACAGTAATTATTTGTAGCTGTTTAGTATTCATTCTAAAATACATAAAATAACAAAGAGTCGGAAAGATCTTAACAAAATTTACTTAAGATATAATTCTAACAAAGTTTTTCCGACACACAAAAAAGTAACTGACAGCGAATGTTTGGTAACTTTGACATGAAAAAAAGGGGAGAGATAAAATGCTTTTATGCAAATTTGATTTCCCTATAATAATCTTGAGCTATTCTGCTAGAAGGAATTATCTCCGCAGGCTGGCAGCTGCAGTAGGCAGTGAATTAAAAATGGCTCTGTATATGGGAAAATCTGTTCTATAATCAGTGCTATTCTTAGAGAGGACATCAATCTCAGCAGCTCCCACGATGCTCTCTTCGCGCGAATGACATACTAGTATGATGTAGAAACTCCCATTACATCACTGACATTGATTTCCTCAGCACAAGGAAGATACCACTAACACACGGGGGAAATTGTTTCAGGAGCGACTGCACCATTTTTATATTTTCCCTTTAAAAATCTGCAAGCAATAAGTGACCTTATAAAAAAATTTAAAAAAAAAAATATCCAACAGCGATTCATCCAACTGGACTTAAAACGAACTGCACATTCTTACTGCAAGGATCCAAGTTTCTCCTGGCTGTTTTTATACAATAAGCTCCGTTCCCGGGTCACAAGACATCAAGATAGCAGATACTGCGTGAGATTTCTTTCAACGTTAACAGGCCACATGCTACAGGAAAGTATTTTAAGAAGTATGCGACCGTCGCGGTTCCGCACCTAAAATGTCACTGTTACTAATGATGCAGCTGTGTGACAAAAAAAAAAACCACCAAAACCACCCCAAAACATGCATCGTAGATTGTATTTCAGACTTGACTCGCACGCTGGGTGTACGACCCAGTCTCGTTGTCAAAGCAAAGGGAGTTATATTGTGAATAAATAACACCTCCCATACACAGAACGACGATTCCCAGCCACATCCGACTCCACTATTTCCTCAGTCATCTTTGTCCTCATGCTTCACACGTACAGTAATCCTTTTTCTGCTGTGTCACATGCACTGTAAACCCTCTCGGCTTGAGTGATGGATTTGAAAATTAAACAACCTAGGGGGCTCGCTGTTTTTAAAAATCATTTTATATATCATTTTAAAATAACTTTAGGTAACCTGACATGAATGCTAAGCCACTAGATCTATTAATTCAAGATTTACTCTCCTACGTTACAGTTTGCTCTGACAAACTGACTTGCAGAAACGTACAAACTGCACTGAAAAATAACTAAATACAAAATAGATTGGAAAAATTCCATAATCTCCCCAATTCATGGGAATTCTTCAGATATTCATATCCTTGGCACTTGCATGAGGCACAACAGTTTCCAAAGCAGAACGACTTCAAAGACTGAAGTACGACAGCAGGGTTTAACCAAAGAAATAAAATTTGATGCCGCTCATCAGCACCAAAAAAAAAGGTTTTAAAAATCACGCCCTTCCTCTTGCATCACCAAAGTGTGTTTGCATCACCTAAAGACATCGCCCTACTGTTAAACTGATGTCCTGAGAGTTCTTCCATTGCTTTCTCCCGAGGGTTTGTCACTATGAGAGCCCAGGCTTTCTGCTGATACGGGCATGGGTACCTCCATCCCTCCCTCTCAGAGGCCAGGAAGAGGTGGGGATTCCCAGAGTGTTGTGTAGCGATAACACAGAAACGCTCTGCGCTTCTCCGGGAACTCCAAGCTTGACGACTCTACGGGGTTAACCTAAAAAGACAGCTGCATCCATTTTGCTCATTTCTCTCCGTGGATAAACTGCAAATTGCATTTGAAAATAAAATAAGTTATTTCTAACCTTTCAGCTGGCAGCCAATATCTTGGTAAAAAAGGACGTAATTTATGACACTGATGATGTGTGGCTGCTTTCCAGAGACTGTAAACCAGTTTCCAGCATGTTTTAATGCTAATTTAACAATCAAAGAGTTTCACCATTTAAATAAAGGTTAAATAAAATGCAAGTGTTTGAGTGAAGTCGGTCCCCGGATTGTTATCTCGCAGCTCGGTGGTTCCCAGCCACTTCAGCAACTACATAAGTAGCAGCAACATCTTATTCCCCACACTTGGAATGCTACATCCCTCTTTCCTTCTGACCTTCAGGTCTCTTAATGGGGCAAAAAAAAAGTTCTTTGTGAGAGGAAATGCCATGTGTGAGTTCAGCTAACCTCAGGTCAGTCAAGAAGCATGAGCAGGACTTGTCCATGTAGAAGTTAAGAGACTCTGAACCCACAATTTGCTGATCCCACAAGGATCCACTGCAGGAATCCACACAGATGCTCCTTTCTGCTTTTTTCAAAGTCCAGCCCCAAAAGAAAAGAGAAGATTCTGCAGGATCCATGCTCCTGGAACAGCCCTGCTCTGACTTAACAGTACCCAAAATTACTGCAACAAAATCTGTCTATTTACAGAGACAGGGAAGAAAATTATAACACCTCTGGCCCTATCAAGTTGAAGTCTGATCTTCACCAGGCTTGGAAGCTAGGGCCAAAAATTGAGGTCCAAGGCATACTCTTAAAAAAACTAATTCTTTGCTTCTAATATTGCCCCAAACCTACAGTTCCCTATGGAAGGATGAGAGAGAGAATCAGGTCATTAAACTGCAACATCTTGCAAAAGGATATAGATGATGCCCTTTCCAGATAACGCATGACCGTGCACCGGTAACAGCTTATCTGTGGCTTCCCAGTGAGAGGCATCGTAAGCATTTCACCTGTGACTTTGGAGCCACCAGCGTCCCTGGCTATGGGAGACACGAGGCTTGGCAAGGACCAGCGAGGCCAGTTCTGTCGGCTCCACTGACAGGCATCTTATGGATCTGCATCATGCAAAGATTAATGCAGCTCTGAGAGGAGTTTCCAGAGTTTCCAGCTTCTGTCACTGCAGCATTTGGTGTTCATGCTGAATCTGTTCCTCCTCTGTCAGCGTTAGCAGCATGGAGAACAGATGACTCCAGCCCCCAGCGGGCCAAAATTCAGTGGTCAAGGGATAATCTCTACATATATATATACGATGTGTTACATAGTAAGACCTTAGATACAAAAGCTAAACTCAAGAGAGGAACTACTGGGTTGATTTAATTGGATACAATACAGTACTTTTATTTCTAAAAACATCTACGGGGAACGCAGCCCCCCCTAGTTTATAAGAGGATCCCTGCAGCAATCTGTTAACAGCCAAACAGGGACCTGCATAACTTGTACTTTTAATTAACGAGCTTTTGTCACCTATACCCTTACTGCTTGAAGATACACCTCTTCTACTCACGAATAACAATACTCTACCACAATAATATACCCTGTGACTATCCAGTCCTGTCTGGGGTGTTAATGATAGCAAGTCTTCACTTGCCTTTTGCTCCTCTGAGCTCTGAGAAGCTTCCCTCACCAAGTGAATTCAACCCATTTCAACTTTGAGGTCACCATCAGAACTGCTTACGAAGTCAAGATCAGTTACCTCCACGCAAGCCCACGATGGGCTGAACAGATCTGTCTGCTCAACCATCTTCCTAACTGGGAAGAAATGTCAGAAAGAACAAAGCCAAGTTCCATTTGCCAAATTCAACATTAAAAAAAAAAAAATCTTGTAAACAAAATAGCTATTGTATACAACTCATTGTGACAATAAATAAGAAGTCAGATTTTATTTACAGAGTATTACTCCTCTGAAGACAAACGCCATAAAAACAATGGAAAATTTTAGCCACGTTAGATTAATAATTTTCAGTCTTTTCCACCCAGCCAGGGTACAATCTGAGATTTTCTACTCTGAAGCACAGGAAAAGTCCAGAGGTCACACACCACCACATCCATCTGAGATTATCTAGAGGTGAAGAAGTCATGAGACCAATTCAAAGCCTTAGGTCTCGTGTTTTAGTCCACAAAAACTCACCTATTAACTCCTGCACAAACTCCATGCCTTTGAAGTTACTTGCAGGGTAACTTTTAGAAAAACATTTTGTCTTGATTTAAAGATGTCAGTTGGGCAGAGGAGTCGCTATGTGATGAAGTACTTAGATTTGCCAATAAACTGATATGTAAAAACATGGCCCAGATATTTACAGTTTTCTAACTTCAGCTACTGTCCACTGGATGGTAAGAGCTACATCTTTATTTCCAGACTGAAGCTCTCCTTCCTGGTAGAAATCCCTCTCCTGATCAAAGGAAGGACAGACCTGGAGAAAACACCTTCTAAATATACAGAAGGAGAAGCCTCCACACCAAGAGAAATTTTGTAGGTTATTGAAGCTATTCCTAAGCTTTTAATTTAATATATGCAGCACCAATGGCCAACTTCTGTACTCACTGCTGTCAGTGGTGGTACTTCTCAAATAAATTCTGGTCTAAATGGGTGGACTCGATGATCCCAAGGGTCTTTTCCAACCTAGATGATTCTATGATTCTATGAAATGTGGGCATAAAAGAATAGTGGCAGTGCTGGCCCTGTGTTTCCCCCTTTATTTCTTGCCTTTGGCTTTTAGTTTCAGCTCAAACAGTCAAATCTCTATTATTTTAGAAGAAAAAAAAAAAAAAAAAGAGCGCTTCAGTGGGTGACTAAAGAGAGGAATTATGGCGCACACTACCTAACCAACCTCACCTGTGAGCTTCCAGCAAGGTTTTCATCCAGTCCTTCCAGCCAGTGGCTGCAAGATAAAGGCATCCCTTTGCTAATCTCCATTTTATTTATCAGCAATCTGTTTTCTTTCCTGTGTGTTCAGGTTTCAGTGGTTCAAAAATAGCGGGCCAGGATTGGCTCACACCAATCCAGCTCAACTCTATCAATCCTCTCTCAACTATATGGCCTGATGTTTAAATTAGGTGAGAAAACGCTGAGTAAATCCAGCTGCTGTTTGTCTCCAAGCTCATGACCGTATGATCTAAAGTGTCAATATGCAAACTAAATTTACAAACTTTCCACTCGCAGCCCAAAAAATGCACCGGCGGCCGCCACAGCGTGGAGGAACAGTGACACCTAGTGCCCAGCGCATTCCAGCTGCGCATTCCAGCTGTGCCAGGGACACGGCACATCTGGGCGGCCAAGACCCTCATCCTCCAACACAGGGGGGTGACTGGGAGCGACTCCTGCTCGTGGCTCACCTTCAGGGTGGAAGAAAGATAGAAGAAAAGAGATGTTACCTCCACGTAAGCACCTACCACCTGTGCAAAAACGGGTCCTTGAATTCACCCCCCCTCCCCGTGTTCCAACAGGGCAGCGGTTTCTGGAGAAAATATCCTTAAAACCATAAAGGTTACAAAGGGACCTTGGTATTTTCTATTTGTATGAAGCGCTCAATCTATATTTCATGTTGGAAATGTCACCAATCTTTGCGAGTGAATTACACCTTTGGACTTTACGGAAGGCTGCCGATTGCACCGTCGTGTGGACGCCCGGCTCTCCAAAAATTTATGAGAGGACAATAAGTTGCCGAAAACCCCAAATCCTGTACATTAAAAGAGAATCTTTTGATAAAACAATATACCTTTGAATAGGATCTGTACCATAGTTAATTATGCTACATTAAAAAAAGGTTAAGACATGATATGCTTTCTTTTTAATTAAAGTTTAACATACATTAACATTTCTAGATGAAAACCTGCCACTCTGAGAACAGTTTTAAATTCTGCTTTGATTCTTATTTTTTTTCCAGAGCACTGAAGCTATCGTATAACAGAATAAAAAGGACTAACAATGTCAGATTCTTTGGTAATTAATTTTGTGTCCTGCTGCAGATGTATGAAATTCTATCAGCACTATCTTGACAGGCACGTCAACTCTTCTGAAAAATTCCTATCCGTTACTGTATCAGCTTTGTTGCAATTTTGCATATTTTTTCTTTTTATTAGATCCGCAAGCAGTACAACACAAGTTGTACTTTCTGAAATTAAACACAACGTGAAGTTAGTTATTAATCCTAGGAAATAATGAGAGCATTGTCAGTATAAAAGCAGCATAAACCGTGAGGTAATTGGGTCAGATTTTGCACAGTATCTTTACGGCATCAGATGGACAACAATCTATTGCACAATTAGTATCTTCTTGGCAGCTTTGCAATTCATATATTATGAATATAGGTATCATAACTTCAATATAGGTATCATAACTTCAATAATATTGTGTGTGTGTGTCCCCCAAAAAAAAAATAATCTGAGAACTGCAAGGAGCCAGGAAAATAAAAGAATAAAAAACTCTTATCATTTGTAAATGATTAAGTAGGCATTCTTGCTATCCTAATACACGGTACTAGGTATTACAGCAATCTAATCAAAATTGGTCAGCAGGATTGAAGTGTATCTTTAACTTGATCATTACAGCAAGGGAAAAAATATAATAACTCCTGAAAACCTTCATCTGTTTCTATATATTGCATTTTTTCCCCTTAAAATTGAACAATCTTTTCTTCCTCTTTGTCTCACTAATAACAGCAGAAACATCTCTTCTTTTCCTTTCTTTTCTTTGTTCTCTACTTCAACAAAGATCCAAGCAATTAGCAGGGAAGAGAAAGGGAGTAAAATCTTACAGTTGCCACACAGAGCCTATAGATGCACCAACTGATGGAGCCCCGACAGAATTCAGGATAGAGGAGAAACACTATTTTGGTTACTAACCTCATAGGTGAGAATAAAAATATTTGAGAAGCCAGCTGAAAGACCAGCTGATTTCTGGTCTCAAATACAGCACGAGGGGAAAATCCAGCCAAATACCTGTGACTGCTGCTCCTGGCAGGCTCTCTGTGACTTTTTCCCCCGTGAAACAAAGCCCCCCAGGCACACGCTTTTAGCTTTAAAGGTTCAAGTTGCTCAGATTATTTTGGAGCCATCCCATTTAAACCTGTGCCGAATGGACTTGCCAGAGGGTTCCTGGATCAAGACCAAGGAGAAGTAAAACAAGGCACATCTGGATGCCTCTGGGCTTCTCAAGTGGTACCAAGGCTATTTCCACGCACACCAATGGAAAGGAAGCAGGGCTTGTAGGTGATAAACCTGATGCTGGAGAAACAGATGGTCTGGATCACCAGCAAACACAGAGCACTTCACCCGCTGAGGTTACCCTCAAACCAGAAAAGTACCTCTGAAAATAAAACCCAAGGCACGGCATAAGTTTTTAGCACCCAACTCCATCTGACGGTGTTGCAAGCCCGGCGAGGGAGATTTGCCATAAGAATATAATTTGAGTATCATCCCTCATCATTTGATACTATTTTTCAACTCTTTCAAAATTGCATTGAAAAATCTATATAATGTGTGCTTAGATTAATGAACTGTTTGAATCCGGATCAATACGCACTCCAAGATTTGAACTGTTGACACCTGCTGGATACAGCTATAAGAAGGCTTCATTCAGCTTATAGCCAATCAGTACCTTGTAACTACAGGGGTTCCACTTAATAAACAAGCAATCTAATATATGACCTCTGCAGATTAATTTCCTGAGAGCAAGTAAATAATCTGGATTCAAAATTTCCATGATTATCCATATAATTACAGTATCACTTACCAATTAACACATTGATTTAAACCTTCTCGGGATTATGCACTTAAGTATAAAATAGGTGATTCAACCATCACTCAAATACTAAGCATCTCTTTAAGATGGCAAAATTGTGAGCCACAGAGCACTACACATCTAATTTCTCTCGGTGAAGAAAAATGTATTATGATAATAGAGATTACGAGAGATATATCATAATTAGGTGTACCGTGGCTAGGCTGGGGCTATTTTGCAATAGCTGGACCACATCGATAAACATCACGAAATTGCTCTTCTTTTGTAGTGGGAGCAAAGCGTTTTATACGCCACAGTTCATCTCAATCTCCCACTGCCCTTTACTTAATAATAAAGCTGAGTATGTGTTTGGACTTTGATTATTTTTACTTTTTTTATTTCACACATACACAGAGCAACCTGGTCACAGCTCCCGGTTGTCTAATAGACATATAAACAAACTGCCAGAGATTTACCATCCTTGACTGTTACACTTTTAACAAGGGCAATAATTAACACAGATTTATATTATACAGTAGTTCTTGACAAAATTGCCTGTTATAAATGTTAATATAGCTTTCTATACAGCAGCTCTGCAGTACATGAAGACAAATGAAAATCGCTACACAACTCCCTTGCAGATCTTATTAAGTTAAAATATTAATTCAGGGTGGCAAATGAAAGTGAGGATGAGTATCCAAGAGACTATGCTTGTAAGGTATATTTCCTGTCACATTTTGTTTTTAATATTAAGGCCTCTTTATCCACTGTTCAGCTGAGTATCTGTCATTTCATGCCTATACCTTGAGGGGAGAAAGAATTCACATCTGGAAGCAAATCATTATGTTCTTCCATTTTTCCCTTATCTCTATTTTGCGAGTAATCCTTTCACATAGAAAATTAGAATATATAATAAACAGCCACATTTCAACACATGATATTGCTTGCAGTTTTAAAACTGCAGAACAGAGATAAGTAACTTCCAGAAACAAATATTGAAAATCTGATAAACTAAATGTACAATACTTAAGGAAAAAGAGTTCTAGAACTAAAAAAAAAAAAAAAAAAGAAATTGCAGATTTAAAATGTTTTATTTTCATATAGAGCTTTTGATATTATGCACGTTTCATACAACTATCACTGAGAGTCATAACTGACAGCTAAAAACAGTTCAAAAAAATTAGTTTAAATCATACTTTTCTTTTTTAAGATAATTCCAAAAAGTGCAGTAGTTAAAGTTGTAACATGATACAAAATTTCCTGTTGCAATACACAAATAAATAATGCAGTAGGTGTACCCACGTTCTTCTATAAACATACACATTTGCAACAAAGCCACAAAATTGTCCTCTGTGCCAAGCCCTGTCATCCAGCTTGGAGAGACTCGGAGGGTGCTGTCAGCAGCTATTCAGTACAACGGGAAACCGAAAACAGTAAAAAGCCCAATTCTTAATAGCAATAACATATAGTTTCCTCGGGCATTAACTATTGGATAATGACCAGTAGTGACTATAAACTCTATATTATAGCTGAGGTACGGCGTGATGCTCACAGC
>JAOXNH010000031.1:60712486-60730106 GCA_028566575.1 Bartramia longicauda
CCACCCCCCCCCGAAACAGCTCACATTTTCTACAAAGTTTGTTTTTACATTGAAATACCCTCCTCCAGCGTTAAACCTTTAGCATTCTGGTCGTGACTAAAACCACAGGCTGAATTCCTCGCTCGCACGCACAGGCTGCAGCTATAGCTTCATTCTAAATGTTGCAAAGCAAAACAATTGCCATTTCAAAAGTGCATCTCCTATAGCATTAATCAGTGAGGCTGAGAGGAGTTTTCTGGAGTTAATGGAAGCCATCTGATGACCAGGCTAATTCCCAGGCTTTTTATTCTAGTTTCTAATTGGGCTGGGAGGCTGAGACAAGTAGGCGAGTTCCTCAGCGGGACTGACCTGCTTGGGCTGGAAAATGTTGAAAAAACCCAAAAGAATCTTTAACCCAGACCACTTTGGCTGTTAACCTTGGGAAAGTTTTTGACTGGATCGCAGTTATCTTAGGAAGACTGGAGGGTGACTTTCCTCTGGCCTCTACCTTTCTGTGGCGAGCCTGGCCCTTCCTGTGATTTCTTGGTGACCACAGGGGCATCTGTTTCAGGAGTGCAAAAGTCTCAGAAAGGAAAAATCCATCCAGAAAGTGAGTGATTTTAAGGGATGAATGGAAGGAGAGCTGTTTTGAGTAAATTGCCCCCCTAAATCTGGGCCCCGGCCTCTCCCCCGAGGACAGAGGGACTGTGCCGGGGTGAGTGTACGAGGAGGCGTCAGCGCCTTCAGGCGGGGGCTGTGGAGGAAGAGCCTGTCCAGCCCACAGGGCTCAAGCCTTGTGTCGCTGCCCTGGAGCAGCTTGAAGTAGCCTCCCGTGTCACTTGGGCAATTAGCCACTGCCATTTTAATAGCCCTCTGTAGAGAGGGACTGTCAAGCCACATCCTGGGCTGGTGTAAAGCGGTGGAGCCCCTTTGCCCCGAAGCTCTGGGTTAGTTTTCAGCTGGTGTCTGACCCACTCCTCTCTCCGCAGCCGCAGAGTCTGTGCCGTGGTACCGGAGGCCCAGGCGACCGCCTACACTGAGTCCCACATCCAGCCCGTCTACCAGCCCTACCTCACCACCTGCCAGGGCCACCGCCTCTGCAGCACCTACAGGTGAGGGCATCTGCCTGCCCCCTGGACCTGGTCCTCACAGGGAGCAGTATCCATCCCAGCAAGGTACCCACCCTTAGGGGGCTGCAGAAGGGGGGAGTCCTGCCTCAATCCATGGCCAAGGGGCTCCCAGGCTTGACCCACGGGCATGGGAGTGGGATGGGGAGCTTGGGGTGGGTTCTTGGTCACCCAGCTCAGTCCCATCGTTGTGTTGCAGGACCATCTACAGGGTTGCCTACCGGCAGGCGTACAAGCAGGTGCCCCAGCCCGTGGCCTCCTGCTGTCCCGGCTGGAGCAGGGCTAATAGCCACACGCTCAGCTGCAACAGAGGTAAGAGGCTGCTGTGCCACTCCACTGCCAGCGCTCGCCCTTCGCCCAGACCCCACGGGGCAGGTACCTCAGGGCCCTGGATGAGGTGCTGGCAGCCAGTTCTCTCATTTACTGGCACTTTGTCTGTCAGGCAGCTCCTCCCTGTAGGAAAGCATTTAAATTTTCAGCCTCACAACCAAATGCGGTTCAATTTCTGATTAATTCCCAGCCTTTCCCTGCTGCCTCGCAGGCCCTTTTTCCTTTGGGATCACTTATTAACTTTATAGTTACCAGAGGATGAATAAAACGAGTGAGGCCTTTCCATATAAATCAGCAGTAATGGAAGAGAAATGCTTTCAGGAGGCAATCGTGATGTACAGAGGAAAACAAATGCAAAATGTCAGCACCTAGGCCATCCCCAGATGAGCTCAGAGCACAGCACCAAGGGCTTCCCAGGGGTCTGCTGCTGCCTGTTGTCCCTCCTCCCTGCTCCTTGTGCTGCCTGCAGGTGCCAACACCTCTTTCCAGCTGCAGACTCAAGGTCCTGTTCATCCCACCTATCCCATGCCCTGGGGGTCAGCTCAACACCACCGCTCCAGGCTGGGGCAGAGCATCCTGACCCCAGGGTAGTGCTGGGATGTGTTTTGTGTTGTGTATGTGCACTGTGTGGCAGGGGAGGGAGCTGGAGACCCCCAGAGCTGCCCGGTGATGCTGTGCTTGTGTTTGGTTCTGCAGCTCTCTGCTGGGTGCCGTGCCAGAATGGTGGGACCTGCACCTTCCCCGGTAGATGTGCCTGCCTGCCCGGCTGGATGGGGCGAGCCTGCCAGACAGGTAACGGCCACACTGCTCCCCTCCAGGCTCCCTGAGCTTCTCCAGGGAGCCATGGGGCTACCATGGGGCTCTGGAGGTCCTCTGCCCACAGACCTACCCCTTGGTTGGGGATGGGCACCAGCACTGTGGCTCCTCGCCAAGACTTAGCACCTGCCTGGTGCTACTCAGACCAGAATGTTACTCCTCCACATGGACACACACACACACACCAGCATGTACTGCACCAGGGCAGTGATGCCAGATGATCTGGCCAGGAAAGGATGGGAAGCTCAGCTCCCAGGGGAGCTCTGATCTCCCTTTGGCTGTCTCGGTGCTCCCAGCCCTCATCTGCAGACCTGGCATCCACATTTTCTCTCCGCTGCTGCTCCACACTGGGTTGGTGTGAGCAGAGGGTACTCTCTGCTGTGTCTCTGCAGCCAGCAGAAGGTTTTCCACAGAGCAGCTGTGACACTCGTGGAGTCAGCCAGAGATTGTGTATCTCCCAAGCTTTGTAAACTCTTGCTGTAAACTAAGACGCCCATTTACTGCAGAAGCTCAAGCTGTAAACCGAAAATATCCGGGGGTGGAGGGAAAGCCTGGCAATCTCCAGACGCTGAGCTCCTCTCCAACACGAGAGAAGCCTGATGCTCCTCGCCAGTGTGCAGGGAGATCAGGCAGCACGGAGAGCAGCCCCTGCCACCGCGTTGCCCATCTTTCTGCCCTCCCGTGAGGCAGAGGAGGAGCATGTGGCATTGACCCACGCTGGGCCAGGCAGGGCTGAGCACAACCCTGACAGCTCCGGCTCCAGTGCAGGGAAGGGGAGGGGGGAAAAAGACTTTCCCACTGCCTAAAACAGATTCGCTCGGGCGTGGGAAGCGGTTCAGCTCATTTTGCTTTGTGGGAACAGCTTTAATAACTCCCCCGTGTGAGGAGAGGTTACTGGGTTTTGTACACACTTGAAAGGCTGATAGCTTCTCGCCACGGCTGGCTGGAACCAAAACCCCGGCCGTAAATCCAGGATGAGAGCCGAGCGCTGCCTGCACCCGCCTGGCCAGAGCTGGGATATTTCTGACCACAGCTTTTGTTTCTGGCTCTTTTGTTGGGGGGAGCGGGTGGAGGGGAGGAGACCAGATGCCCCTCGGGGTTAGCCCAGGTTTACTCCAGCCAGGTGCAAGAGGAAAGGCTGTCCCAGGAGTTGGGGTATCTCGTCCTCGCACACTGCAGTGCTGAGAGCACCCAGAGCTGTGCCCAAACACCAACTCCATCTGGGGTCCCATCGCATCCCCCCATGTGAGCCCACGTGGCTCTAGGTGGGGAGCAGGACCCCAGCTTGTGGGGCTGAGTGATCTGGTGAGCCCCTCCTCACCACCCCTCTCCTCACTGGCCGTACCTGTGATTTCAGACGTGGATGAATGTGCCGGCCAGAGCCACGGGTGCCATCAGCTCTGCATCAACACGGCCGGGAGCTACCGCTGCGCCTGCCGGGATGGCTTCACCCTCGCTGCCGATGACAAGGCATGCCAGCCCCTGGCGCCACCCCCTGAGCCAGAAACCTTCAGCCAAGGAGGTAAGCTGTCCCCTGTTGCAGGACAGCCCCGGCTGCTTGGGGCCTTTGATGAGAGCTGGGATTAACTCTCAGCATCACAGGGTGGCTGGAGCAGGACTGGCAAGAGACAGGAGAGGGGACAACAGCCAGAACCCCTCACCTTTATTCTCAGTGACCTGGGACTCCCTCTACCACCCAAACAACCTCCTCGTGCACAAATCCAGCCACTGCTCTGTCTGTGAGGGTGACAGACACATGATGTGTGGTGGCCAGGATACAGCTGTTCTCTCTGTCATCATCATCGTCCTTCCTGCAGGGCAAGTGCAGAGCCACGAGGAACGGTGGGCAGCGCTGGTGACGGCCCATTATTACTTTTGGTACGCGCTGTGACACTTCAAACTCGTACCGTGAGTAATAATGCGCTGTGGCCAGCACCGGCATCGCGCAGGAAACGCCTGGAAGAGCCTTTATCCCAAGTCCAGGGCCCTCAGCAGGCACGAGCCTTCGTGCCCACCACGGGACAGGGCAGACCCTGATGCTACCTAATCTGACAACAGGGGCACAAAAGGCCAGGCTTCACCAGACGTCTTATCCTTGAAGGACCAAGCACTGCCTGAAAAATTCCCCACTTTGTTGCAGGTATTCCAGCAGCAAGGAGAGACTCATGCGTGTTGGACCTGATCAATGCTCCAGGAGCTGGTCCCAGCAGGGCAGACCCTGGGGGTTCACTGGGAGGGGGAGCAGAAAGCAGCAGAGCTTGGCCTGAGCCCTGCAGCGACGTCTCTCCCCACCTCAGGCGATGGGTTTTTTACTAACTGACCTTTTCTTGCTCACTTTTTCAGGTCCCCCCAGTGAAATGAAGGAAGAAATGAAAGCCCTGCAGAGCAGAGTGGAAGCGCTGGAGCAGGTGAGCTGTCAGCACACACCTCTGCCCTGCCCTGTCACCGCTTGAGGCTCTGCTCAGCCAGCTCCCACCCCGGGCTGTTCGCAGCCAGGGTTTCCCTATCCCCAGCTCTATTTTTAACATCGTGCTGGCCTCACGCCTCAGCATTCCCAGCTGCACTCCACGCTGCCGGCAGCGCCCACGCAGCAGCTCTTCCAGCCCGGCGGCCCTTTGAAGGCAACCAAAGTCCCCTGCAGCCGGCCAGCGTGATGCCCCGCTGGGATGCCCCCCGGCAGGCAGTGCGCTACATCCCACTGGGTGGTCCTTGTGGCTGGGGGGGGGACTTCACAGCTCCCCTTCTCCCTGTAGAAACTCCAGTTGGTGCTGGCCCCCTTCCACAACCTCGTGCCATCTGAGCCGGAGGACATCGGCGCAGACCCCATCAGCCGGTTGTCCCACTCCCTCCAGCAACTGGACAGAATCGACTCCCTGAGCGAGCAGATCTCCTTCCTCGAGGAGCGGCTGGAGACGTGTAAGTGCCTGGAAAAAGCAGGGGTGAAGCATTTCCCTCCATTCACACTGGCCACAGCGAGCAGATGCTGGCCAGCGAGCTCAGTAACCCATATGCCACTATTAATCTATATCTCCCTCAAGCTCATCAGCCTGTAATTAATAAAAGATGAACACAAACAGCCCATTAGCTTCATTTCAAAGCTGTTCCTATGGCTGCACCATCTGACTGCCCTTGTAGCAGCCAGAAATCATGAGATTGGCACATGGAGACGTGGCTCCGGGGCGGGAGCAGAGGGAACCCCCTGAGCAGTGGGTCATGTCTCGCCATCAGCACCCTCGCCAGCTGCATTCCCTTCCTGTGCCATTACAACTTCATCCTTAGAAAAAGAAAGAAACCTCAACTCTTAGGAAATTAACAGTCCAAAGAGTCAATCAGGAAAGTTTAGGGAGCGTGCAGAAGTTGGCAGATTTACGAGCCTGGGAAATTTTAGGCATTTCTTTTTGAAGTCTGCAGAGCAGCCCCTTGCCAGGCAGTGGACCAGAGAGGGTTCCTAAGTAGCAGCCTCTGGAGACACTATTGGGAGCTGGCATGTGTGAAACGGCCATAGGCAGGGGGTCCTGCCTGGCCTCCTCCCATGGGGCAGCATCCCCTCAGCTCCCTCAAGCGTGTACAAGGCTCTCCCTTAACTCTGAGTAGAGCACAAACCAAGTAACTCTATTTTAATAGCAGTTCGTTTTCCCATTAAATAATTCCAAACACACCCAGAAACTGGGCTCGGCTGGGCTGGCTCTGGGGCGCAGCAGCCCCGTGCTCCCGGCAGGGCCGAGGGTGCTTGGAAAGACTTCAGGGGAAACTGTGTTTGAGGGCAGATCCAGTCCCAGTTCACTGCTTGCAGTAATGGCTTAGATATAAAAGACTTCAAAGAACTTGTTTGAAGGCTAAGCAGCTGCAAATAGACACTTAGAAAACATCTCAGAAAGGGGTAATCATCAGAAGGGCTGAGCGTTCCAGCAGACAGAGTTTCCTAGTATTGCCCTGCACATATTATTAGTGACAGGAATGTGAGCGCTATCACAAGGTAACATGGATTTACTCCAAGGGATGACTCCAAAGTCCTGAACTTCACTTCTGCCGAGCCTGTTCGGGCAAGCAAACCTTGTTTTTGTCCCTCTCTTGCTCTTGCAAGGACACAAGGCTGTCCTTTCCTACCCCAGCAGCACCAGGGCTTGCAGGGCAACCCACAGAGCCATAAGTAGCCACCCACTTTCCATGTCTTGCAAAGCATTTCACAACTGGATACAAAGCTACACCCGCACCCTCCCATTACCTGCCCCGTGGGGATGTGTGTGAGGACTAAAAACAGTTTTCTTGTCCTTAAACCACCAGTGAAGGCACAAGATTGGATCTCTTTAAGCCATAACCATTTCAGCCCCTCTAAGTGTGAATTACCCCCAGCTGGGCACCACATGTCCATGCTTGGCTGTGACACTTACACCCAGTGACATGACAGACTCACAACAGCACATAGCTGTGCCACAGCCACCCCGCATGGCACACGGGGGTCCCTTCCCCAGCCCCTGGGGACTTCAGTGACCAGCAGCGCCTGTGTCTGATTACTGTCACACAGAGCCACTGCCTGTGTGTCCCAGCCACCCATCCCAGAGCAGCCAGTGTCACTGTCACTGCCTTTCCCGCCTCCCTAGGACACTGTACAGGACTTCCCAGGCTCAGCCGAGGCTGTCAAGGACTGCGGCGTGACAGAGAGTGATGGTCCCAAATGTGGTGGGACAGAGCCAGCCTGGGGGTGTTTGGCAAAGGGGAAGCAGCAAGCGTGGGTGACACTCACAGAGGCTAAGGGCAACCTCATCCTTCTTGGGGAAAGGGACAAACCAAACCCAGACTAACATGGCTGGATTGGGTTTTTTTGTTGATTTTTTTCTTTCATCTTCTCAGGTTCCTGCAAGAATGAGCTCTAGCCAAGCGCCCGAGGAGTTGGAGCAAGCTGAGGGCAGCCATAGCTCTTATCTCACTCTCCAGCCCCAGGGTGAGGATGAAGCCACACCATCTACAGGAAGGCCCAGGGTAGCAGGAGAAGGCTGGTTTCCCGTCAGCGTCTCCATTTTCTCTTCCAACTCACCTTATCAAAGGTCACGCAGTTACTTCCAAACTGGACTCCGAGCCCTCAGCATCTCACCCCCTTCCTGCTGGAGCAGCAGAAAATAAATGCCTTACCTCGTGCTGTTAGTGCCCGTCTGGCTGTGCCAGAGTACGTGAAGCCACGTGGTGCTTAGCTTTGCCTGGCTTTTACTTGCTGTTTTCCTGGGACATCATCACCCAGAGGTGGCCCAGGCAGGACAGCTGCCCCCTGCTACCTGCTGCCACGTCCTGCCTTCGGAGGACTATGGCCACAAAGGACTTGTGGCAGAGGAGGTGGCAGCCCCAAGCCAGGCGTCACAGCAGGGGACGGGTGCAACTGGTCCCTGCAGAGGTACTGTGCTGGCTGGGTGCAGGTGCCCATCCCTGCAGCTTCTCGGAAGGAAGCAATGCAATCTGGCCATAAACACTCACACTGTTACAAAGCCAGCTCACACGCACCGATTTCTCCCTCTCCGGCGTTATCCCACCAGGCAGCTTTATAATGATCTAAAAAATACATACCTTGACTAGTGGTGCTGCACTGAGAGAGAAAATATTGAGTGTACTGAAAGAATTTTAAGACAACACAGGCCGTATGGATGTTGGGACACTCGCTTCCCATCTCCTCTCAAGGGAGACAATAGCCACTTATTTTTATTTTTATTTTTTTTTTTTATACTCTTTAACATATTTTACCCTTTATCCACTCTGCAGAATTCCTCACCGCTGCTTCCCCCAACTCTACTGCTATCCGTAACTGCAGCCTCCCAGAAAGAGCACTTTATCTCGGTAGGGATCTGATCCGCTTCCAATAATAAATGGGAGACACCGAGTCTTTCCGCTGGCTGTAAAGGTTAATAGATCAGCACTAAAGCGCCTGCAAAGGGCCTAATTGGATGAGCTCGGATCATGAATGAATCTCCCGGTTGCTATCATGGGAGCCAAAAGAAAGAAACAAGAAAATATGACAAACATGACACTAATTTGGACACCGGTCTGAAATCCAAGAGATTCAGATTGACTCCCTACCTCTGCCAGACTTAGAGCTATGTCTACGACACGGTGCCGCCCTGGGCAGAGACAATCAGGCTCATTTTAAATTGTAAAGTCCTATACATCCAGCGGGTACAATCAGTATATGTTGATGTAATTAATCTGCCTCTGCACGCCAGCAGCAGCTCAGACGTGTCGGGGTTTCACTGCGCCACACACACCCTCAGATCACAACATTCATTTATTCTGTCCGCAGCAGTAAAACAGACTCATCATAAATACATGGGCCTTGGCATTTGGGAGGACCTCAGCTACCACGATTTTAAAACACCAATGTGAGCTCCGTGGCACAAAGTTTGAGTTAAGGCAGAGAAAATGCAAATTCCTAGAAAAACAAATTGTTCAGAGCACGGATTCACAAGATGTGCAAGCAGCAAACCCCAGTTTTGCCAGTTTAAAAGTCAAGAGAATTAATTTCACAAACCCTTTCTTTCCCCTATCAGCACTCAACCAATAACTTATTGAAAACACATCCCTGGTGCAGGGAATCCAACACATTTCTAGATCTTCCCCATGAACTCTCCAACCCCACGTAACAGTCAGCAAAGGAAAACAAAAGGCTCAGCTCTCTTCTTTACCTTTAGGTGCAAGCTTCACTTGCAAAATAATGATTTATTCTGGTATCTGGCCACCTTAGCCACCTTGCTCCAAGCTTCTAAAAAACAAAGACTTTCCTAAGACTTTTAGTTCTTCTGACGCATACTAAGGTACAGTGGATCAGCCACACAAGAGAGAAATCTTTTGAAATCATCACTACAGGTTTTAAGAAAGTAGGGGCAAGTGTTAACCATGCAGACGGAGTCTCTTAACCCTGAGAAAGAAGATCACAGAGGAGACTCCCCACCAACTGGAGTAGGTGTCCTCCATCTACAGGCATCACATCTAAACATTGTCTCCGTCTCTGGAGACATTCCAAACCCACCTGGACACATTCCTGTGCAACCAGCTCTGGGTGGACCTGCTCTGGTAGGGGGGGTTGGACTAGATGATCTCCAGAGGTCCCTTCCAACCCCATAGCATTCTGTGATTAGGAAGAAAAAGGTTCACCAAGAAGCAACATCCATCTGATATTTTTGTCTACAATCGTAAGACTGAGACATAAAGGTCCTTATTATCACCATTTTGTACTTTGTCAAATGAAGGATAATCTTCAACATCTTTATTTTTGAGTCTGTTAAACCAATACTGTCATTGTATTTTCACTTTGAAGCCTAAAACACTGTGTTGAGGAACAGAGGCCAAGCATTAAGGCAAAAGGAAAGAAGAATGCTTCAGATCACTGAAGTTGCAATCTATCACTCCTCTCTTCTCCTCAGACAACAGATGCTCTTGTCACCGGGTGCCAAGCAGCATCACCTCCACATGCCACCACATCCACAGCACGCACGTGTCCCAGTAGCAGCCCAGCCCTGAAATCAGCCACTACCCCCTACAGAACACAGGAAATGTCTAGTTTGAGGATAAACTGAGAAGCAAGTTATGTTCACGTGGTTCTTCAGACAGTTAATGCCTCACGGTGGCAGGGATAAATGACCGGTCAGGATTTTTTACTGACAAAGGCTACCAGCCATGATGCTGTGCGGTCGGCACGGAGTGATCCACCCTCCAGTAACCCTCCTTCTTTACCCTACAAATTCTTATTCCATATTTAAGAGTCTGCAGTTACTGAACTCCATGGAAATCTGCAATTCCTCTGATTATTCTCCCCTCAAGATGCGGAGAGCAGGACAAATGTCTTAGATGCATGTTGTTCCAACTGTGCACTGTTCCTGAAGGATACTCCTTGCCTTTATACTCCCTGCTTACCTAATGGAGACTGATTAATTCTGGTTACTGTTCTGTGAATGCTTTGTGTTTTCTTTCTCGTGGCTGCGACTGCCTGAATTCCCCCTCCTTTTCAACGACATTCTCTGAACAGGGGAAAATAAAGGGAAAATAAAAACCACCAGCCATTTACCCTCTCCATTTTTATTTACAAGATGTGGTTGCACAACTCAAGGATTTCACGTCTAGTGGCCCAGCAGTATGGCTTTATAAACGGCCCCATAAGGTTGTCTGCTCTATGGGTATTTTAATAGAGTGCTCCCGGAATGCTCGGAGTCTTAATCACAACCAACTTGACAAATAATGGGCCACGCTGTCAAAACAACTCGTCTCCCATTTGGGTACATATGTGGGAATAAAAGTAGCTGCTGGATGCTAAACACTTTTGCAAATCCAGCCATTTAATTTAGGTGCCCAAATGGGAGCTGAGCTCTTTTAAAACCTGGCCAAATATATTCTTGAAAGGAAAAAAATACAGTGAAGTTGTGTAAAGTTCATCCTTTCTTCTGAAAGGAAAGGTCTGGCTTCTGCATGCCTATGAATTTATGAGGAGAAACTCTTTCTCACCATCTGTGATTACAGGTCATGAACACTTCCAAAGCTCACACTGATACTTCTAACTACCTCTTTACAAGAATTGCAGAATTACCTATTCAAACATCATCAAAGAGAATGGCACAGAGAGTCTACAAAGTACACGTACAAATATATAATCCACATTTGCACTAGAACTTCTCTAATGTTTTCCTCTCACCTGTTTCCAGGGCTTTTTACATCCCTCAGGCCTTTCAAAAAAACACAGCAACACTTAAAACTTTTTTGGCCCTACACCAATTATCACAAATCGGTTCACAACGGGGAGGGTGACAGCAGATAAACAAGGAAACGGCAACAGAGACAGGCAGAATGGCTCAGCGGTGAAAAAAAGCAAGCAAAATCAGAGTCCTGGCTCTGGTTGCTGCACCACACGGCCCACTTCTCTGAAAACATGGCCGTTAAAAGGCCTTTTGACTGCTGACAAACAGAACTCGGTGCGCCCCAAATTTCTGGATAGGTAAAACTTATTCTTCTCTTCCAGCTTCTCTCCCATCTAAAGCATCAGTATTTTAAACCGCACCTCAATATACCTTACCATTTTGTTCTCCTACTGCTATGGAAAATCATGGGGTTTTTTTTCTTGTTCTGGATTATTCCCATGAGATAAATCTCTAAGGAGCAACCAATTAATTTCCCATTTAATTTTTTGAAACAAGATACCAAGCTTCAGTATGATTTGGAACATAACACTGCTCTCTCTATAAACCAGAAGTGATTTCACCAGACAGGATGATATACCCCTTCAGCAAAAGTTGAGCAAGCCAGTGGGGTACCTCAGATACAGCCAGAGAAGGAGATAAGTTATCCAAAAAAATGTGTTGTATAAAATAAGGAAGCTAAAAAGGAGAACGATTCAGGTAGCAAAGAACATTCCTATGCTTAAGATGGAGCAGGCAGCCAATTTCTTCCCTTAAAAAAAAAAAAACCAACATACATTAATCCTTTTCGTATATTTGCAAAAAGCATGTTCACTCCCACGGCCTTCTTCACAATCGTCTTACACCCTCTTATTAAATAAACCACAGTTACCATCTATTTCTGAGCACACGGCTGACTCCTCAGATGACCCAATTTCTATTGCTGATATTCAAGAAGCTGCTAATTCTTTTCGTCTGGCAAAGCCCCAGTTCCCAAATAGCTTACTACTGATTTTTGGGTAGGTTTTGTTTTGGTTTTTATAACACCGCTATTGACAAAATGACACAGAAGCAAGTCAAGCCGGCGTAATGACTCCTCAGCCCACCCAGTCAGGCACCACCTACCCTCCCTGATGCACAGCATGGTCCATATACCATACCTTGGAATATACCTTCCAATACCTTGGAATGCCAGAAATGCCGAGTGCATCTCCATTCTAAATGTTACAGTAGCCTCATGGCATTGCTTACGAGGTACGGAAATAATTACAACAGCTTCCTATATATTAATAATAAAAAAAACTGCTTAATTTAATGAGAAAGCTCATCTGAACCTCAGCCTCTTGGAATGGGTTTGGCTTTGTATTTTTGTATTAAAAGTTTGGCAATAACCTAAACATGAGTCATCTCCCAGCGGGGAAAGACAAGACTTAATTTTGCTGCTCTGCTAGCATGGAAGGCATCTCCATAGGATTGGTTTTACACTGTGCAGTAGTTTCTCATCAAAAAATCATGCTGCAGGACAGTCACTGCCACGAGCATCAGTCGTTCCACCCACAGGGGACAGACAGCTCAAAGGACTGCTGAGGTCTTTGACCTCAACAAACAGGGCTGGGCAGCTAAAAATCATCTTTAAGCAGATCAGATCTATCTTTCAGTCCTGTTGTTTGGGTTCTTTTTGTAAAATGTCATCAGCACTTGAACGAGAATGGAGGGAGGCACCTCCTGACTTTTGAAACAGAAACATCTACAGACTGGATAAAGTCTCTTATCTCTGACAGCAGTTCCCCCAGAACAAGAACAACTTAAAAACCAACATGGAGAAACCACAGAACTACTTCTCTAACAGCCGCTGCATGGACACAGACTTTGCCAGTAATTCCATGTGGAGCTCATAGTTATGAAATTATGGGAGGAAAAAAAAAAAAGTATATATTGAAGATGATATACCCTCATTTGCTATAGAATCACAGGATGGTTTGAGTTGGAAGGGACCCTAAAGATCATGGAGTTCCAACCCCCCTGCCATGGGCAGGGACACCTCCCACCAGACCAGGTTGCTCAAAGCCCCATCCAGCCTGGCCTTGAAGGTTCTATGTTTCTTCTGCCCCCTGGTAGAAAGCTTTTTTGGCAACACAGTCTTTTAGCAAAAAAGTTTTAAAAGTGTAAACTAATGCAAGCACTGCTGCTGCCAGAAGGCTGAACAACTAGAAAACTGTTTGGTGCTGGAATTTCAGAGTTGGTATTCAAATAAAGTCTGCATAAGCAGCGTGTTTTCCACTAAATCACAAACCAAACCATTTTAAAATAAGCATTTGAAATTAACTGAAAATCCCTGTTGTCAACTCAATGTCCCACTATTTGGTACGTTTCTTAAAACCACGGCTTTGTAACAAAAAAAGTCAAGAATTCAGTTTCACGACTAGGTGCCAATTAGCCTTAGTTTTTAATTACCATTGAATTTGCAGCCTTTGAATGCCACTTACTGCCAGCAATCTAATGACCTCTCTTCTTGCAGAAAGATGGAGGCAGCTTATGTAGAAGGAGGGGCGGGGAGACAGAAGAAAAATAATAGGTTATTAAATATAGGTTATTTTTTTCAAAGGAAGGATTCAGTGAAGTGCTGCAGGGACCTATTCTAGACCCATAGCTTTTGCTGTCCAACATATTCCCAAATGATCCAAGAAAAGGGTGAAAAGACCCTTACTTTGAAGCGAACCATCAAAGTTCATAGACGTCACCAAGTTATTCGAGTAAGTAAAAGCAAAACCTATTTGACAAGAGTTACAGATGACTAACAATATAATGACAAAATGACAGGTGAAATCCATTCTTAATAATTGCTTAAATAAATTCCACGTGACATACACGTGGATGGGACCTCAAGTAGCTGAAACCACACCTGACAAATTTTGAGGTTATAGTAGAAACCTTTATATGAAATCTAAGCTCAGCGCCCTGCGTGGGTTAAACATGCAAATGCAATTTTAGAGAGAAAGAGGGGAAAGGAAAAAAGAGAGAAGAACATAACGCTACAACATAAATGAGAGGTTCATCTGCATCTTGAACACTGTGCACAGGTACGGCTGCCTCTTCTCAGAGAAGACAACACAACCAGAAAACAAGGAAGGATGACCAGCTTAAGGAAAAGCATGGCACAGCCACCGTGTAAGGAATGGCTATAAAGATAAGGGATCTCCAGCCTGGCAAAGACGTAACTGGAGAGTTTATGATAAATGCCCTAGATGTCTACAAAATCACAAGGGAAGGAAGCAAATAAAGAATGCTTTTTCAGCTTTTCCTCCAAAAGAAACAGAGGTCAGCAAATGAAATTAGCAGGTGGAAGGCTCAGAAATAAAGGTGGAGGTTTTTTTCCTACAAAATGTAGCCAAGCTCTTTCATCCACTGCCAGAGGATGAGGTTTATGCCAAAAGCATTCCTGGGTTAAAAGTTCAATTGGACCAATACATGCAAGAAAAAAAAAAAAAGGGAGAAAAAAAAAAAAAGCCTTCAGAACTATTCTATTTAAAAACCTACAGCCACGCAGCCAAGGAAGTCCCAGACAATTGGAAATCAGAATATACAAGTGAAGCACTAGAAAGGGTTTCCCAGCTCTTATGCTCCTTTCACCACTGACCTTTCCTATTTGTCATCAGCTGAAACAAGACACTGGCTATAAAAAGCATTAGTCGAAGCCTTTATGTTCTTCCCTAAGGCCCTTACTGAAGAGGGATGTTTTACAGAAATGGACAGTCTCTTCCAAATTCCTACGATTCAGCCAGCACCCCATCACACACATCAATACCGTACCTATTCTAGCTACTTCACCCTCTGAGCAACACCACAGCCAAGTTCCTCGGAAGAGGAAAAGCTGCTGGAAGAAAAAACAGAGAAGAGACATGAGAGAAATAATTCCATCTTTTTCCTCCGCTAACAGTATTGTATCAGCATAACATGAAATAGCTGCTTCTCCTAGGGGTTTTCCTTCCTCTTCCCACTCTACGCCCTTTTACTACGAAAACACTGCAAAAAAAAAAAAAAAAGAGATTAAATAATTCTTCTACAGCAGCAGTACATCTGCAGTAGTTAGGATGTGACGTGATAGAAATTAAGTTACTGTCAGATTTGGTGCAGGTGTCGTTTTTCTTTGGATTACAGTTTTGCAGCTTTCTCCCTCAAAATCCTTACGGCAAGATTTGGAAATGACATCACAGGTTGCAAAAGCAGAATAAGCTTCTCATCAATTTCTACTACCCAGGCACTATAATAAGAGCTTTTTTGGGTTATTTGGTTGGGGTTTTTTTGCCATCTACCTCATTTCTTTGCCAACGGAATGCAGAATCATCATTAGTCTTTCCAGCATGCAGCAAATTAAGTTCCAGTGAATTGTCTCTCCCAGTTTCAGGTGTGGGCAGATAAGCTCTTTTCCCTTGCAGCTCTCCTAAGGGGCACACTTACCTTTTCCACTCAACAACTACAACCGGCCCAGATTTTAAGAACTTCTGCCAGAAGATGCACAATATTAGTGCCGCCTTGAAGAACGCTATTTAATCACCGGGTATCAGGGCAGCGCAGCGCCCGGTGCAGGGGAATTGGTTATTCCAAGACACCGTCTCATGCTGACATGCCCTGATGTCGGCTAACTTTGGGGTTTCCCTCAGATGCGAATTCAGCATCCCAAGGTGCTTTGTATGGCTGTAAGTGTAGATATTGTTGTGGCACACAAGACGCATCAGACAGCTTTTTGTCACTCACGAGATGCAGAGGCACCTGTAACAGAAGAAACCTTACACTGACCACAGGAAGCGGAGGGGGAATAAATATATATTTGTAAATTAGATCCCCAAATCTTCGTACCAGGCTGTGTAAACCTTTATCCTGATGCCGCACAGCTACTTGTCTGTTACGCCTTTGTGACCGGACCCACCAAAACTCAACACTGTTCCCTCCCTGATCTGGAAGTGGTAAAGGACATGACGTGACATCCCCCCTGGCTCTATACTGCCAGGGCACCTTCATCTCAGCACCCTATACAGGTAGCATACAGGAAACCTGCCCAACTGCTTCCTGTATTTCCCAATACCCTATAGTTTAAGTCACAAAGAGAAGCTTTTCTTAGTACGTCAGACTTGGAAAAAAATTTTGAAAACAATCAGAAGCGATCCAGGAATCTAAAAAGCCTTTCCAATAGCAGCTTGGATTCCATGAAGCTTAACTCTCATGAGAGATAAAGTGAGACTAGGAGGTCCCAGAACTCCTAGACATTTTTTGGAGAATGTGACCATTTCTCTAGGTACCACCTTCTCTCTTCATGTATTTTTCATCTGTTTGTTCTCCTACTTCTGCCATCCCCTTGCTTAACCAATCTAACGATCTATTTTCTTCATCATCTCATCATCTTCACACGTCTCCCCTTTCCCCTGTAACTCCTGGAAGCCTGTGTGCACATACACCAAAAAGAAAGGATGCTATTTTGGATTCAAAGGCCTCCTGCTCCATTGCAGTAATGTTCTAGAAGGTGGCGTTACTTTGGGCCTAGAGGAGTGAAGGAGGATGATTCACGCTGCGGGAACCCACACTCCCAGCTCATGAGCATCACACTCTTTAAATCTCAGTGCCCTGATGAAACAGGGAGGCTGGTGGGACATGGGGGATGGATGGGAGCTATGCTGGCTGCATCCCACTGGTGTTCCACCCCCACCGAGACCCCCCCGGCTGGCTCCATTTCCCCGCTATTTCAAGAACTGCCACACTTCGCTCTCAGTAGGCTTCTGATGTAAAGGGCAGCAGAACGCTATAAAGCACAAGGCTATTATCCCCGGGTCGTGGCAAAGCCCAGCAATCTCCAGACAATCACGGGTTCGGATAATAGAGCAGCCCATTTCTGCAGGCTATAAAAGTATGAAGGAAGGGTCTCCTGAGCCAGCACACAACTCACAGCCAGTTGGCGAGCTCTCCAAGTCACTGACAGACAGATTCTTTCCCCGAGGCCGGCTGGCTTAGAAGGAGGCAACACCAGTGATGCTCTAGGGCTTCAACACGGACAATCACGTCGGAAAGAGATGGAAAAGACCTAGCAGGTCACCAAGTTCATTTATCTGCCAATGCAGGGAAAGATTTATGTGCTCGGAGTATAACCAGTACACCAGCACTTGAAGACTTGTATTTTCACAACAAACCTCAATGATCAGCTCTGGCATTTGGGTGACTGAGGCCTCTGGGCTAGACTGATTCAGATCACCGAGGTCTGACTCATCAGAACATGGAAATAACCACCACCTCTAAATTAATACAGCAATTAGGAGCTGCCAATACACTTTGCTTGGTTCAGAAAGAACTTACTCTATACAGCAGAAGATCCTTAAGAAACTTCAGTGGAGAGATCTTTTATCACCAAACAGAAAGTAAACACAAGACAGAACACATTTCTTAGAATAAAATCATTGAATTGTCCAGGTTGGAAGGGACCTTTCAGATCATCTAGTCCAACCATCAACCTAACTGATAAAAAACCATCACTAAACCATGTCTCTAAGCACCATGTCAACCCATCTTTTACATATCTCCAGGGATGGTGCCTCAACCACTTCCCTGGGCAGCCCATTCCAATGCTTGATAACACTTTCCGTGTTTGTGAATTCCTGCGTGTGAATTACCATGCTCTAGTGGCGGAGATTGTTGGGCTGGGTTGTTTGTTTTGTGGGTTTTTTTTGGTGTTTGTTG
>JAOXNH010000031.1:60939182-60949867 GCA_028566575.1 Bartramia longicauda
GAGCCTTCTCTTCTCCAGGCTGAACAACCCCAGCTCTCTCAGCCTGTCCTCATAGGAGAGGTGCTCCAGCCCTCTGAGCATCTTCATGGCCCTCTGGTGGACCCATTCCAAGAGGTCCATGTCCTTCCTGTGTCATGAATGAGACACGCATAGTATATTGTCTTGTCTTGCACTGTTTGTTGTGTTCTTTAAAACAAAAAGTAATTGTGACTTAAACTGACAGAATATTCCATGCAATTATACTTGGACTGTGCCTGGAAAACATAAGTCCTGGGAGCACTCGCCATGTTAGGAGTATAACAAAGACTGCACGTGATGTGTCTCAAGGTAGACCTGGTCCGTGGGGACATACCATGCAGAGGCTGGGGCCATCCCTGGAGGTGTTCGAGGCCAGGCTGGATGGGGCTTTGAGCAACCTGCTCTGGTGGGAGGTGTCCCTGCCCATGGCAGGGGGTTGGAACTCGATGATCTTTAAGGTCCCTTCCAACTCTAATCATTCTGTGATTCTATGATTCTATGACCGAAGTTTCCCCACTGTTAAGGTTTGCGGTTTGGCATCTAGGCAGTGTCCTTCTGATCTCTAAAATGGCTGAGAGATCCTCCTTTGAGAACTTCACATCCGTTCGAGCAGGTGATGCCTCGGCCTTGCCACTGACAATATTTCTGTTCCAGGTGCTTAATTATGGGCTTATATGGGAAGAAACATGGGCCGCATCTAAACCAAGCAGGAGCTGTCTTTGAATCTAAGATTCTCAAGTTTAATAAATGCCTGTGGTTATCTCCATATAAAAAAGCCCAGGAGAGCAGCTAGCTTCAGCATGGAACTTTAGATTGATAAATACGGAGTTCATACATTTTACCTGCAAATTATAAATCAAACTTAGACATTTTCTCCAAATTATAGCCCATTTTCTCCTAAATTATCTCTTCCTCATCTCTAGGCATTCTGTAACTTCAGTGCTCTAGAGCGTGCATTTGTCTTTCCTCTTTGTTCATATTTTTCTGTGGTTTATGTTGTCAGGGGTGTGATATATCACAATCCTGCGTGTGCTTCTTGGCAAACCAGTGCTGAAAACAGCATCTTGTTTGCACGGACAAATAGCAAATAATGCAAATCAAATCAACGAGAACTGTAATTTAAACTCACTGATTAAAACAATTGTTAATGATATTAGAAACTCCATCATTTGAATAGTATTTTTACTCGTTAAAGCTGTACAACTGCTAGGGTAGGTAACGCAAACAGAATCTTTTTCCCAGTTCTGCTTTGCTTTCACCCAATTTCTCTCCTTCTTTTTCTTGGTCTTGTAGTATTCCAAACTCAGAATGCTCTTGCAGGAAGAGCTCTGCTTGTGAGAAAGATAACCCTCTAATAGCCCTCATTTTTGCAGGATGTCACTCATTTTAATCCCAGAGCTGCTCCGCTCCCTACAAACATAAGGTTTTAACTTTTATTGATGATAATTATTCAAATGAGAGGTAAATATTCATGAAAGGTTATTAAAACAAAAACAAAACCACCAAACAACTCTCAGTGTTTCTAGCTCTCATGATTTTATCAAAAGTCTGATGAGAGCTTGTGTTTTTCAGAAAGCCCAATCTCCTGGATGAGAATAACCACTTTCTTTTGAAGTAAAAGAAAGATTCAAGGCAATAAATAAAAAATAAGCTGAAATGTGCCTTGAGTACACTTGATAGGATCAGAAAGAAAAGAACCCAAATATGTATTTTTAAGTAAGCACTTTTAGTGCCTGTTACCAAGCCGTTTGGCAGCTTCTTTCAGCTTTCCTGATCCTTTCTGTCTGTCTTACTGGGGGTTACTGTGACACCCCTGCGTAACAGTCCTGGTTGGGACCAGGTTCCTCTGCCAGCCTCCAGGCAGATGTGTATGGAGATATGGCTCCTGCTGTAACTCAGGCAAGTCAAAAAGAAGGTGATAGAAAAGAAGTACTATCGCCTCAAGTTTATAAATAGGGAACTGAAGAGAGGAGTAATCGTCTTGCCCAAGAAAACCGAAGTTTCAAACATCACCAGGAAGCAAAACCGCAGGTTTCAAGAGTACCATTTTGCTGGTTTAATTGCAAAACTAACAAGGTGTCTTGATTCTTCTCCTACCTGCTGCAGTCGCTGCTTTTGCACCGTTACCGTGCCAACATCAGAAGAATGCAGTATTGTCACTGGACATCTGAGGAAAAAAAAGAATCATCTCTCAATCTTCCACTTCAGCTACCAGGCCGTTGTCTTTGTCTCCAGATCCGTTATCTTCTTTGCTTTCTTCCTCCATACATTCACGAGATAAACTTATCTGCTTCTAGTGTTTCATCTCCCTTCTCTGCAATTCTGCTTTGTGATCAATCTTTCCTTCAGTATCTTGAGCTCATCTGTTTTTTCACCAGATTACCCTCCACTTCTCTAAGCATTTTCTACATTTCATTAAGGAGACTCCAGACTTTTTTAAAAAAAAAGTTGTGGGTTTTTTTGTTGGTTTGTTTTTTTTTTTTTTGGCCTGGACAAATTACACATTCAGAATCAGATCCGAGCTATTGTGGCTCCTTGATGCAACTGCTCAGGTAAACATATGTAGGAGATTTAACCAACAGTTTTCACTTGTAGGAGATTTAATCAACAGTTCTAAAACACAGCTTTCAGAAATCATTGTCTTTGTCAGACATTAAGAAAGGAAACAACCCATTTGTTTTATCCGCGGGTAAGCCAATGAATGGATCGCTTCAAATTTTGCAGCTTATTTTTGTCAACGTTTGTCTCTTGCACTAACATCATCATTACATCCATGTCTAACTCTAAAGAAATATATGATTAAAAAAGCAGTGTAAATCCTTAAGATCTGGACAGGCTACATAATTGAAATGTAATGAAAACATGTAGTGCTTGTCCCCTGAAGGATGATTCAGTCTGACTCTCCACAGATGTTTCAGGGTTCCATTTAATCAGGGTTTAAATACTTCTGAATGAGGATATAACCTATCGTAGATAAAACATCCACTTTAGTACCTTTGCTAATTTATATCAGCATTATTCTAGTTCATGTTCTTGCTAATCTGATGACAGATAAATACACACTCAAACCCTTAGACACACATTTTGGAGGAAGCTTCCTATGTTTGTGGGTGGGGTGCTATTACTTTTAGGGTTTATCTGTTCCCCTGTTTGTTTGCTTCCCTTTGCTTTTGCCTTCCCTTCTCAGAGGCTCCTTTCTGTCCATTGATATTCCAGCTGCGCCTCCTCAATTTTCTCAGGTTCATTGCTGGTTTCACTACCCTGTATCAGCTCTTCTACTTCACATGCATGATCTGTCAGCGGGACAATATGATCTGCAGATCAGAAGCAGTTTAGCAGTTATTCATTTATGTTGAATCCTTTTGTGCCCAGTCAAGTCCGTGAAGGACATATCTTAGGCAAACAACAAAGATCTTTAAAGTGATGGTGTTTCTTTTTTCCTCTTCAGCAGTTTTGGACCTTCAATGTATTCTATTCCTCTGTGTATTAGATGCTGCGTGTAACATTAAAATTGGAGACAGTCTTTATTTTCTTTGGCTTTTTTTTTTTTATTATTTTTAAAGCTATTGTATGACTGTTAGCTGGTGCAAGTGGAGTTCAGAGTAGAGTAGGTCTCTCCCCTAAAGAGAGTGGAAAAAGGAGAATTTGAGGGAAGGCACAGAAACTGTGATCTCACAAACCAGCTCTGCTGTATAGATTTTCTAGGAGCACTATATTACATCTAACTGCATGTGTAAGTGCTTTCAACAATTTTGTTTTAAAGGCTGGTTTCTCCAAGGCCCTGTGATGTTGCAGCATCTAACTTGTAGGGCCGCTTCCGTCTAGAGAAATATTCAGCCTCTTGTAATATGGAAGTTTTCATTGGAAAACTGCTGTTTGGGTACTTCCTGGCTAGCTAGGGCTGAAGTGCTCAGAAAATGGGTAGGATGGTTGGCAAGAGGTGTTTGAGCAGGATGCCAGCCCTTAGATATTCATGGAATCATGGAATTGCCGAGGTTGGAAGGGACCTTTCAGATAATCTAGTCCAACCATCCCCCTAACACTGACAAAAACCATCACTAAACCACGTGCCTAAGCACTACATCTACCCACCTTTCAAATACCTCCAGGGATGGTGGCTCAACCCCTTCCCATTCCTAGTAAACACCCATTATACAGAACTGCTCAGTTCAAACACACTCTTGTGTCGATATACTCAGCCTGACACCAAGCATGAACTTCAGTGAAGTCCCCCAAAACCATCAGGCTGTGGAGGAGGCCCTGGAAGGTGCTGGGGGGAGTTCAAATCCAATTTGGCCATGAAGGCTCTAGGTTCTTTAAGAACATCTGTAGAATGAATTGGTTTGATCTAAGCTGTATTGGAAAAATTTGGCACTGCTGTCTCTGTTAGCGATAGTAGATAACTGTGTAGGTATTATCAAGAAGTTATTTTCTGTTCACCAGAAGAATTCATAGCTCTTCTTCCCCTCACCCTAAGAATAAGGACAAATCAGTAGGAACTAGGAGACTGCAGTAGAGAAAAAAAGTACGAAATCTCAGAACCTGTTTTAAGGCCTTGTCATTACGATTGAATATAGAGCTAGTGTAAATGAATTCTGTTTTCCCAGAGGCATCAAAATCCTCCTGTCAAGACAGTCTCTCAAGGGAGACTGGAAAGTCTCTCACTGCCCTCCTTGCATTATTATTATTTCCCTTAAAATATAGTGCTATTGATGTAACTAAAAATGCAATATAAGATCAGAGAAAATATTTTGTCAAGTGACTCAGACAGGCACAACTGATGGGTACTAAGGAAACGTGTATTGCATTTTATGTTCCTCTGAGTGTGTTAGAAAAATATGTGAAACAGTTCATTTTACTAAGAAATCCAGGTGGGGAATTCAAACTACTTTCTGCTACTATGAAATTGAAGAGTGACCTAGTCCTGTCATCAGATCTGACACGAGTGGCTTTTCAGACTTGCAAGTTCATTTTTCAACTGGTGGGACATATCAAATCCCTGAAAGCTGTCTGACCATCGTGAAGACATTTATTGCTGTGATCACACCAGACTCTTCGGCACAAAGACCTTTGCTTTACACATGTGGTCACCGCTCGGCAGACTGTAAGCAAAGAACTAGGTGAGGAACATGAAGGACAACCCGCCTGATCCCATGCTTCCTTGTCAATGTAGAAGGAATAAAGAAAGAAAGTTTGCTGACAGAGAACACAAAACTTAAATTGAAACAGAACTTGTTGAGAATATCACAGCAAAATAATTTTCCATTCAAAACTGTCTATCTGGAAAAAAGAAAAATGTATGCGCTTTGGTGTACAGTTTTTCTGGATTAATGAGGAAATTTCTCATCAAAGCCTGACTGCAAGCCTTAGGATGGGCAACAGGACCGTACAGAGACACTGAGCTGAAGTCTGCCTGTTTTACATACAAATTGTGCAGACCTTTGGGACTTCAACCTCAGTCTCTTCTAAGTGAAGTTTGGTGAGCATGCTTTTATCTTCATGGAAGCTTCTCCAGTTGGTAAAAGCAGTTAAACATTAATTGGATCAAGGAGCTGAAGCTTGGGTTTCTACATCCCAGATAAAGCCATAACTGGCAGGATAGAGCCTCCCTCCCTTCACATAAATGCTTAATTATAAAAGTGCAACAGCTTTAGCAGAAGAAATTAAGAGGTCTGTTTCTGTGCTCCGGTTTGAATCAGATGGAAAGAAGTTAAAACCTGTAATTCCTCTGTCACAGGAGCCATTGGAGTAGATGCTGTTCTAGGGTGACTGTCTCTTTTCTTTTCCCTTGCTGCTTTCTTGTATTAGTGATGTTTTTACTGATGAGATTACCATCCTATTAAATTATTATTCCAGTGAAAGTAAATCTATACCTTTAATTTATTAATTGCTGCTTGCTTTACCTTTCAATTCCACAGCTTTTGCTTTTTATTCTTAGTGCCTAACGGTTTATTTTTAAAATAAACTTTTTCACCGAGGGCTTTTTCTTCATGCTTGTTGGTCACCGAATCAATTTAAAATATAATCTCCCGGCCCTAGTGAGAAGTCATATGTGGGTGGTATGTTTATTTATTTACTCTGACAAAGGGTGGAGGCACCAAACAGTCAGTACCAAGCAGAACCTCATAAAACCACGACAGGGCTGAGGGCTCTGGCTCGTGTTCAGCAGTGGGCAGAAACCACAGGCTGAAGCAGATACTCTCCCTGGCCCTTGCCTTGTCCTCTGGATGCAGCTTGTGGGGACAAATGAAAATTATGAAACAGCCTCAGAACCACGATTTTAAGCCAAGCCTACGGAAATGAGCGAAAATTAATTTCCATTAATGCCATGTGTGTCTATGGTACTTTCTTTAGCCATCTGTTTTATATCTGCCACCTTCTGCAAATGAGATTCCTGAAACCTGCCAACAGGGCACAAGGAGTGGTTTTGAGGGTGTGTACTAGCAATTTGGTGTGGCTAGCTGTATGCAGAGATAAGGAGCCAAAGACTTTCAGATCCCTGCTGAATAGGTCAGACCCTACATGGTTTTGCCAGAAATAATATTTTCTCCGTGAAGGGTTTTCTCCACCATGGACTTAAAAGTTTTGTATGTATGTTCACTGAAAGGGTTGTCAAGAACTGGAGCAGGCTGCCCAGGGAAGTGGTTGAGTCACCATCCCTGGAAGTATTTAAAAGATGTGTGGACGTGGTGCTGAGGGACATGGTTTAGTGCTGGAGTTGGCAACATTAGGCTTACAGTTGGACTCGATGATCTTAGGGTCTTTCCAACCTGAATGATTCTTTATCAAGGTTCTTGTTAAGTAGAAGCATCTTTGCTCTACAGGAATGTGTACATTTAAAGGCTGGAATAAATAAATAAAAATAACTAGTGCTTTCACCACTGGAGGTGGGGTCCAAGAGGACCTCACTGTTTAAGCAACTTTAGGCCTAGAAGATGCGGAGAGACCTGTGGTAGAACATTAAATGCTACGAGGAGCCTAATTCCCATCCAAACTTTAAGACTTATGGCCCTTCTGCTTTAAAAGAAGCAATAACACTATTGTCTAACGGAGTGTACTGAGTACTGAGGCCCCTCGGTGTTCCCGTGTTTGAGTAGGATGGCAGCCAATATGTGTACGCAAACAACAAGACTTTGGTGGAACACTGCTGGTTTTTAGGACCCTCTTATGAGCTTGCTGGGCTCAGTCATAGTTGTTATCAGTTCCAGACTGTTCTCAGCCTGTTCCTAAAATAAAGGTAAAAAAAATCCACACAGTAAGAACAAAGAAGTCCAAGCTTAGTCCAAGTTAAGGCACTTGCTGGGGTGTTTTTGTGATGGAGAGTGCACTCTGCACCCTCCAGTTCTGCACCGTTCATGGGTTTCACTAACAGCACAATGTCATTTGTCTCAACTTTAGTGGCCAGGCAGATTCTGACACACCAGGAAAATGTATCTGTTTCAATTTGGTATTTAACAAGGTGCACAGATGGTGTTAAAAAGCAGGTAGAAGTGGTTAATCACCTGTGAATTTTAGGCATTTTTCTGCTGTCCATAGAGGACTTTAGAGGTGCATTTACTGCATGGTTTTCTCCAGGATGATTTGCATTTTCATGGTTGTTTTCAATCAATCACCCCAGAGAGGCTTGCAAATCTTTTAATTCCAAAGCTGTGAAGACCTGCCTGTGTCCACATTCCTAGCGCAACAAATGATTTGGGACCTGAATCATGTGGTATTCAGGATTCGCGCTCAGGCATATCCCTACCTCAGCGCACCCTGAATTGTTTCATTTTACTGACACCATCTGTTTCTTGTGCCTAAACCAATTTGTATTCCATTTCAAGAGTTGTCCCCTATGCGCAGCTTTCTGACCTTGTAAATCGATCTCCCATACAGTCTGTAACAAATACTTTCCTGAAATCTGGATGAATTATGTCAACGATTTCGTCTTTATCAATTCAGCAAGGCATCGAAATGACCTTAATACATTTGTCAAACATGATCTTCTTTTAACAGTACCATGCAGCTTTCCCTTTACTAAATCACAGCTCTAACTGGATTGTAATCTTCTCCCTTATAAATGTTTCCATTATCTTGCTCACTACTACAGTCAGTCTTACAAGTCTGTATTTTTTTGGGTCTTCCCGGTGTCTCTTTTTGACAGCTACTGAAGCCACTCGACGGTGAAGTGCATTTCAGGTAAATATAATTGATATGCTCTTTAAAAGAAGAAGAAAGAAAATTAAAACCTAGTAAAATATACTCCTGGCGTTCGACAGTGGTTCTAGAAATTCACTGAGATGAATGGAGAATAAAGGAGGATTTCTTTATTGCTGGCAGTTAGTGGCATTGATGGATCATGGCGTAGCCCTTCTCAGTATGGCCAAATAATTTCACTGTAGAGAATTTTATATAGCTACAGCTAAAATTCAATGAACTGATTCAGAAGGTTCAGGATAAACTATAACAATAAGTTAAGCCCTTAAATCGATTTGGTATTTTAAAAGAAGAGGGACCAGCAAGATGTCATCTTCCTTCACAGATGTAACTTTAACTGGAACTGTAAATCCAAAGCAGAGTATTGGGGGACAAGGGTATATAACGTGTGATTTAAGATCCATCCTGGAAATCAGTGAGGATTTGAGTACACCAACTCTAAAACATAATCAGAGCGTTATAAGAGTCCATCCAGAAAGTTAGGAGGGTATCTTTTTAGAAGAATAAAGATAAATTTCATATCTTCAAGAGGCTATTTTTTAAGAGTGCCAGGCAAGTTGAGAAAAGAAAATGACTGTGAAAGAAGCAGCAGAGGCATAGATAACCACTCATCCTGCTATCCTCTCAAGATACGAGCTGGGGATGATTTCTATCAACAACTTCCAAATATAGCATTATTCAGCTTTCATTATGTTGTCAATCTAATTTGAATGTAAGTTATTCAGAGCACATGGCTGTTTTTGCCTTGTGTTTGCCTGTAGAGCCCCACGCACCCCAAGCCAGGGAAAAAAAAGGAGAATTATTGGATTAGAGGGAGATAACGTCCTCATTGAAAGTCCTGTGTGCAAACGCTTGTTTTCTAATCACCTTTGTGAAACCTGCTATACCACACAGAGCAATTCCTCTTCAAAGTGAGAATTGCAGCTTATTTTATACTAACCCTGTACAGCCTTTCTACTTGTGAGGAACGGGAGAAACTCCTGCCAACTTACATTAGTTACCAGGGAAAAAACCCACCTGAACTCCCAAGATTTGGCTTTGGTGATGACCTTAAGTTCACAGAGCTCTCAGGATTGAGCAAACTCCATGTTTGAGATGAAATCCTGAATTGACACTGAAGTGAAATAGAGTTTTTTTTCCTTGGCGGTAGAAAGGCCAAGGTTTCAATCCTCCCTTTTGAGACAGGAGTTATAGAAGTTTTTTGCAGCTGTGGCACGGTTGCATCAGCAGTGAGTGCTGTAGAGATAGCCCACAAGTAATACAGAAAATATTATCCCCAGGGCTTCAAGATCTAAGATAGCCACTGTGACCTAAAATAGCAGCTCGTTATGTGCCAACAAGTCCATCGCCTTTCTCTTAACTCTAAATAAGAGCATAAAAGTTTAGCTGAAGGGACAATTAGAGCCTGACAATGTGCATCTACCTGCCCTGTATCAGCCCACCAGGTAATTTTCTAGCTTTCAGCTTCCCTTTCCATTTTTCCACCTCTTTACAATAAATTTACTCTGAATTTCCCATTTTTGTTGCACTGGCTCTTTTTCCTCCTCTTTGTATTTTATTTTTGATCTCTTTCTGCCCTTTGGCTCTAGAAGGGCCCGTTTTCCCTCAGATTTTATTTTGTGTGCCTGTCTGTGGGCAGTTTTCCATGCTCTCCACCCCAGGGCCTGACTGAAGGATGAGTTCACCATCACGAAAGTCTAGCACAGAGAGGGTTTCCCCTCCTGAATCCTCAGATCTGTCGCATCCATGGCTCCCATCTCATTTCCAAGTGAGGCCAGAGCAAGGACTGGTGACTTTGCTGTAACTCTGGCAGCTACTTTTGGACACAAAGTGCACCTTTCCGTTGGGCGATACACAAGAGCTGGGTCCAGAAGATCTGTCCACAGCTCCCACTGAGCGTTCACTCCATTCCCTACGAGGGTGGGCTGGGTGTGTGAGCCAGGACTTTGAAAAATGATGGAAAGCACAAGAATTGACCAAACCAAGTCAGTACCTACCATATAAAGCTAGGGGTGCAAAAGGTATAGGCTTGAACTAAGCCAAATGCGTTGAATATCCAGCTGAGACTATAGTGGAAACAGATTAATATGTGAAGACAATATTGTTTCCAGCTCAACAGCTAAAAAAAAAATGGAAAAAAAAAAAGAATAAAAAAGTAAAAGGGAGAGGGAGAGGCTATTGATTGGGAAAAAGCCAGAAGATGGTTCTTGCCTTCATACAGCAGGGTGTAGGTACTAGGCAGCCCATTCCAATGCTTACTAACCCTTTCAGTGTAAAATTTTTCCTAATATCCAATCTGAACCTCCCCTGTCCCAACTTGAGGCCATTTCCTCTTGTCCTATCACCTGTGACCTGGGAGAAGAGACTGACCCCAGCTTCTCTACACCCTCCTTCCAGGGAGTTGCAGAGAGTGAGAAGGTCTCCCCTCAGCCTCCTTTTCTCCAGGCTGAACACCCCCAGCTCCCTCAGCC
>JAOXNH010000031.1:60955360-60975846 GCA_028566575.1 Bartramia longicauda
CCATAGGAGCTGTTGCCTGAAAGAGCGGTAAGAAGAGGGTACAGGAGAGAAAAGGAGCTTTAACAGCCAGGAGGAGATAAATGGGTGCCCTTTGGAAGCATAAATGAGACCAATAGGTAGAAAAATCATGTGGGAAAATTTCCAATGTTTACTAAGTTTTGTGGTTTTCTGAAGCACGTTTTGCTTATAGTTCTGTGGGCATAGATTATGCAGGATTCAGAGCACAAAGCCCTCTCAGGACTGCACAATGGTACGAGAAGAGAAACTGCCTGAAAACGTTGTCTCAAATGTCCGTTATCCCCAAGCACACAATGAGGTAAGATGGAAGTATTAGGTGCCTGAACTCTGCAGAGGTTTCCACTGAATCCATTGGGTATTCCACTACTGTCTTGGGAATATTTGACTGCATTGCCATGCTGTCAGATGGTTATGGTTCAGGGTACTTAGAGCAACCTAAGCAGTAATAGAATGGGCTAAACCTGCACCTTGAAACCCCAGAAGATGGAATGCACCCCCTGTGGGTGTCCAGAACATCTGACTGCATTCCCTGAAGCTGTGTACGCAGAGGTATTTCTTGCCTGAGGGAAGCAAATGCAGTCAGAAGCTCAGAACCCAGCAGAAAACATGTACAAATAAAGAGCAAAATATCCTTTCCCCCGGTTGATAGTAGGTTTAGGTTCCTTCCCACCCAGGTAGATTATAACTCTTTGGCCACTCTGCCTCTGCATCCACTCTTCCCTCCTTGCAATTTGCAGCAGTAGTCCTTTGGTATTTGCAGCTCTTTCCCATTTCAAGGGCTCCAAGTCATAATAATGTGATTTATTAGGAAATACACAGATGAGCACCCGCTGAGGTCCAGCTCTGCTCTCCTCCCCAGCCAGCACCATCTCTCACCGCGGAGGTACAGATCTGCATCGTTGCTCCATCCTGTCTCTGACCATGGATTGCACCCAGGAGAGGAGCTGAGAGGGCTCAGTTCAACGTGTGGTGTTCCTGGTCAGAAACCACCTCTCTCTCCAGAACAGGACTCTTTCTACTCCCTGAGCTGCTCATGACCCCACGTTGCTTATCATAGATCTCAGGTGCCAGAGGAATTGAGGATAGGTGGGATATGCAAGGAAAGATCTTTGAAAATAGCCTTTTCCCTTTCATCACAAAGGGAGTCAAGCAAAAGGAGTACCCCTTCTTCACCTCTGAAGCTTCTGGCAGGGACACCAAATTTACAGCCACTGAAGCACACCTCCAGCTGTGCACAGTGCAGTGATGCCCAGCCCAAGAAACCCACATGCACTGCAGAGACCTGAGGATCTACCAAGCCCAGAAGTGCTGTGTTGGTGCAGTTCTTTGCCTCAGCCACCTACCCCTGCCAGCCACCTACCCCTGTTGGGTGGACAAGCCTCCAACCTGATCCTGGTCTCCAGCAGCACCGCAATCACACGGGTCAAACATAGTGCTCTTGTTGTTCCTCTTACCTACCTAGCCATCTGCTGAGAATTAACCCAAACACAGCATGCACCAGCTGAAGTCCTTCTTTCATTCTATTTTTTTGAAAGGCATCTGGCAACCTGCTGGTAATCACTACCTGCATGGTCTTTCTCAGTAGGCAGCCAAGGAGGACGAGGCAGAAGTCCCTCGAGACGCTCCGTCTTTTTTTCCTTTAACTGGGCAGAGAGGTAGGTCACTGCTGAGCAATCTCTAGCCCATGCAAAAGGAGTATGTTATCTTGGCAACACTTCAAATGCCTGCTGACCTGAAGAGTGAAAGACTGGAGACGAGAGGTTAAGTAGTTCGGTGCGCTGAACGCGTGGCGTGGTAGCTCCTTTTTACTTTTCTTGAATTTCCATCTCCTGTGCAGCTCTTGACAATAAATGTCATATGTCTTATTGTAATAGATATTACTAGCAAAAGGCAAATGCATTTCTGAAGGATTGAATTTGTTGCCGTGGGAGGCAATACAAATAATTTGGGGTTAAATACAAAGAGACAAAAGAAAGCTCTCTTGTTAAAGTAAATACAATCTCATTGCTTTGCATTCAGTTCGAGAAGGTTCATGAATATCCTTGTTTTCCGTAACCTTGCACATTATTGAAAAAGATCTTTCATTTGCTTCTACTCTTCGCAATTTCCTTAGGTATTCTGTTTCCTTCCATCTGCAGAAACTGAGTCGTGTTTCGTGCGCTTGACAAACCATCAACATCTGCATATGAAAGATTTCAGAGAGAGAAGAAACAGTAAAAAAAAAAAAGAAGATGGAAACCTTTCCTAATCATTTCCCCTTTGCTTTTCATAGACTCGCGTAATAGGTTGTATCCAACAGTGGATTTTTCCTGAAAATATATTTAAACTGAGCAAAGTCACATTTGACTTGTTGACACTAGAGAACAAACTCAGTGAAAGAAGTAGTCTGTCTTGCTGAGGAGCTGCCTCAGATGGAAGCTGTGTGCTCCTCACAGGAGTGTATTTGTATCTTCAGAGAGGAACCAGTTGGAAGATTGGTCTTGATTTGACAACATGAAACAAAAATACAGAGTTATGCAGATGTGATAGCTGCTGGAGGTAGCGCCCGTAACTGGAGGGTCACCAACCAGCACACCAAGGTGGCACGTTTGAGTACCCACTCAATGTCACGCTGCAAAAAGAAGGGCAGGAGGAAAGGTTCTGTGAGCATCCAGGCATCCTTTCTGCTCTCCTACACAAAACAGTTTATAACTGCTGTGCCTCGGTTTCTTGGCAATGACGATTGTCAGGTTTTACCAATTAGGGGAAGGGAAGGCCCAAACCCCACCCTTATGAGCTGGAGCAAACTTCCTCACCAGTTGGTACAAAATAAGCTGCAGGAGCAGTTGCCACACACTGTGCCCTCTCCAGGTGGAAGGAGTTGCTCCCCAAGGAGCTCCCATCCCCATCCTCTGTTGCTCAGAGGAATTCAAATCCGCTGCTTATAACACTCTTGTCTTCTGCCCAAAAGAGCCGCACACCCTTGGATGCTGCCTGTGTCCAACAGCCACACATCATTTCCAAGGAACAAAGGGAGTTGCTGATCTATTATTTCCAAGTGTAGACTCCGGGGAGCCCCAGAACTGCAATACCAGACCCCGTCTCCCCACAGGATAGGGGAGGGTTGAGCATTCCTACTACCTAAGCTCTTACAAATAAGAGAGGACCCAATAAACCTTCTTCTTAACCCACCCACACCGAGACCCCAGGAGCAACTCATAACCTACTTCAGATCAGAGGGTTTGCAGAAGACCATTTTGTCATTGTCGTAATGACTCTAGATAATTTTTGGTGTTTACTTCAATATCACCATATTCATGGATAACTACAGGTACTTGGTATTCTTGGGTTGAAAGGGAAGATCCTGATCTAACTGTCAGTGTAGATGAGTGAAGGTGAAGTACAGCAGGGAAGAAACCCATGGATGAGCCTGAGATGTTTTTAGTGAAGGCAAACTTAATGCCTTGGGCTGCAGTTGGGAGCAGTAGGAGTGAATCACTCTCTTCCCTAAATTATACCACTGCGTGGGGCACGCATCAGACATTAGCAAGCTCCCAGTTATTCCAGAAGTTAGTATGCTGTGCCAACTCATTACTTCCTAAATAGCTTCAGTGTCAGTGCTAAGTGGTGACTTAACTGACTGCTGACATTCACTACAAGGTCACTAAGCTAAGTCTATACTTAGGAACACTTTGGTGCTGCAAATGACATGGAAGTGATTTCATCTACACGCATTTTGACGAGGACAAGAGGCACAGGGAATTAAATATTCTTAGAATGGCTGGATTTTCTGTGCAAGTGGGTGTAAGCAGTATATTTCTTCTTTGCTCTCCTTCCATAGGGGGAAGAGGAAGAGCTAAAAGGAAAAAAATTTTTACTGGGAGGATGACCGAGCACTGGCACAAGTTGCCCAGAGAGGTTGTGGAGTCTCCATCCTTGGAGATCAAAAGGTTCTAGACATGGTCCTGAGCAACTGACTATAGGTGGCCCTGCTTGAGCAGGGGGTTTTGGACCAGATGACCTCCAGAGGTCCCTGCCCACCTCAGCCATTCCATGATTCTGTGACTTTTTCTGTTTTGGCTCAGGTCATGACAGCCTTTCCCATACCTGAATGCCTTCTCTCTCCTGACCCTTCCTATCACAGGCCTGATCAACAAGGACAAAGAAGGTAGAAAACACAATTAATATTCAGCTCACTTGAAGAATAGGAGAAGGAGAGTCAGGAAAGCAAATGTTAAAGACAACCCCAATAAGGAATGGAATAACAGCTGAAAAAAGTGAACATTCCTGCATTTTTTCCTGAGGAACCTAGCATGCCTCTACTGATGACTGCAGTGAATGTGCAGCATTTCTCACTGCAGAGAGCTCTTCTTGACTGGCACAGCTGTCTTTACAGTCCACATATTGCAATGGATTCTTCCTTCCCTGTGCTCACTAAGAGCATCTCCCCAAAAGCGCAGTGCCTACGGTGAGATGACGAAGACATGTGCAGCTCTACCTGACAGCCTGGAGCTTTCAGCATCTTCATGAACTTCCAAATTCAAAGGGTAGTTCTCATCCCCCTACCCCTACAGCAGTTAGCACATCAGCAAGTGACCTATTTCCAACTGTATCCACTCCTCCAGCCCCTTGCTACTAAATCTTTGCCTATCCTAAAGATCCAGACACCTTAGAAATGCTTCCTGCAGCCCCTGTATACCAAGCAACATCACAGAAGGTAGCAGTACCATGTTCAAACTCCTGGTCACATTTGCCTAAATATTTCAGACTAGAACAGGACACTGAAGTCAACATCTTTTTAAAAAAGAGGTTTTTTTAGTTCATTACTTCCATGGAGAGGTAGTTTAGCATTTCCTTCTGAACCTTCCACGAGGAAGCTGGTCTCTTTACTGAGAAAAAGGGTCTTGGAGCTGCCCTGATGCCAAGCTACAAGAACCTGTTTGTTCTCCTCTGCCCACCACACCAAAGGGCCAGGAGCTGCACTCATTGGTAGTCCATCAAAAACATCAAAAGGCAAATTACCCTCATCTGACCTGCAGATGTTGATATGAGTCCCTCTACAACAATCAAGATAAATATCTCAGCTGTCATTTAAGGTGAAATGGCATACAGTTCTTCAAGCCTGATGATTCAGACATCATAATCTCCCAATGATGAGGAAGACAGAGGCAAATAAATTGAGGGCTAAGGGGAAAGAAAGAAAATTGAAAGGAGATAAACTCTCTATTACCTTCCATTTTACCCCCAAACCTGTCTTGATCCATATTTGAGAAAAGCAAAGGAACCAATCACTATTTGTTGCTAGCAGGGCAGCATGGGATTGGGAAATGTATCTGTATGAGTATACACTCCATCTGAAGCCAAAGGTGGCAAGAAGGCATTGAAGCGTGCCAGTTACTTTAGTATTTCACTTTATTTTCTTGGCTTAGGTGCTTGATGCACATTGGGATAAAGCACACAGGAGCTATGGAGCTCACAGCCCAAAAAGCAGTGAATTTTAATTTTTTTTTCTCTTACCTGCACCCATTTCCAGCCAGCAGTGTGCTTTAACCTCATCCAGCTGGTGTTGTGATGGGGAAGGAGAGCTGCCCAAGCTCTCACAGTCCCAACAGCGTGGGATTTTATAGGACAAGCTTCAAATGTGAGGTTTCACTTTTTCAAAATGGTAAAAATCAGGTGGCAGCTATTCCTGTGATAGAGGCAGATGCAATAAGTTGGTGGGGAGTAACTGCAGGACTCTGTAGTTACTCACTTCATTAAGTCTTAACTGTAACGATTTCAAGGTGCAACCCCAGCACCGTAATCAGATCCCGAGGTGACAAAGGCACAGCTAATTGTAATGAGCCTTCCTTTGAAATGAAAGGCCTGCAGTTTTCTCCCCAGATGCTAATGGTACAAAGCGGAGTCAGAAAATGCTGTCAGCAGGATGCAGGAGAAGCTGGGGATTCAAGGAGACCCCTGGGCTACGGAGTTTACAAACAAATAGTAGGCAGATGCCATTAACCACAATCGCTGATTTAACTTCTATTTCCCCTTTCTATTTCTGGCTTGCTCTCAGAAGCATCCCAAGCAAACCTGCACCATCTTGGCCTCAGTCGTACTTTGCTTTCTGTAAAACTCCGGTGAAACCATTTATATTTCATACCGGCAAGGCCATAGAATCATAGAATTGCCTGGGTTGGAAGGGGCCTTTTAAATCATCTCGTCCAACCATTAGCCTAACCCTGATAAAAACCATCACTAGACCATGTCTCTAACCACTATGTCCACCCGTCTTTTAAATATCTCCAGGGATGGTGCCTCAACCACTTCCCAGGGCAGCCCATTCCAATGCTTGATAACCCTTTCAGTGTAGAAATTTTTCCTAATATCCAATCTGAACCTCCCCTGGCGCAACTTGAGGCCATTTCCTCTTGTCCTGTTGCTTGTGACTTGGGAGAAGAGACCGACCCCCACCTCTCTACACCCTCCTTTCAGGGAGCTGTAAGGAGAAAGAAGAGAAAGAAATGGAAGAGTGGCGATGATGAAGATGCAGAGAGCAGCACTGCTCCCTCCTTCCACATTCCAGCCCAGGCTCCACACCGACCCCACCAGCAGTGGGTGGCAAGGACTTTCTTGACCCCGCTGGCCTTTCATTCACGGGACTAAAATGGAGAATTAATTGCCAGGGCACACCTGCAGCTGGCAGATGAGTCAGCCCCAAGGGGCTGCTGAGTCAGAAGAACTGAAACAGCCACTGAAGTTGGAAAATGAGCATTCTTGTACAATCCAGTGCTGATGTCCAAGCAGGAAATAGAAATGAACTTTGGAATAAAAGTCAACAATTGCAAATGAATAAAAATGGGAGCAACACTACCAGAAGCCCTTCATTCTGGTGATGTCATGGTTCCTAAATGCCCTTCAGAAATGCAAATTGCCTACAATGTAATAAAAAGGGCATTTTCTAGAGTGTGCAGAGCTTGCATAGTTTAATTAAGCATAAACTAGGGTGACTCTGGAAAGGAAAATGATGTGGATTGCATTCTCTGAGTGACCTTGGAAAGGCACTTAGATACTTTCTCTACACAGCAATTAAGTAAACTCACACTTCATAGGCTGTCACTCCTATTCCTTTACTTTATTTAGAAACATATTTTTTGTTCTCCCTGATTCCCTGATCTCATGTTGATTTATCTCTGTGCTTAGAAAATGTGATTTGTTTCCTTCAAGGTAACTAAACATTTGTCTACAGCCTCACCATCTCTGGTTTTCTAATCTCTACTCCAATATTACTTGTATTAAACTTGTGGCACCTGCTTTCCTTGCTTTCCACCAAACTCCATCTAGGCTACCTGACTGACGTGGCAAAACTGGAATAAGGAGATGCCTATAGAAATTTCTCATCCAATCTTCCCAAGACCAACCCAGTGGCCTTCTACGATGGAGTGACTATGTCAGTGGACAAGGGAAAAGCTACGGATGTCATCTAGCTGGACTTCTGTAAGGCCCTTGACATGGTCCCCCACAACATCCTGCTCGCTGAATTGGAAAGGTGTGGATTTGATGGAGGGACTGTTCAGTGGATGAGGAATTGGTTGGATGGTTGCATCCAGACGGTAGTGGTCAATGGCTCAATGTCCAGATGGAGATCGGAGACAAGTGGTATCTCTCAGGAGTTTGTACTGGGACCAATACTGGTCCATATCTTCATCAATGACATAGACAGTGGGATTGAGTGCACCCTCAGCAGGTTTGCAGATGACACCAAGCTGAGTGGTGTGGTTGACACACCTGGGGGATAGTATGTCATCCAGAGGGACCTGGACAAGCTCAAGAAGTGGGCCCATGTGAACCTCATGAGGTTCAACGAGGCCAAGGGAAGGGTCCTGCACCTCGGTCGGGGCAACCCCTGGTATTAATACAGGCTGGGAGATGAAGGGATTGAGAATAGTCCAGGGGAGCAGGACTTGGGGGTACTTGTGGATGAAAAGCTGGACATGAGCCAGCGATGTGTGCTCACAGCCCAGAAATCCAACCACATCCTGGGCTGCATCAAAAGCAGCAGGGCAAGGGAGGCTACTCTGCCCCTTTGCTCTGGTGAGACCCCACCTGGAGCACTGTAGTCAGCTCTGGAGCCGTTGGCACAGGAAAGACATGGACCTGTTGGAACAGGTCCAAAAAGGGCCACAAAAATGGCCAGAGGGCTGGAGCATCTCCCCTGTGAGAATAGGCTGAGAGAGCTGGAGTTGCTCAGCCTGGAGAAGAGAAGGCTCCAGGGAGACTTTATAGTGGCCTTTCAGTACCTAAAGGGGACTTACAAGAAAGATGGGAAAGGCTCTTTAGCAGGACCTGTTGCCATAGGACAAGGGGTAATGGCTTTAAAGTAAAAGAGGATAGATTTAAGCTAGATATTAGAAAGAGGGTTTCTATGCTGAGGGTTGTGAGACACCAGCACAGGTTGCCCAAAGAGGTGGTAGATACCCCATCCCTTGGAAACACGCAAGACCAGGCTGGATGGGGCTTTGGGCAACCCGATCTAGTGGAAGGTCTCCCTGCTCATTGCAGAGGGGTTGGACTAGATGACCTTTAAAGGTCCCTTCCAACCCAAACTAGTCTATGAAGACCCATATCATCTCTCTCAACCCAACGCACAGATTGTGAAAAGTGGTATCATCTCCCTCGCCTACCTGTCGAAGTGCATCATACCCCTCTGTCAATCATTCCAGGGTGGCATCTCCAGATACCTCCTTTCAACATTTTCTTCACTAGCAGCCATGGTGTTAGGTTCAGTTTGGCTTTGATTTTGCTGTGTGTGGCTTTGTAAGGAATCACATCTGACTTGCAACGTATGCAGCTACCCAACACGAATGTGGATGGCTCCAAACCATCCACTCAGACCTCAAGAAAACAGAATTTGCCTAGTGCTTCATAACATGGGCCTCATCTTCCAGCAACTTTCCTCCCATTCGAGATTTTGCAAAACTTCTCTGCAAATCATCATGCAGCTCTGTGGCAGGAATGGCAATGGTTTCTATGGGGAAGGTGGTACTGCAGAGGGGGTTAATTTTTTGTAGCTGTCATTTGTAACGCTTCCACAGTATCGGTCTCTTATTTTGTTGAGGATCTAACACCAGACTCTTACAGCTGTTTCTTACACATCTGCCATCAGCTTCACCTTCAAAAAGACCCTGCTCTGCCTTCCCCTTGAGATTTCCAGAGGGGTGGACCATCCCCATGTTGCTCTTCGGGAACGCTTTTCTCTTGGTATCTTGCTGTGACTTTCACGGAGGACTAGAAACTTTGTGAAGAAGATTTGAAGAAGGTGATAACGGGGTGGGGGAAAAGAAAAAAAACAAGTTCACCCGGCAAGGGCAAAGAAACCGTGGAAGGGCAGGTGGGAAAAAGGTGCTGATTTGGAGCTGATGTTTGATGGAGCTTCAGTGAACCACACCGCAAGGGCTGCTGACTCATAAAGAGGTGGAATACCCAAAAGGAAAGCAACGATCCTGGAGCAATTGCATCCCATTATGGTATGTCAGACATCTCTTTGATTGCAAAAAGCCTATAATTAGTTACAGAGAATTGCGCTGTTTCTGAAGAAAGAAGGGGAAACAAAAAGAATTATTCCCTGCGTTAGTGACGGGCAGGATCGGTGGATAATGCTCAAGGACTGCTTTAAATGAAATGTATTCACCGTTGATGGATTTATATTTATTTCTGGAATTTCAGAGTGAATGCCAATGATTCAGTAAAGTTTAACAAATCTTAAAAGACCCCCGCAGCAAAGATTTTAGTCTAGGAATTAATTTTAGGGCTTGGTTCCTATCCACTCTGCATGTAAGAAACCCACTTAAGTATCTTAAGTGTATTTTGAAAATTATTTTGAAAATTGAGATCTCTCGGTTTCGTGGAAAGAAAGAAAGAAAGAAAAAGAAAACAACTGAGTTAAATATGAAGTGAAAATAGCAGTAGTAGCTGCATTACATACTTGCTGACACTAGATGGGGTGTAAGGAAAGAGTGAAGGGGAAAGCCAGGGAACAGCAACACCTTGGACACCTTCTCAGGCAGAGAAGCTGAGGTTAACTAAGCTGAGCACGGCTTCCCCCACCCTTTCAAAGGCCAAACCCCATCCTAAATGGACAAGGACTCGTCTGCCTTCGTCCATCCCTCTGGCAGCGTGGATCTTCACAGCGTGGATGTTTTAACACACACAAGGCACTGCTGTTGGTCTGGTTAACTACACCTTATTCATACATTGAAAGAGTACATACATGTGTCAGTCAGCAGCACAGATCACAGAACAGCATCAGCTCCTCTTTACTAAAAAAAGCTCAACCTATATACAGCCTTAAAATGCTCCCACTGTAGCTAGCACACTGTATTAAACCTATGCTTATACAAACTACCGTTCTTTACATAGTTCTGTGTATTTTAGAACACATTAAAAATTACCAGGTGGCATGTTCTGTTATCCTTTCTCGCCGCCCTGATGGTCTAACGTTTGCAGTAAATTATGGATATGCATAGTTTATTTATTACTCAAAACAATTTCTATTGCAGAACACGGGCCACGGAGACAAAACTGTTGTTGCATTTGGAAAGGCAGGAAGTATTTCCCTGCCTGCGGCAGGGGAGCTGGAACTCCATAGTCTTTAAGGTCCCTCCCAATTCTATCCATTCTATGATTCTATTTTCAATGCTTAGTGATTTCTGTGGCTACGGCTGCCTCCTGCAGCTTTTCCTTGGGAGCAGGAAGAGCAGACCAAGGCTCTTTTTGAGACGCGGCCCTTGTTGAATCCTGAGAAATGTACCGTAACCTTTTCTTCATCGACTGGGGCTTTTTTTTTTTCCCTCCCTCTTTGCTGCTTTGCCCTCCTGTGCACTAACTCAGCAGAACAGGGTGGGGTGTCTGACTCCAGGCTCCTCCTGCAGCCGGGAGGGATGCTGAGCTGGGCTTTCTGACCAGCCGTCGCGGCCGCTCAGCAGAAGCAGCAGCCTGCCCGCAGAATTCATTTCCCTCACCGCCGCCTTCCGGTCCCGTGTGGATGAGCTAGGCTGCCCCGGATCACTTTATCCTCTTTATTAAGCCTGCCCCTGCAGAGATCATTTTAATTTAATTCAACTTGATAGCCAAGTCTCAAAAGTCCCCTTGGCTCTCAGACGAGTACAGTCTCCTGCTGTTGGATACACAAGCCCTTTTCCACCATCCTCTTGCTTCCCTTCAAGTAAAAAAAATGTCAAGATCCAGTATCTCTGAACCAGCTTTTAGCTCGGACTGATGCCCCCTGCTGAGGGAATGGTACTCACAGCGGGCCCTACGAGAAATGAGAAATGCCCCTCCTCGTCAGAATATCTGGCTCTACTTATAAAACACACACGCTCAACAGAAAAGCAATAATAAATGCCTTCCCACAACACAGGTTGAAAAAACCATCACTTGCCAGCCATACCCACTTTAAAGAGTAAACCAGGAACACGGTAAGGAATCACATTCGCTGGCAGACATATGAATCATCTCTTTGTTTTGTCGCATTTGTTAGCTCAATCCGAGGAGAGGTATTGCCCAAACCTGCTGCAGAGGGTTAGTTTGCATCTACCAGTCTGGTTGAAATCTACTGGCCTGGTTGAACCACCGGGACTGACACCGCACTGGGACCAGGAGGGCAGAGTGCAAGACTTCAGGTGGGCGAAGTTGCCAATCTCATTGAAAAAAACCCCAGGATGAGCACCTCCACAGGAAAAAAAAACCAACCTAATATGCACTTTTGAAGATGATGAGTTATGACTCTGACAGACCAGTAATAATTTTATTTCATAGCAGCGAGGCAAAATTTGGGGAAGGCTGAGATATGGCAGGTCACTGGTAGGTTATGACTCCTCGTGGGACTCCTTGTGTATAATCCTCTCCTGCAGCACTGCTCACATCTCAGGTGTCAGAAAGCCTACGAGGACATCTCTATTTGTGATAACAGGCCATGTTTCATGTGTCCAGAGGAAAAAGTGTGAAGCTCTGTCAGCACAGAGATGGTGAGATAGCCCTGAGCGTGAAGGAACAAAGGATAGTTTCCTTTGCTCCGCCTGCTTTATGCAAAGCCTCCCTATTATCCTCGGCAGAAATGCAGCAGCAAGACACGAGAAAACAACCTAGTGTGCTAAGTGGTGTGAAAACTTAAAGGAACACATTGTGTAAGTGAACTAAGAAGGGCTCTGATACATAACTTTGTTGGGTAAGGATGGTGGAGAGCCTCTCCTTATCCTGACAAAGGCTCTGTGCGCCAGGACTGCCCTATTTTAAGATATGAGACCAAATGCCTTGGTCTGTAGCCACCCAAAACACCAGTGCAGCATGGTCTGTTCACATCCTCCTGTTTCACCTTCAATGGCTTGGCAACCTGGCAAAAGGCTGGGGCTACTGAGGGGAAACCCTTCTTCTTGGAGCCAGGGTTAGCGCCAGCCTGAAACAGCTCCTGCTGCCTTGGTTTCAAAAGGCTCGGTGATACCAAAGTCATATTTAGACCTCAGCCAGAAGGAGGATTCCCCAAACAACAGCCTGTGATGACCAAAACCTGAATTTATTGCTTGTGAGCTGTGCTCAGGGGAGAACGCTGGAGAATAAACCGTCTCGTTGCCTACAGATGAGCTTCAGCTTGGAGAAGGTGAACGTAGATGGCTCAGGCTAAACTTAAGCTGCACCTTTTAGAGTGAGAGATCTCTACAGATTTACTTCTTGAAACACCCCAGAGTCTACTGGGATCATCAGGAAGAGTGTGAATTGGGGCAAAATGGAGTGGAATACTTACTAAAAGAGAAAGTGGACAGAATTTGTAGTCGATTCATTCGTGGCCCCACGCAGACCTCTGTTATTATCGGTCTATGTTAGCTTGTGAAGACCTCAGAGTCTAGAAGTGACATACCCTTGTTTTCCTGGCTACCCAGCTACTGTGGGCTGGGCTATTGGTTATGCACAGTTTGTTGCCAAAATAGTGATTAATGGAAGAAAAATGGCAATAGATTTTGAATTTCCCTTTCATCTACAATGAATTAAAATGATGCTTCGGTCTTGCTATAAACCACAAAGACACATTTTGAAGATAGACCTCAAGAAACCAAAACAAAGTGTATTCTGGAACATTCCTGTTCACTTTTATAAATTATTAGCAACCACGAAGAACTAGCTCTCATCTTAAAATCATTACTAACATGTTAGTTTAAGAGTCAAGATAATTTCTACGCTTTGTATGGCTTACTCTTCGCTTTCGTTACGAGATGTTCAATTCAAGGTAGTTTTCTGGGTAAAAGTTAGATCATTTTCTTAGATGTGGACATGAACCCTAATGCACTGCGCTCTCCTCTGAATGGCTGCAGATTGCAAAGTGTCTTTGAAAAAGGATAAGACGGACATGTCATGCAGTAACCAAGTAGATGCAATCCCTGATTAATATGTGAGTTTGAAAAGTTCAGAAAATGTCATCAGACTCCATAGGTGCACCCTGTTTTTTGGAAAGGTCTCTTTTTGCTTTGTGTATAAATGTCATTCTACGCGAATTTCACTCCAGCAGCTTTTCATAGACTTAAGTCAATGACGATGTGTTCAAATATTTGAGTGTTTCCTTTAAAACTAGAGGCAAAGAAGAAATCTCTTCGATCCGTTGACACAGCCGTGAAAGACCGTGGCGCTTGCACATAGATTTCTTTAAATAACCTGAAGATCTTCTTTTCCCTGTCCCACTGGTAAATCTGGGAGAAGGTATAGTCACTTCCCAAGGCTAGGTAGTAATTGTTCTTGAAGGAGAAAGGCTGCAGCGTCATGGCTCCTCGGGACGGAAGAGCCTGGATCTCCACAAACTGTTTGCTATTCCATTTCATAACCCTGGAGTCACCGATGAATCGGGTGAGCGTGATGTACAGGCTGTCTTGCATCCTGAAACTCTTCACAGCCAAGACATCTTCCATGTTGGGGATTTCGCTGTGAGGGACAAACTTTTTGGAAGCTTTGTTCCACTGGAGTATAATGGGAACCTGCGAGCGGCTGGAGAGGATTAAATACGATTTCCCATCTATATCGAGAAACTCAGCATCGGTGTCCCTGAACCACTCGTGAAGGGACTGGTATGAGTAAAATCCTTTGTTATTCCACTTGTACACTGTTGACAAACCTGCTTTAGAGCTATCTGCTATGACAAAAAACATTTCACTGTCTATCTCGAAAAGCTCTATATCATTTGGCTTGGAAATGCGAGATACTTCGATATCCTGGAATTTGACAAACTTGGTCCAGCTTTCGTCATACTTGTAAATGTGTGAGCCACCAAAGAGCTGTGCCACCACCACAAAGACTTGGTCACCAACAAGAATGGCTTTACATCCCACTATGGACTGACCTATTGCCCAAAGGGAAAACAAAAAACAAAACAACAAACACATATATTAGCACAGTACAAAGCACCCTTTAAAGCAGAGAGATTACCAAAATCAGCCCTCCCCTTTTTTAAACCTGCACCATCTCATAATTTTGTCTTATGCTACACACCATCAGAGCTTCTTTTCATGCTTTTTTCCCCCCAGTAACCGGAAAGATTACTTCAAATGTTGGAAATGTCACACCCCTCATGGTGTGCAAGTGTGAAACACACTAAAATGCTCATTCCTTTTTATCCAGAATAATTTTTCTTTCTCTGTTTTTTTCAAACACAAGCCCCCTAATATCCAAAACAATTATTTAAGCCAAATTTTATTATTCCAAAATAACAAGAGTTGTTATCTCATGACTCAGCAGGAATCTGAAATTCTCTTATTCTTGGAACGTCAACCTTTCCAGCTTAACTAGAAGAACGAAATATAGTCTATTTTTCTTGCTCCATGAGAGCCAGAGTCAGCTTTTTGATACTGTAAATAGAAATATTGATGCATCCTATGGATATATCACCTGTCAACAAGATGAAAAAGTGAAAGCTAACTCTATTGTTTCTGTTAAGTACTCTTGAGATTACATTGAACTAGAAATATTTAGGAATATTGCAGTTGGCAGATTAGATCAGATGGGGTTACGGTCTGTTTTGAGAATGTCAAGTCACTATACAAGAACCACATCAAAAAAAGTAACAACCAGACTATTTATGAAAGGTTTTGTTGGAAGAAGGGAGGAATTCCTCCCCAAAGCACATAGTTTAAGTAGAACTGTGACTGCACAGATTCCCCTACGTGTGCTTGGCCACAGTCACTACAGGAGACTTGCTTGGTCCCCCATCCATAGCTGTTTCACAGCCGGCCTGGGATGATCTGCCACCATAGTGTAGGAGGGGTGGGATTCATCTCAAGTACCGTAAGGTATCTCCAGCAGAGATACAAATGCTCTAGCTGATCATCCAGGCTCTTTCTGGTCTAACTTAGTCAAAAAGCACTCTGGAAGAGATTTCACCTGGCCTGTAGATGTCTCCTTTTGCAGAGACAGCAATGTATATGCTCTGCATGTTGGCTGTAAAGGCAACCTAGACAACTAACTCAGCTCCAAAAGCCCATGTTGTAAAGGGCTACATTCAGATATCCGGATGCCAAGCATACAGCAAGTAATGAAACTCCCCGTGGAGCGCAAAGCTGCCTCCTGAGATCTACAGAACACTCTTTAGACTCCACAAGAAGGTCTTTGGATACCTGTGTCCCCCGGCAAGTGTCTCTTGCTCACTCACATTTCAGATCCCAGAGCTCAAGCTCGGGCCTTCCAGGAACACAGGACGGTTCTTCAAGAAATGAGTCTGGGCACATATGCTGGGTGTGGAGCCAGGACCCAAGTCCCCAGCAGAAGGATCTCCTAGTCATGTCATTCACGGGAAGGTGAGATATGTCCAGAAGACAGCTATCTTTGGAAATGACCCAAACTCTCAACTTCATTTCCAGAGCTTTTCTAGAGCTCTGCTAGCTCTCTCCAGGCCGCTGACTTCTCAATTTACATCTGCTAATTTCCCCCTTAATCTACCAAAACAGGATGAAATCTAAAAAAGTGAAATTTTCTATTTCCAAAATTTCCTGATGGGAATGGTAGCATCTTGTAAACTTTGGTTAGTGACACACAGGGCTGATGTGAGGACGTAAGGGTTTGCTGCCTTTGTAGACACCAGCAGGTTAGGACGCAGCATGCTCTTTGTTCCCCAAAATGCAAGGTGAAAAACAATTTATCGCACGTAACAAGGAACAAGAGGGAAGGATGCTCCGTGGACAAATTTAGCTCCTGAGTCTTCAGAGCCAGTAGCTTGAAGTAGCTGGGAAATCAGGCAACGTCTAACAGCTCTAAAAACCCTGTCCCTACTGTCATGGTGTGACTGAGCGTCGGTCAGGGACAGAGTGGTTGTTAGCACTAGGAAATCACCTGGCTTCTACATGGGCTCTGGGCTTGATGAGTAATCTGGCCAGGATGCTAATTTAGCACGTTTGTAAAATGGAAAGTAAACGGGAAAGCTCTACAGCACGTCTCTTTAGGTAACAATCACAGCTCAAATATTTCTATGTCACCTTCAGCTGTGAAACATGCTTTCCTGGCCAGCCCACCTGTAAGGTCCTGGTCACACCACCCCAGATGCGTCCTTCAGACCTATTTCCTTCTGCATGCAGTAGAGTATTTTTGTATCCTACTTTGCAGGCACTTTGGCAAGCGCGAGGGCTCCTTTAACCTGTACTTTAACTTGCAGCGCGGTTCGGGCAGCGAGCGTCTGAGCTGGGCCACAGCGTGACGTTCACAGCAAGTGTTTGTGCCTTCACAATGATTTACGGAATCATGGGATTGTCGGAGCTGAAAGGGACCTCTAGAGATCATCTGGTCCAAATCCCCTGCTGAAGCAGGATTCCCCAGAGCATATCACTCAGGACGGCATCCAGGCGGGTCTTGAAAATCTCCAGAGAAGGGGACTCCACACCCTCCCTGGGCAGCCTGTTCCCAGGGCTCTGGCACCCTCACCATAAAGAAGTTTCTCCTCATATTTAAATGGAACTTCCTATGTTCCAGCTTGTGCCCCCTGCCCCTTGTCCTATTGCTGGGAACCACTGAAAAGAGTCCGGCTCCATCATCCTTCAGCCCACGCTTTAGATACTTATAAGCATAGATAAGGTCTCTCCTCAGCCTTCTCTTCTCCAGACTAAAGAGCCCCAGCTCTTTGAGCCTTTCCTCATAAGGAAGATGCTCTGATCCGTCAGTCACCTTAGCTCCCCTATATTGGACTCTCTCCCGTAGTTCCCTGTCTCTCTTGAACTGGGGAGCCCAGAACTGGGCATTCCAGTTGTGGCCTCACCAGTGCAGAGTAGATGGGGACAATGACCTCCCTCGACCTACTGGCCACACTCTTCCCTATGCAGCCCAGGATTCCACTGGCCCTCTTGGCAGCAAGGGCACATTGTTGGCTCATGGAAAGTTTGCCATCCACCAGGACTCGTAGATCCTTCTCCTCAGTAGTGCTTTCCAGAAGATCCACCCCTAACCTATATTGATGCCTGGGGTTCTTCCTCCCCAAGTGCAGGACCCTACATTTGCCCTTGTTGAACCTCATTAGGTTCTTCTCTGCCCGGCTCTCCAGCCTGTCCAGGTCACGCTGGATGGTGGCACAGCCCTCTGGAGTGTCGGCCAGTCCTCCCAGTTTGGTACCATCAGCGAACTTGCTGAGGATACACTCTGTCCCCTCATCCAGGTTTTGTCTTACACAAAGATAAAGAAGAAAAAGTGAAGCTGAAATACATGAGCACTCACCTGTGCCTTTTTTCCGTAGTAGGGGAAGTAGTGGAGGTTGAAGGTACCGTTCACGGGGTAGTAGTTGACCTCCAGCGGGCGAGACTCCTCACCCTGTTTGTAAAGCAAGAAGGCAGCTCTGTTGGCTGGCCAACTGTGAGCCAGCCCTGGGCGAGCGTTTTTACGGCTGCTAAAAGCTGCACAGCATGTATTAAAACCCCGAGTTCAGCAGTCTGCGGGCTTATTTTTCAAATAAAAGTGGAGATGTCCTCCTGTTATTATTGCCAGGAAAAACGGGCGCATGTTCTTTTACAGCGGCTGTGAATCGAGCGTATGGGGACCTGAGGCGTGGACTTCACTCGTGGGAGCTGAAAGCAAATGGCAAATGCACTTTGCAGCACGGGAAGACAAATTTTCAGGTGATTTAAAATAAATCAAGCCTTTTTTTTTTTTTTTTCCTGTTATTCCTAGGCTGTCTGCTGGTGCAATAAATTGCACAGAACTGAGAACATTCCCAGATCTGATTGCCAGAGCTGCAGGGTAATCTTTCGGGCCACAATTGCTCTTCACCTGCTACCAGAGCTGCAGTGCTTGAGATTTTTTAGGCTGGGACCTCACACACTTACCACGTATGCACAGTCCACTCTCGGTGCAGTGCCGTTGCCAGGGAAAAATTTGATAATCTGAAATGGAAAACACACACACGCTCGTCGTGGAAACTGTTTCGAGGTAAAAACTAAGCAAGCAATTAACTGAGCTCCGGATGACGCTTAATGTGTTTCTGCCTAAGGCAAATGCATCGCCTCATCTCATGTACCTGGTTGAAAAAAAAAGCATAAGTTGTGGCTGGATATTTGGGAAGCTGGACTCAGAGCTGCACAGCATGGGCGCTGCAGGTGGGCTCTTTCCTGGCTGCACCCCCTGGCAAGTCCAACTCATGCACCTCCCTGTGCTGCTTGCTTTGGGCTGGGGGTCTCTTAAGGCAGCTAGTTGCGTGAAAATAAAGGAAAAACTGAATCCCTCTGCTTTTCATCATATGCCTCGTTAGAAAACCTTGGCTTTGGCAGAAACTCTTGGTTGTCTTTGATCCTACAAAAACAGCGGGGCGGCATCCTGTGGCAGCGAAGGCAGAAGGAGGTAAAGCCCCCCCCAGACACTATCCTCGTGCCTTTTCCCTGCCGGGGCTGGCGTGCAGCCTTGCTGAGGGAGGCGAAGGCTTTTGGGGGGAAAAAGCTGCATTTCACCTGCCAAAAATCAGGGGCACAGCTCTCCTCTCACAGCTGGACCTTGCACAGATTCTTAAAAAACTTACATTGCCTGAATCTAGGGTGCAAGCCCAACCAAAAGTGGAGTGATTCTGTCTATAAGGAGCTGGTGGAGAATATGAACTCTTCACTTTGAACTGAAATTGAACTATAAGGCTCGGAATCTCACCTGAAAACAAAAATAAAATGGTTATGCTTTTGTCTATGTCCTGAAAAAATGAAAGGAGGCATGGGAAATTCCCTTCTTCCTCCAATAAAAAAAAAAAAGTGTTGGGGGATTTCACCGAAAAAAATAGCCACCAGGTTTGAATTGTGTTTTTATAGGTTCTGTAGTAACTCTGGAGATCTCAGAAAAAGATGCATGAATTTTGTCTTGCCAGTACAAAGCAGAGATTAGAGCCTGTGGCAGCAGATGATGTAGCAGCTCCCCAGCCGAGATTGAGCTGTCAGGGGTTTTTCTGGTGAATTCTTTCCTGCTCAGCACCTTGAGCTTGTACTTACCCTGTTCATTTTTATGATAAAACAGGGTTGTCCTTCTGGAAATCCAAAAGTAGGATCTGTGATGCCGGAGCAGTTTTGAAGCATATCTGAGGTGAATTTGCAGGAGAGTTTTGTGTTATTCGGGCCATCAAAGGTGTCCTGGATGAAGTATGTGTCACTGGTGCAGTTGATGTTCAGGCGCTGAGCAGCTGGTGTATATGCTACACGTGTGAAGGAAGAAAGAAAAATTCCCCTCTGAAGTTTTTCATACAAAAATTATACATCCTGATATCAGGGTAGAGGTTGTAACATCAGAGACTGTACTTCAAGTGAAGTTGGGATTAAACTGAATGAGGAAAGTTTAAATTGTTTGGGTTTGGTTGGGTTTTTTTGACTTTTTTTTTTAGGATACTGAGGCAAAGCAAAAAGAGAGGTCAGATTGAGTTAAGGCGGGCAATTTGTGTTGATGGCTCCGTATAAAGTCAATTTCAAATACAATTTTTCTCAATACGTGTATGAGAAATACAGAAATATGTTATAAAGGCTCAAAAAGCATATAAACGTCTGAAGATATGAACAGGCAAATGGAGCACCTGACTGACCTGCTTTGACTGTACTCTCTGATGCAACGACTTCACAAGCCTTATTATGGCACTCTGTAGTCACGGGCAGTATAAGATTAGTTTAGACGAGACTAGTTTTGAAGATGTTTTTTCCTCCCTTTTCCTTCAAACTTCCTATTGGCCTATTTTATTAAGGCTATTTAGGATTAAACAAAGTAAAAGCTCTGAAGCAGGGCTCTGCTTTAATACACAGTTTTATAAATGTTTGATTTATAGATTCATGAGGTGATTTGCTCGTCACAGCGAATCAGAAGATGCATTTTCCACTCAAAATCCATGATTTCAGAAGGACAAATAGAAAATGGCAACACTGACTTAAGGTCCTCAGACCTAACACGGGAGATGCAACAGCACATTTCTTAAATATTATGCAGGGAACCTCATTTTTACCTGTCAGAAAAGCCCGAAGAGTTGTCACTAGACCTTCCCA
>JAOXNH010000031.1:61008684-61023686 GCA_028566575.1 Bartramia longicauda
GGTGTCCCTGCCCAGGGCAGGGGGTTTGGAACTGGATGATCTTTAAGGTCCCTTCCAACTTTAACCATTCTGTGATTCTATGTCTCCTGAGATACCTCAGGCATCAGGCTTTTACCTGCTACTTTGGGCTCTCTGAGATGGAACCAAAGGGCAGGACCAGCACGGCTACACCAAAGGCAACTGGAACTAGGAGGCAATCCCTCTGGCTTTACATTCTTACCAATAAAGCAGGAAGGATCCTGACTCAGCTCCATCGCACAGAATGATGGAGAAATCCCTGCTTTCCATTTCAGGCTTTGCAGACCCCAGGCAAAATTAAAAAAAAACCACACATGCAAGTGTTGTACAACCAATATCATAAAGTATTAAATTGTTTTTTTTTTTAAAATTAAAAGATTTAGGGGGTGGTTTTTTTTTTTAAACACGTAAAGGTTTCTCTGAGATCAGCATTTCCCTGTTTAATGCAAGCTGCTGGTTTCTACTGGTCATTTTGGAAGGCCTTGAAGCAAGTCCTTCACAACGTACCTGCTTGTAGTCCAGACCAGTGACACGATCCATCTTCCGAGCCACCCTCATCCCCTGCATTTTCACAACACAACGCTGACACTGCTGCTATTTTACTGGGGAAATGGGGTCACCCGAGGCTGGCAGGCTCCTAAACACAAAAGTCTGTTACTGTAGAGCAAGGCAGAAAACCAGGAACGACCTCAGACCCAGCAGCCCCGTCACGCTGGGATGTACTTATGCATGGGGCCACGGAGCACGTCCCGTAGCACAGGGTTTCTGCCAAGGATCTCTACATCCAACACATAGGTGAGGAAGAGCGAGAAGAGCTTCAGGACCACCCCATAAATGCAAATAATATCAGCACTACTCTGGTGGAGCAACAAAACTGGAGCAAAGAGTGGAGAGGGAGAAGCTGGAGCCACCTTATCGTCCAATAAATTCAAACCTGATCAATAAAGATGCAAAAGCAAAAATAAACCCCCTGCGGTCCTCCCTGTGCAAAGGACTTGGGTAAGGCTTGAATTGGGCCTAGCCCCTTTGGAGAAACTCTGGAGTTACAGCTCCATGCTTAATTTCAGACCCATTTAGGCCTTTTCCAAGCAATTCTGATGACCGTTCTGATGAGACACCAGCTGTGGCACTGCCTGAGAGGCAGCACCCCCTGCGTCTCCTCCATGGATGAGCCCCACCTCAACCAAAGGCTGGATGCAGCGGAGGCTGGGATGCAGCCGCAGAAATACAAAGCAGCAGCACACAGCAAACCAACCCCCCGAGGAAAAAGGCAGGAGGAGAACACCCAGCCATCATAAGGGGAAAAAAAAGAAGGCAGGGGGTGACAGCAACCTGGTAAACTAACAAAGGAGGAAGGAGGGACGGTTAAGCAGGGCGAGAAGATTTATCATTAAAAAAAAAACAGCCTGCTTGTCCCGACGTGTTTATTTTGGGAAGATGCTCACTGTGCCCGGGCAGCTTATCTCTGTGGCTCAGGGAAGAGTATGGATCAGCTCTGCCCTGTCACCGCCGCTGACAGACAGCCGCTGCGGCAGCCGAGTGACAGCTGAAAAGCCGCGCCATTGATTCCTGTCCCCGTCTTGCTCCACTGCAGCTAACGAGGGGCCCGCGTTCATTCCGCTTTTATGGAAGCGATTTCTTCTAATTGCCTATTTAACACCTTCAAAAATGCTGGGAGATACAGGTCAGCGCTCCGGTAAGCTGATGTTTGGGCAACGGTTCCCAGGTACAAATGAAGATTTGCTTACGCTCAACACAAAGGCTGGAGAGGAAAAAAAAGGAAAAAAAAAATAAAAAAATTAATGATCTTATCAGGTAAAGCAGGTGTTGTGGTCACACCACCAAGGTCACCAGCATTAACAAAAACACTCCAAAAACAGAAGCGTGGCATGTTCCCAGCAAGGTGCTGAAGGATTGTAGAGATAATGTGCTCAGCCTCCAGGGGAGGGAAAAAAAAACCCCATAAATAAATATGATCCAGGCTAACACTCACCAACAGCTGTTAATGGCAGAGTGGTGGTGTTGGGGGGTGAGAAGGATGTTTGACCTGTCAGTCCTTTGGAGGAAGGTGCAAACAACTGGCTGGATTCCCCTGCTACAGCTTTCCCTGCCAGGGCCAAAGCCAACGCAGCCTTGTCTGCCAAATCCCACCACACCGAAAGGGCCAAGCCCCACCACCCCTCGCCCGGGAGTCAAAATCCAAGGGGAAAATGAGGGGGAAGAGGGGCTTACACAAGAGTGAAGCGAACGGAAGCTCAGAAATGCAGTTATACAGCAACTAAATGAAAACAGTGTCTTTTTAACGCCGCTAAACGGGGCCCCGGGAGCCTCATGAGTCACAGCTACTTGCTTCCATGACAAAAATACATGGTTATTGCCTCTTCTTCCCGAGCCATTACATCCAGAGGAGAGAAAACACAACTCCCTTCTGGACCAGCAGACCGAAGGACCCCAGGCCAGCTGCATGGTTCACTCCTGGCCAGCTTACACCCTCCTGAGGGCTACCACAGCCCCTGACTCGCCCGGTGGTGCCATGGCATCGCGTCACTTGGAGCACAAAGCTAGTTTAACACACATAAGGGTCAGTGACCAACATAGCACTTTTCCTGCCCATCTTGGTGTGAAAAGACAGACAGAAAATTATTTACCTGTAACAGAGCACGTTGATCCAGAAGTTGCTGCATGAAGCCACCACAAGGCACCGTGAAGAATATACGTAACCTTCTCCATGTGCTCTTCTGGCACCCTTCCATCACAGGAAATGCACCCAAGAAACGGCTTTTGGAGAGAACGGATCAGTAGAAAAACTTCATGCTTGCCTTGGATTCCCAGTGAAGTGGCATATTCCTACTTGAGATGTCTACAGAAAGATTAATAATGCACACACCTCCATTGCTGCCATGTTATTTGTATAGAATCATGGATTTGCTTGGGTTGGAAGGGACCTTTCAGATCATCGAGTCCAACCATCCACCTAACACTGACAAAAACCATCACTAAACTTTATCTCTAAGCTCCACGTCTGCCCAGCTTTTCAATACCTCCAGGGATGGTGCCTCAACCGCTTCCTTGGGCAGCCCATTCCAATGCTTGGTAACCCTTTCAGCATAAAAATTTTTCCTAATATCCAATCTGAACGTCCCCTGGCACAACTTGTACAAGACCCAACTCCACCAACCAGCAGTAAGATGGCAGCTACATGTTTGCAGCTCTTTGAGAACCAGTAATAGCCAAGGTAACATCCAGCCAAAAACAGTGTATTTTTTTCTATTCACTTTCAGTTAAAATAAAGCAGTTGTAATTTTGCTCCAGCTGACTCAGCCTGGATGCGCATCCAGCCTCTACCAGCAAATTAAATTTCACCATCCAGGTTACAAAAGAGATTCAGCTCCTGAACGGGATCGGCCTTGATACCACACTAAAGAATTCAGCTGAAACGCGGTATGATGAAAGACTCCCGGTTCAGCAGCAGATGTAATTATCACACCGAGCTTAATTAGATCATGAACTTGACTTTAGGATCCCCCAAAGGAGTATCGATAGCTCGGTCCGGTTACACTGAGCTCGGTCCAGAAGACTGAAGCTTATCCATCAAGATAAATACATTACTAAGTTCTTTGATATGACAGTGACAAAGCAAATGCCTTTTTAACTGTGATTTTTAAAAAGAATTATTAAACTGCACTAAACTGTATGCTGTTATCTTCGAGGGAGGAAAAAAAAAGCATAATACATGAAAAACAATTATTACAGAGCACACAGAGAACAATTTTTCAAGCGCTGTTTTCAGAATTAAAAACATTTGAACAAAGGTTCTCTTTGTGGAGAGTCACTTTGTAACCAATTCAAGCCTTTAAATAGCTATTGTTTAAAAAAAATTGTCAGCTACAGAAATTGTTTTTCCTTCAGATTCCAAATCTTGTCAGGCCAGGTTGATTAAAATGTTGCATTAAAAAAAAAAGGGGGGGGAAAAAAAGGCAATCTAATCACCCCTTATAAAAGTGAAAAGAGCAACTCAATTTTTAAAGCCTCACGAACAAAAGGCTGTAGCCCATCTATCATTCACATATGGATTCATGTAATGATTCTTCAATTAGAATTATTATCTATACAGCAGCTGAAGACGGAGAACTGCTGATACACTGCAGATGAGAACATTTGCTAGTCTCTGGGCTCCAGCCTTTCTTAAAAAATGATGACGGCACAATATAGATTGCTGGGTTTATACGTGCATTAAGCTGCAATGCCAGCATTTACATTTGCAACATCACAGTTTTGCTTTCTTAGGCTCCGGAGAATTCGCTGCATCTGGTGGATTTTATTTGCTTTGTATCTTTTAGGCAATCGTTAGGAACAAAGCGTGAATAGCCAGCCTTATTGCTCCAACAGTCCTTCGTTTTGTTTATTATCCCGGATACTACAGAAGGAGTAAACCCAGAGTGGGTTTGCTGAGAGATGGGTCGTTTGGAGTCAGTTCACTCACGCCGTACTACCCCGCTGCTATTTTTATATAAGGCACATCCATCTGCTCCTTCATTTCTTTCACCTATATAGATCCAGACAGCACAAGATGTCACATCAGAGGGGAAGAAAAGCACCTCCCGGAACAGTTACAGGCACCATAAGGGAGGAAAGTCGCTCTGGTGACTCAGACCACAGCAATCTGAGAGGTCCCTGCCTTCCCATGCATCCCACCCCGTTGCCAGAGGTTTCTGCCTTTGGGAAGCGAGTATCCCTAGAACATACATTCTGCAGAAGCAGAGTGGGCAATGTGCTGGTTCTACATCCCTGCAATGCCCAAACAAACCCCTGGCTCAGTGTTTGTTAATGCATATCCACCTTCTCTCTTTAAATGCAGGGGCTACTTAATGGCCTTTGTTAGACCATTACGGACAAACACAGGGAATCCAGGCCAGGGAGGGAGAGGAAAAAGCTGGACCAAGACAAATGAAAGAATCAGGTTCCCAGGTCTTGCCCCCAACCAGTAGCTTCGTTGTACAACAGGGAGGATTTTTCAAGTCAAAATCATTGCCAAATCCAGATTGAACTGAATGGTTCAGGATAAAAAGTAAAAATAGGGGAAAACTCCAGACATATTTAAAAGTTTTGTTTGAGCATTTTTTAAGTGAAGTAAGTTTTTATTTCAAGGCATAACTTCTGCTCTGAAATAGTCTTTTTCATTTGTATGTCTTGGAGGGAAAAGTCAAGCCTGAACTGTAGCAGATAGTCTAAATCAAAATGTTTCCTTCTACACTGAACATGAAAAGTCGAATATTTTGTGTCATGTGTTTTCTTTTTTATTCCTCCCAGTTTTTCAATTCAGTCATTAAACAATCCCTCCTCAGCCTCCTCCCCAAACCCCATTGTTTGCAGGCATCTCTGTTTTCCTAAGAACATTCTTAACACTGTGATATGAGACAGTCCTGCTCTGGCTGGCTTCTGTTGGATTGGGTGACCCTTAACTGTGTATATATGTATATATATAATATATATGTATATTTTTTTATATATATATATATGTATGTGTGTAGATATATGTGTATATAACCCTTACCTTAACTGTGGCAGTGGCCAAGCGGACACTGATCACTTCACCACCTCTGCCACCGGGCAGTCACCTGGAGCAGCAGAGCAGGCAGCGACAAGGGGAACCTAAACTTCTCTGTCTGAATCCTCAGCTCTTCTGGGGTATTTCAAGTGCTTGCCCGTTCCTATTTCACAGCTGGTACCCACACACTGTGCCCTAGAAGATGACAGTGATAGGTAGCTACATAAATGGTAGCTGGGAGAGAGCCTCACCAAACGGGCATCTGTTCTTGCTGTTTCTACTAAGGTTTCTTGCTGTTTGAGCCCCAGGTGCATCCTGAAGCCCAGGCAGCCTTCCTACATGTCCCACCAGTAAAGTGGATGCTGGAGGTGGCTCTTCCAGGTTTTTTGAAGTACGTGAAAGCCTTTAGTGACATCTGCTTATGCAGAGAATAGGAAAAGGGCTGCACAGCTAATTAGATTAAGAAGCTTCTTACTTACTTAGAATCATAGAATTACCCGGACTGGAAGGGACTTTTCAGATGATTGAGTCCAACCATCAACCTAACACTAACAAAAACCATCACCAAACCATACCTCCATAGAAGCCAAAAACTGTTAATACATTTGTTTTACACTGCACAGTTTGACAAACCCGTGCCCATGCTATTACCATCTCTCACAGCATTACTGTTACTGAGGGAGACCTGCCACAGCCAGGAAATCTCTCCGTACCTGTTGTACAAAGGAAATGAAAACTCTGATCGTGGGTGTATGTTCCAATATTATTTCACTACTTTATTACAGATATTAGTGAATAGAGAATAAGTGATTTATACTCATTCTTGAAAAAATACATTTTATCTACTGAATCTCCTAAATAACCAGTTATTCTCCATTTACTTGAAATTATATTGCCTTGCGAATTACTTCAAATTTCATTTTATTTATAGTGACATTATAGAATGCTTTCATCTCTAAAAATTTAATATTAACTGAAGACATTTAAGGGGACAAAGCGAGCAAACAAAATGGAAACTGGTACAGCAGCTTACAGAAGTAACATAACACAAACATTTCGTTCAAGAGTTTATACATCATAACAGGACAGATTTCTCAAAACAGTTTTAATTTCCTGACTTCGAGTGGCGTCACTAAGATTTGCAAAGAGATGTAATGACACATGAATTAAAACCGTGGGGTTTTTTTTCCCATTAAAGCCATCATTTCAAACTGTTTAAAAAAAAAAAACTTAAAAGGTCAAAAACCAAACCAAACCACTTAATTGTTTATAGAGATTTGTTGAAGTTTCCAGCTTTCACTTCAAATGGGAAGCATTTCGAAGACAGCAAAAAACACTACCTGAGAAAGCAGTTCAGTTTATAGTAGAAGTGAGTGAATTAGTTTCAGCAGACAATGTTAGGAGAACATAAAATGTAGAGGTTTCTTCCTCTCAGAGGATGCAACCCCTGTTCTCCTTATTCAGTTTCAGGGTGTTATTCATCAAATGCTTATTTTAGCTGCCACCACACACCTCCCTAAACTCTCGTGACAATAGTTCTAATGTCTGCATTCTGTGACTTAGTCATCTAAATCAATAATTTATACTCATCCAGGCACAGCTCAGCAGGATCAAGAACCAGGAAGAAAGGTATCACTAAGGCATTGCGGTTTTCACCGGCTCCTCCAATATACTGAATTCTGGGGCAGGGTTTTGACTCCCAACCTTGTGGAGGAGATTTATTGACTGGAAAAACTGAGGCACAGCAGGTTCTCAATTCAAAAAAATAAATAATAAATCTCCTTATAGCCACAATGGCTCAGTGGTCAAGTTACATTACGTTTCTCCTCGGATGTGTTTGTCTGAGTATTTCCTGACATTTAGAACTCATTAATTATGGCACCCCAAGAATGACTACATTACAGACAGACACAGAGATTGTCTTTGAGCATTAAACTCACTTTGAACAGCAAATGACATAAAAACTACACACAATGTAGTCACTGCATTTAAGAATAATTAACTGGAAGTTTTGCAACCTACAGCACTGTCATTCTGGCAATACGGAAGCTTTGTTTCAGGAAGGGACTCTGAATCTCCCAGTTGCTTAATGAATTCAAATCAGCAACAGCAAGAGAAGCAAAAGCGCCAATGGCAGGAGATGCTTCAGAAAGGGAAGTCTATGAATTTTAAAAAAACAATGGACTAAAAATGCCAAGTACCCTCAGGTCTCACTGGCTCTTGAAACCGCTGCATTAATCCCACAAGGCATTCCTTTTTTTCAGTGGCGCTCTGACCTGATCGCCCGACCAAAGAAAAGAAAGAAAGAAAGAAGAAAAAAAAGACAACTGTACCTCTCCGCTCCACAACCCCTTGCTCTCATTATTAAAATAAATTCCTTCGGGTTGTTGAACTACATGAATGTTTCCAAGAGCTGACAGGATACGAGGTACTCTAGGTTTTCCTTTGCCACCGAGGGCAGCTTTGTTCTAGAGAGTCCTTGAGAGGTGGGAACACCTGCAAACACTACTGTTCCAACTCTACCATTTTCTTACGCAGCTTTAACACTGTATTTAGTAAGGCCTACCCCAACACTTCCATAAATCTTCGAAAATGAAATGAAAATTGGCAAGTATGCTGATGAAAACAGATATTTTGATAGCAGTGAACCATTTCTTGCTGGGTGGCCTAGAGCTGGGAAGGAATTCAATCACTGCCACAGAAAATCTTGTTAATCAAGAATATGTGAATAAGCATTCTGTGATTTGCTGAACACCACGTTCCAAATAAGTCACCCACAGACTGAAAGGCCAGCCCAAGGTCTTTATGAACGCAGAGCTTGACTTTGGCAGATATTAAGTGCATTTATGCGCTGCAATAAAATTGCGTCTGGCCCTCTGTCTTGGAGGGAATATCACCTACTTTCTTTAAAGCTGAATTTCACACAAGTATTTTTTCAGATCAGGAATAGATTTTCTCTGCTGCAGATTCACAGTGCTAACCCAATACAAACCTGACACACGTCAAACAAAAGCGCATCTTCCCGTGTTACTAAATCTGTATCTTTTGGTCTTCAAGTTGTTCTGTGCCCGCATCAGAATTACTTATTTCATTTACACCTTTTTCTTTCTTTGATTCTTTTCTAGAAGCCTTCAAACACTTGTCGAGTCTTTTTAGGAACACATCTACATCTTGCTTTTTAATTCCAATTGCTGAGGCAGCATTGAGGTAAGCGCAGGGATAGTCATTTGTGTGTGACATAAAGCCTTTAAAAGTGTAGTTATTCACTGTTTGTACAGCCCCACAGGGAACAACCCTGAAAGAAACAAGCAGGAGCACGATTCAGTTAAAGATGATATTGGATATTTTATGTGTTTCACTGTGATGAACACATTTACACAAGTGTTCCTACACAGTGTAATATCTGCTAACTCTAAATGAAGGACTGTGAGCAGACTGAGATTAGGCATCCTCCAAAGTAGTCACTTCTATCTACCATCACTACGAGTGCCAGCAGTAGCAGATCCTGAATTAGCTCGACTCTGTGTGCATATGTTTATGTCCCTTCCCCTCTTCAGACAAATTACTAAGGTCTTCATTAAGGGTATTTATGAGCTCCCCAGTGTGAGGGGAAAAAAGACATCTGCAGCAAACTTTCCTATTCCATAACTAGCCTGAATTATCTGTCCTGCTCTGTCTCTGACCTGGGTCTGTTCACCCCTCCTTGGGGAACGTGGTGACCCCAAGCCCCCCAGGGATCCCCGTACTGATGGCAGCCTTAGAGCAGATGTGCACGGCACAGTGTACTGTAGACCAAAAACATCTGGGTTCCAGTGATTCAAAGGGCTCAGGATCCCAGCTTCCTCTCATCAATTCCTCTCCGTTGCACCTCCCTTCCCCCCCCATCCTGTGATATTAACTCCTATTCATTCCCTCCTTGTAGTGGACACTTTTTGCTACCACTTTTACCTTTTCCTAATACTACAAACCTCTACCTACTACACCCTATTTCTCAGCACTTTCAGTAGATATCCATTCCCCGATAAATCAAGACCCTAATCCACATCCTTACTTGTTAAAGAAACAACTTGCCTTGTGGCCACAGTTAAAGCCTTCACAAGCAGTTAACACCAATCAATTGATAAGAATTTACTGCCTCTATAGAGACGTTTCCCTGCGGTTCGGAAAAGAAACTGCATTCAGACAAATGCCACCAGGATTAGGAGATCTTTCCTTCCTCTGTGCAAGCGTGCAAGACCACAGGGTATGCAAAAGCCTGTGTTCTCCTGAAGTAGGGTGTTGCTGTTCCTACCACCGACACTCCGCACAACATTTCAAATTGGCTGAAATGCCGGGTCAAACAGCGTATATACTACAAAAGAATTACTTGATTAACGTAAAAACAGGAAAAAAACGGAAACCTTTGCATCAGGCAAAGAATTGGAGAGTTTTAACTTCAAAAATTGAACCTCTTGAATCGTTTTCAGCCAAAGATAGCTGAAATTGCAGGACAAGCCAAGGTTAGGACAGGCAAATTAAAAAGAACATCTAACTACAGTAACATATAGATTTACTGTCATTCATCGGTGCAGGAAGGGGAATAATCCAAGCTAACGAAGCATACCTTCCGATGTGAAAACACTCAGCTCTGCTACCAAAAAAATGACATTAAGTCTATGGCAGAAGTTAGCACGGCAGCAGTAATATTCAGATTAAGGAATCCTGCCAAAACAAATTTTAAATCATTCTCCTCTTCTAAAAGGTTTAAATCAAAATCATTAAAAATTATTTGGCTTGCATTTCAGTTTACCAACGTCTGTAAGAATAAATTTAGCTCAGACTGGTTCAGGTTGTAGATCTACAAAAAAAAATTAATTTTTTTTAAGCACAATTAGTTCCAGAAAGCAGGATTTTCTTCCATATGACAAAAAGCTATGTGGGGTATTAAATCTTATTCCCCTGACATCCAGCACAACCATATTTGTGCTGCAATAAACAAAACTAAGATCTTCCCTGAGTAGCTTACAACTTAACTATAAGATCAGGCAACAGCTGGAAACTAAATGAAACCAAGGGGTACTAGGGAATAATGACAGTAAATTAAATGGGCATAGATTATCTATTTAGCCTGACAAAGGGGGCCTAACTCAGGCAGGTAGATGTTATTAGTAGATAACTGATAAAAAAAGGTGTATTACTCTCTGACTCATTCCTGTCAGACTGCAATCATGAGACAACTGGCACAAAACAAATATGATAGGATTTCATAAAATACATGTTAATGGAACACCCCAAGTTGTTCAAAAATCATAACATCCTCACCTTGCTCCAGAAACTTGTCTTGTGAAAAGCATAGATCCAAGCTGGGTAACAGCACCATCGTTATTTTCATCTAGGTTCTTCAGTGACATTGCTAAAGTAACAAAAGGTCAGGTTAAAACTGCTACAAAGCTGCTTTTTCTCCAAAGAAGAAACACAGAGGACAAGCTGTTTCCCAACAATAAATATTTAGCCCAATATCTGTGTTCAGATATAAAGAAAAAAATAAATCTAAATACTACATTTCATAATTTTTTTACTTTTCCCCCAAGCTGTCATAGATTACTTCTTTGGTTAGACAGTATGTAAAGCAGATTTGCACAGGTAGGCAACATTACCTTGGTGTTCAGCAGAATTTTTGGTTAAAACAAATATCTTGAGTAGGAATTCCATAATCTCTTTTATGGCACTATAAGATGATGGGTAAAATAATTATACTCTAATTTATTTTTAAATCTACTTATTTATAAAAGTATTACTACATGCTAACATGCCTGCCTTGATTATAATAAATGAGTATGTTGAACAAGAGCAATTTTGTAAAAAAATAAAGGGCCCAAGTCACTACTGTGCTTTTATAGTAGGTTACCTTACTGGGTTCAAAGGTTTCGTATCAGCCTGAGAACTATTTAGTGGAGGGTAGTGAACAATATTTAATATATAGGAACTGTATGTGAAAGAGCATTATGAACAAACAGTATACTACAAATTTTTTTTTTTAAGAAAAAGGTAAAAAAACAATGGTTACCTAAGGAAATAGGATTATGTGGTGTGTCTAACAGCCTCTCATTGTGGCTATCTGCCAGCTTTTTCAGCTCACTTGAAAGATAGGAAAACATCTCCTGGAAAAAAAAAGGATGCAATATTTTTGTTATTAGCTGTCAAACAGAGAAAACAGTACCTATTTCATGAAATTGTTAAGTCTCCATTATATCCCACAGGTGTCCAGCTGATCCTCTTTTCATGTGTACCAAGTAAGTGGATGAGACAATTCTCTGAAATCATTCTATAAAGGAACAAACTCCGTTTCCTGAACGCTCTCCTTCCCCCTCAAGCTGGTACAAGGCTCTCTGTCTTGTCTAATATATGTGCTTGGGATGTCAGTCCTTCTCTCCCTGGCCCTAAAACCGAGGGAGGTAAAAACCTTGAAGAGATTCCCATTGCACACCAGGCCTTATCCCACCCCACTCCGGCAACAGCTTGCCCCCACAGTAGCCCCCCGAGCCATAGAGAAGGAACTGCCACCACCACAGATGGCCACGTTACCGCAAATGGCTCCTTACTTTGTTTTCTCTCTATTAATACATTTCAGACTGAAAGTAGTGCATTTTGTTACTCTGTTCACAGAATCACAATTACCACTGGTGCAGAGACTTCTCTTTTCTGCATGGAAACAGCAACATAGTCTCTTAAGAAGGCTACAAACACACCTGAATGCATTTTGTTTCACATGATATATACTCTCCCGAAACCTCAGCTCTATCCTGTAGCCAGTCCTCTTCCCGGGACCAACCCCTCCTGAAGAACGAAGACACCTCAATTTCTGCACCTTTATTATAAAGCGTCATCAAACTGAGATTCATAAACGTTTTGGCTCAGAGACAAGTCACACTGTGCATAGAAGTCTGCTCCTCTTACTTCATCCTTCTTATTTCCTTCGTCTTCCCCGGTAGAAATCTATGATAATTGCTCATGGTCTTCCTCAGTTTAAGATCTTCCTCTTTACACATCAGCTCAAAACACGGACAGAGTGAGAATAAACACCATTCTTTTTATTGTATTCTTTGGCTTCTTTTCCATCCTTTTTAATGCATAGTCTCTCATAAAAACTAGCAAAATGGTACGGATGCTGCACAGTCTTTTTAAAAGACACTAAACACCAGATTTTTTCCTCTTTCTGGCTGTAAAGATTGTGCTCCTCGTCTGCTTCAACGTGACTGCCTGTTTCAGCATCCTCATCAATGCCTCTGCCTGGCAAAGGATTTTTCATTCTTTAAATAGAGCCTCCTCTCCCATTTGTAGACTCGTATCCTGTTCCGACCTGTGCACTGGGACAGATCCAAATTACAGCTTGTGAGCAAAATTATATTTTTGAGCAGAACCTCCCAAAGGCCTCAGGAAACCAAACGAGCTTTGTGGGAGTTAAAAGAATTGTTACAGCTGCTTTTCTGGAGCCGCTGCAGGGGACCCAGTCTCACTCCCTGAGCGACCAAAGCAACACAGCTCCTGATGACTGGCTCATCCCAACACCATGGAATGAATCCTGCCGGAGAGGGAAAAGTACCGCGTCACTGTCTAAATGAATCAAGATGATCGATTCAACTATCAACAAGAGCATGAAAGCTTCTGGAACACTTGGAACAACAACAAAACTTTTGGGAGGCAGCTATGGTTAATTATCAGAACTGGAAATTTGAATAATCGCTCTTGTTTTTCAGAGGTATTTGCAAATCGAGTGATTTTACGGTTTCCATTCATCAGTTTATTTATAGTTCACTTGCCTAAGTTGAAAAACATTCACGTTGCAAATGTTCAGGCACTTTTGCCTTCCTTCTGGTCCCTCACTGAGTATAAACACATTCTTCATTTATTTGCTTTCCACAGTAAACATCACCAAAGTGTTAGCCATTTTATTAGTATTTTTCTTGAATCCAAATCATAAATTAATTTGTGCTCCCTCTGCTGGCTATTTACTTCTGCAACTGAAGCAAAGTATTACAGAAATATACATAAATTGTGCCTACTATGGAGATACCATTGGTAAAATTAGTACTGAGAAAAACCTGTGCTGGAACAGGAACAAATTCCCAAGTAATTAATTTTTGAGTCTTGTATCTCGGGAATTCTCTGTTGTATTTCTTACAGTATTTACTACTGAAAGGACTGCAAGCTGGTATAACCAGTATAAATGTACTATATTACACTATATATAATACATACACTATATAAATGTATTATATTATACTGTATACATGTATTAAATTAAATTAAGGTTAAATACCTAGGTTATTAGATGAGCCTTTACATATGCAAGAATTTGTTAAAACAAGGGAGAACGGAAAGATGGCCAAAAAATTAAATAAATCCAAATATGTTTTTCATCAGTTTGACCGAAACAACCTGAACACAAATTTAAAACTTCTTATTTTTATGAGCGACACTATTTTGCATCTTTGTATTGGAAGCCCTCTAGATATTTTAGTTTCAGAAGTTAAGCAGTTTGTTGCAAAACAGATTAACAGCCTTCCCCCCAAAAAAGGAAAAAGCAGTATTTTTGTGAGGTCAAATCTATAACCAACCTCTATTATAAAATATTTCTATTTTGTGGAAAACTTATAAGCACCCAAAGCAATTATATACAAATGAGCTCTCACGTAATTGATTTTCTGTGGTAAGCACTCAAGTTCTCTCCAATGAAGCTAAATATTATGCTAAAGTTGCATTGAACAACTCAAGCACTAAATGTCAGTTAAGTTTCATTATTTAAGTCACTCTTTCCCCTTAGAAACTTACCCTGAGCCTCATCAGGCTAGCAAAATGAGTGTTAAACTACGTGAAAATGTCTTGCTCTTATTCTGATCTTTCTAGCATCTAAAACAATAAAATACCTTAAAAAATATATATAAAAAGTCAACAATGGTGTATGCATCAAATGTGCCAACTGACTCAATTATTTGGACAAAACGGCCTACTTCCACATATGTGTACAAAAATATTTTCAAGAGTTTTTGTAATAATAAAAAAATATTTGAATCATACTGTATTTACATTATAAACCTATTTTTTAATAGAACCTACACTAATATGGGTGACTCCATTTGTTGCTCCATTGTGACAGGCACTGTTCTTCCAAATGAAAATAACTAGAGGGAAAGAAGTAAGGAAAAAGGCAGTAACTCCAGAGAAAAAGCAGAAGATGGTGTTACTAAATACCCCGTTAGTCCCAATCAGGGACTGACAGGCTGAGAGAGCTGGGGTTGTTCAGTCTGGAGAAGAGAAGGCTCCAGGGAGACCTCATAGCAGCCTTCCAATATCTGAAGGGAGCCTACAGGAGAGCTGGCAAGGGACTCTTTGTCAGGAAGTGTAGTGACAGGACAAGGGGTAATGGTTTTAAATTGGAAGAGGGGAGATTTAGATT
>JAOXNH010000031.1:61121715-61132622 GCA_028566575.1 Bartramia longicauda
CCTGGAGGGGTTCAAGGCCAGGCTGGATGGGGCTTTGAGCAACCTGGTCTGGTGGGAGGTGTCCCTGCCCAGGGCAGAGGGTTGGAACTGGATGATCTTTAGGGTCCCTTCCAACCCAAACCATTCTGTGATTCTAACATGGTGATTTTCAGTCTGATGCTGCTGATAACTTCCGTTATGTCTTTGAGTCCTGATACATCAGAATCGTTATTCAAATCCCCTTTTCAGTATTTCCAGCTCTTTGCTGCACTAGTGGTTTGTTTTTTTTTATCTTGTCAGTACAATAGTTATTGTTAGCAAGCAGTTTGGTGTGTTAACATCACTGTAACAGACTTTTACAAATTCATAGTTAAAATCTTTCAGTTAAACTTTGATACCTGCATTTCTGCGAGTTGGCATCAGAGTGTAACAAAGAGTTTAGAACAAAAAGCTAGTTTGCAATTTTTGTAAATAATTATGTAAAATTAAAAATATGAACAAAGAAGTTGAATAGCAAGAGGCAAAGTATATGTAACGGTGGCTCGGGTAAATTAGAAGTGTGAGGGAAATGTATGTGTGTTTAGTTCTCTCAGTTTTTGAGCAGTGTATTTTGTCCATGATCACAGCCATGTGGCTTGCAGTTCTTAACCCAAATGACCACAAAATATTTACACTTCAGTTTTTGCCGGTTTCACTCCTTCCCTCCTTATGATGTATTTCACAGATGGAGCATGGGGATAAGGGTGGTTTTTTCCAGGCCAGAGACAAGTTGGTTTGCAGATATGGTGGGATTATTCTAAACTGTATGGATCATGCTTTACCCACTAAATACGCTTCCAGCAGAAGAGAGCACAGACATTCAGCGTGTGACATGGGCTGCCTTGGTGCCTTCTGCTGCTGCCTTTTGGGCTTTTCTGCTTTCTCTTTCACGGGTTAACTTTCTTCTTCTCTCAGCTGGTGTTTGAATTCACAGAATATTCTTGGTTGGAAGGGACCTCAGAGATCATCGAGTCCAACCCCCCTGCCAAAGCAGGTCCACCCAGAGAGGTTGCACTGGAACATGTCCAGGCGGGTTTTGAATGTCTCCAGAGACGGAGACTCCACCACCTCCCTGGGCAGCCTGTGCCAGTGCTTTGGCACCCTCAAAGTGAAGAAGTTCCTCTTCATACTATTTTAAGTATGCTCAAGCTAGAACTTGAATAGTACCAGATATTTAATTTCACTGCATCAAGAAAAATATTCAAGATCTTAAGAAGGGATAGAGAGGGGCCTGGAATCCTGGAATACAGTTCACATTTTCAACTCTGAGGATCATTTATCCTGGACACAGTTAATTTGGGGACATATTGGCTTTCTTATCGTCTGGTTCTCTAAACCAATACTAAGTATTTTCCATAAGCTGGATGCTTCAACTCCTCCTCAATTTGTGGGTTTGATGCAAAGTGACTTGGTCAAATTCAGAAACTGCAGTTGCACAAATCAGAGGGGATAATCAATAATCATCCCTTCTTATATCTGTACAAAATCTTTCCTCAGTTGTTGCTTATGTAGGACCCCTACACTTTCTTGAATGTATTTTGAGGATGTAGTGCATGTTCTCAGGTACTGAAACAATTAAAATCAACATCACAACTAAGCATCAGGGTACGGCAGCTGCAATCCCTGGCGTGGAGGAGGAAGCAGAGCAGAGAGCAGTCTCCAACCTATTGCCAAACTAATGGCAGTGCCATTGATTCTTCCTCTGCCTGAACCTGAACATACTTTGCTTGTTCTCCCTCTCTGCAGTCATCAGGGGAGTCTTTCCTCTTTGTCTTTCTGGAGCCGGTCCAGGTCTGTAAGTGGAAAACGCATCCATTAGATTCTGATATTTATGTTGAGAAAGCTTTTCTATAGGGCAAGTGATTTAAATAGGCCTGCGGTGAGAAAGGTGCTGTGAGTGTGGACGTGAGAATGCAGCCCTTTGCTTCCTCTCTTCCCTGCGACGTGTGCTATCCCAACCAGTGCTCCCTGCTTTGTACTCTCTCAACTTTCTCTGTTTTCTAAAATAAGACCCATTCTGAGGATGCAGGGCTAAATCAACCAGCGTTGCAGATATCTGCCATTCTGGGTGTTACGCAGCTTCTAAACTTGGCATCTGTTTGTTACAGGGCTGTAAGTCGTCTCTCACCAAGGCCGTTTTATCCAGAGCCATCTCTCTGGATATTGTTTTCTTTCTGGTGGCAAAGACGGAAGCTCTGGCTCTTCCCTGAGAAGTCCGTGGGTGGTGAGGCTGCCCTGCTGATGGGGAAATGCTCCTTTGATCACCGGCCCAGGAACCAAGATTGTTGGGTCCTATTGTGTGCCAGCTTGTGCCTGCACACCTCTGATGGAGTCACGGAACTCACCGGCTTCACGGGGGGGTGGGGGGGGTTGTTATTCATTGTCTTTGGCTTGCTCTTTTCCATAGTGCACAGTCTTGCTGGAACTAGGCTGGGGCTCTCCATTGTCTGGCTTTCCTTTCGTTGCAGGAATGCGACTCTTCTTGTTTCAGTAATATTCAGAGGAGCACGTGGTTGGGGCTAAAAATAGCAAGGAATAATCACGACTACAATGCCAAAGAAAACAAGGAGAGAATCCAAGAACCTGGACTATGTAAGTCTTTGGGTTTGGCTGGTGCTTGTTTGGCCTTTTTGTTTGGATTTTTTTTTTATTTGTAATCAGAAGAAACTTTGATAGATAGGTTTGCAGCTAAGCTGACTTTATCTGAAAGGCTAACAAGCTTTTTAAACAAAACACATTTTTTTTTCTTTTTTTAATTGGATCATAAAGCTGTCTTCTGTTGATACTTCGCAGGAACGAAGCATTGTTAAATGTTCAAGAGAGGCTTGGCCCACAGAATTTGACATTTTCACAGGCCAGAAAAAAAATAGGCTTCTCAGCTTCTTTGTCTGTCTTATCTGCGGTTCGTTGATATTTATGTTGAGAAAGCTTTTCTGTAGACCGGGTGGTTTACAAAGGCCTCCTGCGGTGAGAAAGGTGCTGCTCCCTGTGAGTGAGGACACAAAAATGCAGCCCTTCGCTTGCCCCTCTTCCCTGCGACCTGTGTTACGCAAACCAGTGCTCCCTGCTTCGTACTCTCTCACCTCTCTCTATTTTCCAAAATAAGACCTACTCTTTAGACATCCCGAGCATGCAGATACTGCGAAAGAGAGGAAAAGCAGGACTGACGTAAAAAACATACGTTCTGGCAGACCTTTTTTGTGTTCTTCTCCCATTCTGTGAAAATGGAGGAATCCGTTCACGTAACTTTTCTACTTATTGGTTTGCCCCTGCATTTCGGCTCCGTCTGCTTTGTTGGCTACAAGGCTATGAGCAGAGAGGATGAAATACAAGAGCGAAACAGGTAGCTCTTGGCAAACCCCTCCGAATACGAGTGTTATAAATGATGGAGTAAATTTATTGTCTGCGTTTGGTGAAAAGCTCAGCAAGGGAGTAGCAGGGCCGTAGGGCCACAGGAAAGGGGAGCGATGGTCCCTGCAGGGGTTTTGTGCTGAAGTGCAAGCAAATGCGCGGAGCCTAGATTTTAGTATTTAACACCATCAGTGCCTCAAGGGTTGGTGCTAATTGTGAGCATCCTCTACGTTGTCTCTGGAAACTGCAGAGCTGCAAAGTGTGACTCTGGAGTCCTGCTGCCCATAGGACAGAGGTGTGGAGAGCTGTTCTTCACAGCCTGCAGCCCCATCCGTACCTCTCCTCTTACAAGGCTAGCTTCTATTTTTATTCTTTTTTCTTTTGAAAAAATGAACTATTTTTATTATGCTGTATGTATATTATTGTTATATACCATTTCATTATATGTTTTTAACTCAGAGAGAGAAGTGAAGACTGTTGGTGATCAACCATACGAACAGCTATGAGAATAAGGGGCACTGAAGAAGTACCCTGAAATGTGGGATGTTGTGGTTCCTCATGTGTGCCTGCAACTCAATTGTTTTGGCCAGAAGAAAGAGGAGCATTTGTCAGTAAAATGAAGCCATTGGTAATGTCAAAACCAATCTCATTAGATGTCTGTGGAATGTGGGCTTCTAATTCACAGAGGACAAGTCAGGGCCAACCACTGGAAGATGGCACAAGAAAGACCTGAAGTAGTGCCAATCCAAGCTTGTCTCTTCACAAACATTGCCTTTGCCCAGAACTGTGTGCTTGGATCCAAAATCAAGGCGGTTGTGTTGGAGAATGCTGCACCCCATCACGTATGACCTGGTAGGGGAGAGACTGCTTCCTACTGGTGTGGTGGCACCACGTAATCCCCCTGAATTCTGCTCCCTCAGAGGCACCTGTGCTCTGTTTCAGCAGTTCATGGAGACCAAGGTAAGCAAGCAAGGAGCCTGGGACACACGCTGATGTTCGACAAGATGTGCTCCTTGGCACTTTCACTGTGATCCCAAGAAGCAATTTTTCTTACAGTCCCACTTGCTTCAGGTATAAGACTAGATCTATGGAAGTCAGGAAGTCCACTTGAAAAGTCTGAGGAGGATGAAGCTTTTAGTGAATAAACTCGGATGAAAGAAGGAAGGGCTCTGTCATTAGTTACTATTAACACAGAAAACCACAGATATATAACACCTGCCCATTTCCTTCTCACTTTGGTGGATGCAAACGGGTCTTATGCTTGTATTGAATTTTGTGAAGTATCCATCAAACATTGGCCAGCACTTGCTCATTCAGAAGCTGTCAACAACCCTTCCCACCGGTGGTAATGGGAAGAGTTCTATGGTTTGTATCTGATTTTAGCAATTGGGTATAGTATAAATTCAGCGTATTTATAAATGTAGCACAAGTCTAACAGAACTCAATAATTAGATTTTTGAATGTGAAGAAATAGGCTAAAGATACACATTTGGGGTTGGGTGTTATATATTGCATGACTATACTTTTTTTGGAGGCTTACAGGTGGGGCAACAAATTCTCGTATTTAGGCCTACATATATTAGTATTTCTTAATCGGTACTATGGTGTACAAAGTTGGTAAAAGCGCCTCCTTAAGTTCTTAATGTTACCTCTGGAATAACTGAAGCTGCTTTAGAATACATGTTGGATTTTAACAGGAGTTAAAATAAGTATAAAAGAAGTTTGCAACATACACATAGATCCAGAGGCATTGATTAGCTCCTTAGAGCACAAAGCTGATGCAGCCTCTTTCAGGTTCTTTCAGAAATAGCAGAAATACACTACAGAAAATCCACCTTGAAACTTGAGCTAATGGGAATGGTGAAGCTGGACTAGTCTTTATATTGCACAGGAGTCTGTTATGCTAGTCATCTGTTAAGCTTTTTGTTTGGTTGGTTTTTTTAACAATCCAAAAAAGTTCCACTACTGTGGAAAGATGAAAACAGTGGAGTTAGACAAGACACGTACACTTTAGGGTGTCTTTATTTTAAACTCAGTCTTCCTCTCACTTGTTTGAAGTCAAGCAATGTTGCTTGGGTTCAGCTTTGGTTTGGATCTTAACTTCGCAGAGATGTAATCCCCCATCTACTTAAAACGGAAAGAAGAGCTTCGTGACTACTTGTGCTGCACCATGTTTTATGGAGTCAGCCGTATGGCACCTCTTCATTGATAGGAGCCATCTGATTTATCCTTTCTTTTTATTTTATTTTTTGGCTTGCAATGATAGAGCATTGCCTTGTAATCTCATACCTTGCATGCTGTTTGTCAGCAAAGCTGAGGTTTCTGCAGCGTGTACAATGAACAGTTGAGCAACGGGGGATCTTTCCTTTGTCGTGCTTTGCGTGCCATTAGGTTTGGGGCATTGTTACTTGCTTCCTTCTTGTGAGCTGGACATAAATTAGAGCTCCTGAGTATTTAGTATGTTTAAATATCCTATGACCTTTCTTTCCTGAACTGTGTAATTCAAAAGTCAACACCCAGTCTTTCTCCACCCTGGTGATAACTGCTGGTGTTTGCAAAGCCCTGTGCATCCTCCCAGCTGAACTATCCAAGACAGGTGAGTGTGGCACCATGCTCTAACGTGGTCACAACTCAAGGGCACCTGAAGGGTATTGCTGCTGTGGGATGGCACTATCATAGAATCATGGTATAGTTTGGGTTGGAAGGGATCTTACATTCCAAGACCCTACCCTGGACAGGGACACCTCCCACCAGACCAGGTTGCTCAAAGCCACATCCAGCCCTGGGTTTGAACACTTCCAGGGAAGAGGCATCCACAGCTTCCCTGGGCAGCCTGTTCCAGTGTCTTACCACCCTCACAGGAAAGAATTTCTTCCTAATATCTCATCTAAATCTCCCCTCTTTCAGTCTAAAACTGTTACCCCTCATCCTATGGCTCCACTCCCTGATCAAGAGTCCCTCCCCATCTCTTCTGTAGCCTCCTTTAGGTACTGGAAGGGGCTCTAGGGTCCCCCTGGAGACTTCTCCAGGCTGAACAACCCCAACTTTCTCAGCCTGTCTTCCTAGGAGGGGTGCTCCAGCCCTCTAAGGATCTTCGTGGCCCTTCTCTGGACCCGTTCCAACAGGTCCATGTCCTTCCTGTGCTGAGGACTCCAAAGCTGGACACTGTACTCCAGGTATCTCCAGACTAATTAACAGTGTCCTCTCTGCAGCACTGCTTAGGTGATGCTGTTACACTCTTTCAGTTCTGGAGCTGGTTTGGCAATGGGTCAACAAACCTCAATACTGACTCCGTCAGGTGCCTAAATATGTCTCAGATCTCTGTAGAGGTCGTTGGTGGAGAGCAAGATCAGACTGCATTCCATCATAACTGGAAGCACGGTGGGCTTTTCTCCCCCGCCATTTGCTTCTCCGTCTTGAGCGATCACCCCTTAATATTCATAGTGCTTTCCTTCTGCTGTGTTCTGGTCTCAACCCACTGCCTTTGCTCGGGAAGCCCCATCTTCCCAAGGAGAAGGCTCGCCGCTGCTATGTCTAAAGTCATCAAGTCCAAAGTCATCAAGTCCTTCAACCTAGCCCAGCGGACAGGGAAGATGGTTATCACTGCCTTCTGGGAGCTCAGGATACCCAGGTTATGCTCTTGATGTAACTCATCAGCCAGCAGGGGTCACAGTGTATTGATTTAGTTCAGAAAATTAGTTTAGGGAAAGAATTCAAACGAGGCAATGTTTGTAGGCTGCCTCTTCAATTAGCAGAGAAAAAAAGCTGTTTTTGCAGGAGTACTGTGGTATGTTACTACCTTCTGAACACCTTCTGGAAGAGCAGGTCTTTCTCCATTGATTGTGATTGAGCACAAACTAGCAAGAGTAAGCTCATGAGGCTAAATCAAGCTGTCTCGGTGCCTCTCTTGGTTACCAGTTCTCAGGGTTTTGACATCATTTGTCTAATAATCATTTTAACACAAACATGCAGCCACGTGTCCTTCTGCAATTCCCAGTTGCTTCTCTCTCCTTTCTGGATGACAGATATTCTTGCTGTGCCTTTCTGGCTGCTGTGTCTTCCAAAGTACCCCCAAGACTTTCTGCAGTGAAGGTAGGTATTGTCAGAACAAACCCTAGGTGATAAGAAACCCGTAATTCTTTTGGCCTGAGCATAGATCAGTCGATCTTACAACTAAACACAGATCTTACAACAACATAGATCTTACCACTAAAATCCTGCTTTTAAACTCAACATGTGTTTCCATGTAAAAACAATGTCCTTTATTCCTGTTCTATGGAGTGGAAGCTTCTAAGGGGCAATTTTCAGTACTGAAAGGATGGGCTGACACCCTGCCCTCCTCCTCACTTCAGCTCAACATGTTTCAAGTTTTCTAGAACTGATTTCACTTTGTTTCATTACCTAGCATTTGGATGAATACCAGATTTAGAAATAGCTTTTTTTTTCTTCTTCTCCGCTGGGAATAAAGGATTTACAGGGAAGCTGCATTTTTCTAAACAAAGAAAGTTAAAATCAGCACGGGAAAGGTCGTGTACTTTCTTGTTGGTCTATATCACTAGAAATGCCAGCTTTTCATAATACCATTAAATTCTACAGATCTCTGACTTCTTTGATGATACTCATCACATCCATAAGTACTTTCTACCTCTTCTTGGCAATTGTTTGTTATTCTTATAAACAGTTACTGTTAGATCTAATCAGATTTAAACATCTGAATCATATGAACGTAAAAGCAGTAGTGTTGAGAAAAAGGAATTTTAACATGAGTTAGTGTTCAAAGAAAGGTGGAATTATCTTACAGTTTGCTTATGTACCTGGGATATATGGCAAACAGCAGCATGAGGGAGGTGTTTCCAAGGGAACATCTCTTAAAAGTGTTGTCCTCAAATTACTCCTATGAATCAGTAGAAGAGAGGTGTTTAAGGAAATGATCAAAATTGGAAACTCTGTTTTGTATATATGGGGTTTTTTTTTGTTTGTTTGTTAGGTTTTTTTAAAGCATATTAAGCTTTGTATTTAACTACATTCTTTACATGGTACTGTAATTATTGTCTATACCCATTATCTTTTTTCTCTCCTCCTTTGCTTCTAACTTTTAAACCTCCATTTATTATGACCTTTATGTTTTGTTTGACTGTAAATGATTTTCTTTTTTTTTTTTAATTTCCTGAGCTTTGCTGTGACTTGCCATTATTAGGATGCAAAATTCCTTTCACACATGGGCCACCAGTTCTTTTTGCATCTAGGAGTGAGACACACCTGGTACGGGCAACAATAAAAAGGCTATTGCTTACTGTGTTTTCTGACCACTAGGTGAATATAAGATACACATTTCTAATCTCACAATGTTTCCCTTGTAGTCTTACTCACCAAACAATTGGTACTTGGTATTAAACATACAAAATTTGACAGGCTGGTTGCCACTGAAAATTTTGATCACTTCTCATTGTATGAAGGGCAACTGCTTCAGTTAAACGAGGTGTATCTTCAGGCCTGTGCAATGGCCACCTCTCCTCCAAAGGCAGATCTGCTGCTGAGTTGCTCAGGTTACCGATTCCTAATCTTTTCAAGTGAAAATGAGCTTGAGTAGCTCTTGACACCAGCAATTGCTCTTCAAATGACCCTGTCCATAGGTGCTTGCGTGGAGTGGCTGTGGTTGGAAGAGGATGTACAGTCAGGCCTTACTGGCAGTTACTCATGAATTAAACTTTTTGGGCTCGCATCCCTCAAACCTTTCCTCTTGTTTGAACAACAGTCCAATTCCCAGTCCAAGAAACCTTTCCTTCAGCAGTTTTATCGTTAAAATATGCATGAATCACAAAGGGTTTTGACAAATCAGCATTCCCAAGACATGGAAGGTCCCAAACACCTCCTCTCCTGAGCCCTTGCGGTTTTAGGCAATGCTTCAAAAAGGCAGCTTGAGTGATCTGGTCCCATTTCTCTTGAAGTGCTTGAATGACAAAACCCTGAATATATGGCCAGTGAGACACCGGAGTACTATGTTGCTCAATCAAGCCATGATGAGTGGTTTGACATATCTAATTTCCATTCCAAGTTCCTGATTACCTTTATGTACACTATTGTTCAGTACAAGCCCATGTTTACTGTGCTGGCCTTCCACAAAAGGAGTACCTCACACAAACTGTTTTGAATCAAATGTAAGAAACCCAAAGTTAATTGAAAGAGCTTAAAAGTGGAGGGTGGTAGAGTGACCTCCTTCTTCTCCAGGTTCTCCTACTCAGTGGTTTCTGTACTAGGCAAGGCTCACGCTGCGCCGACCAGCCTGACCAAGTTCTCAGGAAAGGAGAGAGAACTTTCCTGTGGGTTTCCCAGCTTCTACTTTTGTACTCAAGGGCTATGGAGTGGTTTCCTCCTTCTTGGAGGCTTTTTAATCTCAAGGTGGGTATAGGAGACCTACCACTCCAAGTTTAGTAGCCACCCTGAGTTGGCTCTGTTTGCTGGTGTCTTTGGCTGTGCGCAGTAGTTCTGAACTCAGCAAGAACCCTTCAGAGGCACAAGCTGTGTGACTTGGCACCAGATGAAGGCTGTGCCAGATGAAGGCTATGCCAGCTGCCCTGCATGACACACTAAGTAAAATTTCTCTGCTGTCAGGTAGGAAAGTATTTACTGTAATGACTAAAAGCGTCCCCCAGTTTTGTTTCTTGGATGTTTTTGAGGCACTGCTGGATTTGGTGAATAAGTTCCCATGCTGCACGTGCAATCCTAGATACAGTGTGCTCTTCTATGTTATTATTTGATGTAACAGCAGCTAAGGTGATGACACGCTCCATAAGGCAGTTCTTACCTCCAAGATCTACCTAGAAAAAAGATAAGTTAAAAAAGTGATATTACATTCAAAAACATAGAGCCTCAGAAGACTCACAAGTGTAAAACAGAACAAATCTTCCCTACAAGCCTTTTCTGGCTGTAGAAATGATAGGTGTGTGTGCTTTGTCTTTAAATAGCAGATAATTTGTCTTCATTGATACACCTAGCACGGGGAGGATCTACCCCGTGGTGGGCTTCAGGTCAGTGGATTTGTCAAATGTTGCTGAAATGGCTTCTTTCCTTTCTTTACCACTAAAAGAAATATGTCTGTGTGGGTATATCTCTGTCTCCTGTTGATCACTGAGTCAACTGTGCATCTTAGAGGGGAAGAAAGAAAAAGACTGCTCTTCCTGAGGGGAAAACGTAGGTTAGTTTTAGGGTCAGAGGCGTGGGAACATATGGACCCTACCTGAAATGGCAGTAAGAGCTGCAGAGCGCTGGGGAGGCTGGTTTTGTGTGAGCTGAAATTCTGAAATAACAGGCAGAGGGAATTGTGGATCTGATGGCTTAAATACCTGCCAGTCCAAGAGGGAGAGAACAGGGCTGGAAAAAGAGAGGGTAGCACATTAGCCAGGTAAGAAGGGAGAAAATGGTGATCAAACTGATACAGGTATGTTGTAATGTGGAAGGTCTCAGAACAGTTTTTAAGGTAAGAATCACAGAATGATTTGGGGTTGGAAGGGACCTCTGGAGATCATCTAGTCCAATCC
>JAOXNH010000031.1:61222811-61233648 GCA_028566575.1 Bartramia longicauda
ATGCGGATGGACAAGGAAGCCCAGTCCTGGGCTTTTCAAAGCCTTGAGAGACTGTTTACAAACAGAGTGTGTCTAGAACCTGCACGTTATTAAATACATAAATTTTTAAGTTGCTAGTAAAGCCAAGGTAACAAAAAGGTGACAGAACCAGTAGCAGTTGCATATTAAGTTACCATTGTATTTGGTTACCATGATGTTTGATGCATTTTAAAGTCTTCTATTTCCACATGTGCTGATTAATCATGATGTTTTTAAGTCACATTCATGTCAAGAAAGAAAATACATTTCTATTTTTAACCACTAGAAATGCTGCGATAAGAACTGGTCTCAGTTCTATTCTGAAGCCAGGTTTCTCACCATTTCTACTATACAGCAACTGGAATTCAAAGGAAATCAAAAGGCATATCTATTTTTAAAATATTCCAGTCTCTCCTGGAAGGGATTCCAGTACATGTTCAGATTCATCTATAGATTATTAAGGAAAAAAAGGCTATTTTAAGGTTAAATCCAAGCTAGCAGAAAACTCAAGAAGCCACCTATTATATATTATGACTGTACTGGGTTTAGTGTTGCAAAATGTCATTCAGCTGGGCCGAACCTCTCACAAGAAAACCTCAGAAATTTCACCATGGTGAGTCCCAAGCTTGAGCTGTGTTTTAACCTCAGATGTGGTTCCTCATAGAAACCTAATCTAAATCAAAGCACAGTCTGATAATCAGTCTCTTGTTAGTTTGTGTAAATTAACAAATCGACTTTTATAACGTAAAAAAAAGCAGCCTTCTATAACCATTTAGTGTTGACTCTACATATTTTACAATCCTATAAATGGGAAGGGTACAAATCAAACTTATTTTATAGGATTTTTTCTCTATACTCATCTATTGCTTAGTTCCTGACAGAAAGATGGTGTCTTAAAAATGTCATATATGTAATACTTTAAAAAAATTAATCATACACGCCCGTTGTCATTTATGTCTTCTGCTGCTCTTAGGACTTTTTTTGGCAAAGGTTGCCTCTGGAATATTTTGGTAACAATTTACACAGCTTGTTCAGTACAGATGATCCCACTGGACTTCCCCTGTGCCTGCCGGTGACGTCATCCTGGGAGCTTGATACTGTTTTGTATATATTGTATCTATTTCATTATTCTCTTCTTTTTGATTTTAATATTAATACTTCATTAAAGTAGTTCAGTTCATTCTAAACTTCTAAATCTCCTTATCTCTTTCTCCCCTCTCTCTTTTGGGGGGGAGAGGGAGGGAAGGGTCATCTGTCAGTCTGGTTTTGGTAATTCGGCTGAAACCACGGTGTAGCGTTAGGGTTGTAGACAGCCTCATAATGTCTCATGTGTGTGCATTCTCACTGGGACAGGGTGATGAAAAGTTTCAGTTTTAAGGTTTTCCGAGTCTCCGCTGAGAATGTGCACCCTAGAATTTAAAAAAGAAATAAATTGTAGGCTTAAAAAGTTCAATGGTGTGGGTAAGAGGCTAATCCAGCTGAGCTTTGACTTCGTGTCAAAGTACCATAGTGGTAAAGTGCTTAACTGGAAAGGAGAAAGAAAAGAAGGAGCATTTAATATGGGGAAATGATAATAGTTTATTCCATTTCTCTTCTTGGAAGTGGTTGAATCTTTCAAACGAAAAAAAAAGAAGAGCCTAAGGCAGGAATGTTGTATGGACAGTATCCCTCCAATACTTAAATTAAAACGTTTATAAGCACTAATTTTATAGATGCTGTCATGAAATCTACTTGTGATAAAATGTAAGATCTTTCAGGGCCTGAAAATGGACATCTCTCATTCTGGAAAGAATAAATCCTTTGAAGAGTTTTACATTAAACATATAAGTGATAGCTCCTAAAAGTGCTAATCATTCCATAAGTGCTGGGATTGTGACAGGTATTTTGGCACATCTTTTATTAAACAGTAGTCATTACTTAAGATTATCATCTTATTGTTTGTAACATCTCAAAACAGATTAGCTGATAGTTTTTTCAATGAGTACTACATTCTCATTGTATAGGTGGATACCCGCCAGAATTTTACCATGTAGCATCCAGAATGAATACAATTTTCAGTATTATTTTATTGGGTGCAGTCAAGATGTCTGGTGTTTTGGGTTTTTTTTTTTTTTTTAGTAGTGTCCTTTCTGTTCTATTTTCCAGAGAAAGAACAGTCAATCAACCGAGCTGGTATTGTTCAAGAGGATATTCAGCCTGGAGGTATACTCGATTTGTGTGTTTGTATTGATTGTTTTAAAGATCTTCTTGAAGACAGACCTGAATATTTATATGGATTTAGATAACACAGTGAAGAATACACTGAAGGGATACATATATAATGAGCTTACTGGGAAAATACTCTTTTTCAGGCTAATTCTTCACTTGAAAACTATGGGTTTAATAAAACTTGTTTTAAATTGGTTTAATTGGCCAAATAAAGCCTATGAGGGGAATAAAAATTAAAAGTATGGCAGACCATCCTTGATAGCTCATTGTTCCGTAGGTAATGGAACTGATTATTCATTATGCAAGGTTGGCACTTCTAGTTTAAAGACAGGAGAGGGCTTGTCTTGATGAAACAGTTCCTATCTGAGTATGTTAAAGGGTAACTTATTCCTATTTTTAGAAAAGCCTAACATCAGCAGCCAGGGAAAACCAAATAGGATTAATGCCATGTCCTTACTACACCTATCAGTTAAATCATCAGCGCAGGAATTGCTTTCCTTGAAAGTGGTGAAATGCTGAAGAAGAGTATGAAGGGTATTGTGAAACAGAAGTCTGGTAAACCTGCCTTTTTTATTAAACATTAAAGAGGACTGGACTGGATCATTTAGCCAAGATGCATGTACTTGATGACCGGTTCTCCTCAGTGTAACTTTTTCATCTAAATTTAGCTGCTGCTGAGAAGTTAGGAGATCCACTTGCTGAAAGTGAAATCTAGACAAATTGAAGTGCAAGGTGCAATTCTAGGTGGTTGTTCCAACAATGTTAGAACACCTGACCTATGGGTGTGATAGATTTTTCCATTATCTGGAACTTAATACCAAGATGAGGTTGTCTTTCTAAATATTTTTGCAAGCTTGAGCAGAGTTCAGTGCAGGTTCTTTCATTCTTTCATGCATAAGGCTGGAGTAGGAGACCAATTTTTTTTCTTTTCTCCAAGAAAAAGTCTAGTTATGAACTGGTCTTCTCATATTTGATTTGTAGGGTTAAAAGTGTGGTCTGATCCATTCGGAAGAAAGTAACGTCGGCAGCTGGGTGCCTTACAAGGCAAAACTGAAGATGGACATCTTCAGCTCTTTCCTTCTTTCACTGAAGTGTGTCTTTGGAGAAGAATTTTGACCATGCTCTGTGGGCACGTGAGGAGCGACAGACTACTGGTTGGAACCCCAAGAGATAAAAATGTGCTGGTTTTGACCGAGGATGCTGGGACACAGTGCACGGACTGTTAGAAAGCTGAGTGATTCTTGAGTTTAGAAGTGAAATATTTATTTTTCTTGAGAAAAGAGAAGAGGAATTATTTTTGTGGTTAACCTGTAAACACTTGTAGAATAAATTATGAATAGAATAAATCATGCAGACCGCTGCAGTTTCCTCCCTAGTTTGAGAATTACTATTTGTGGTTTTATTACAAAAACACGATAGAGGTATATGCTGAGATATGAGTGCAGAAAGTATGATGTGGTGAGTGTAAATTTGTACATTAAAAGTTCTTCCTTTTAAACCACTGTGTACTTTTTTCATTTGTTCTGTGAGCGGTTGTGGCTGGTTAACCTTGCCAGGTGCCCACCCAGCCACTCTCACTCCTGCTCCTCAGTAGGACGGGGAGAGAAAATACAGGATGTCAGAGCTCATGAGTCTGGATAAACACGGGGAGATTGCTTCTGTTGCATGCAAAACAGGCTCAACATGGCAAAAATTAATGTAGTTTATTGCTAATTAAAGTAGATTTGGGTAGTGAGAAACAAAAGCAATAATTAAAATAACGCTTTCCCACTGCCTACCTTTTTCCAGGATAAACTTCACTGCTGAGTCCTCTGTTTCCTTCCCCCTGGTCCCCTCGGTGGTGGATGGGGGGTTACAGTCAGTGTGTAACAGTTCTTCTTCTGCTTTTTCCTCCACACGCTTCTTCCCTGCTCCTGTGTGGGCTCTTCATGAGCCGCAGGTCCCTCAGCAAATACCCAGCTGCTCTGGCGTGGGCTCCTCCCCAGCACCTGGTATGGATAACCTGCTCCAACATGGTCTTCTCCACTGCAGGGGGATATCTCCTCTGTTGTGGTACCCCTGAAACAGTTGGTGTTAACCTCCTGTAGGGGTGGAAAAGCAGACATTTTAAAGAACCCTGTTTTAAAAAGCACTTTTATGGTAAGTGTAGTGATCATCAGAACAGATGAGTGAAGGATTGCCCCTGCTGGCACAAAGCTAATTCAGTGTTTGCTGGGAAAAGAAGAATCAATGAAACTGAAGAACAAAGATTTTTTTTTTTTTTTTTTTTTATCCCTTAAACCTTTCTTCAATGAGGCTGCAGGAAGGAGGGAGCCTTGTTTTTCGCTTTCTTGAACAAAACGTGATACCGATGGATCAGACAGTTTCAGCGAAGGTGTTTCTTTTCAAATACCTTTCCAGCAGAAAGACGGAATCGCTGAGATGCAGATTGTCTATCTCTAACTGACAAGCTGCAAAACAAAGAGTTTTAGGAGAAACTGGGAATTGTTCAGTAAATGTTGCTTCTGCCATGTGGCGACCCAGATGCTTAAAAACCCACACATGGTGTGGGTGACCTGAAACAATTATTAAACCAGCCTGTCAGGATAAGTGATGGGACAGAGGATATTAAACCACTCAGTTTGGAATTGGGAGATAAAACAATCTCTGCTACTTGTTGACTTTGTGAAGTTGGGCAATTTGCTGAGTCAGGATCTTGCCTTGCGCTTTCGGAGCAGGGGCCGTTGCTGGCGGGTGCGGAGCCTTTTTCACCTTCGTGTTACTAAAAATGTTGCAAAACGTTGGGGTGCATGAACTCAGTTATTTCGCATTTATAGGACTCTACCTGTCTGTTGGCCATGATCTCTAGTTCACTCCAGTGCAAAAATGAGATATGCAAATCAGCTCGTTAAGTGTTGTAATTGGCGGTAGAGCTTTTGCAGGGCTGCGTGTCTGTTGAATACTGCTGAAGGGGATCTAAGCTTTGATACGGTTTTAATTCTCGTCACTTCTCATCTGCTCTCTTCCACCTAATAAATTAGGCTGATTGGCCTTGCCTTTATCCTGTCAGGACAGGGGAATGGCTTTTCCAAACCTTTGGTGTTCTGTCTGGATAAAGCTAATTGCTCTTCTTGGAAACTAATACAAAATAAAACTGTGAAGTCAAGAAGGCACCTACTGCAATAATTCTCCAGAATTTACACCGAAATTGTCTATTACTGCTCTGGCAGACTTGCCTGAGACTCAGGTGGGAAGTGCTACTCCTGCAGGTGGCTTTCTGGGCTTGGTGATGATGCTTTCTTCTGCTGCTGGGCACTGGACACCAGCCTCTCTTCCTCCCAGCTCCCCAGTATCTGGTGAAGTCGGACAGAGAGCAAATTGTGCTCCCCAGGACTCTTTCCTTATCTTGCTCTGGAAAGAGGAGTTTTTCCTGTCTTTGTAGCTTGTAAGAACTATTATTTTTTCAGGACAACCATACAAAGAAATTACAAGTTTTATAATTATTCATAATTTTATATAACTATACTTGGGTGGGACCAGTCTGCCTTTTACAGAGGAACTGATTTGCTAGTTTTGGTCCACCTGTTCTGATAGCAACTTTGGGACAAAACATCTGGTAAAAATGTCTTCTAAGAGCGTTTTCAAAACAGTTATCGTATCTATTTTGTAATATGAATGCATTTTGCTTATTTATTCTAGCTGGAATATGAACAGCAAATATAACTTCAGGCTTTGGAGAACTGGAGAAGTTTCAAAGGGTGCTCTTGACATCCCAACAGAAACATCTGGTTGGAGTAATCTGATAAGTTTTGAAATGGTTGAAACGTGCCATGGAGAGCAAGACCGGCATTTTGGTCAAAAAGCAGCTTGGTTTTGAAGCATTTTGAGAGGATTGATGATGCAAGGAAACGCTCAAGCACAAACCCTTCAGGAGGAGTAAATACAGCGAAAGATGTCGGCAAGGTGTCAGGTTACACGCGTGAGCAGGAAAAATGGGATTATTTTTTTTTCTTGCTGAATATTGTACTTCGTTTATTGAGATTGTTCCCACTGGTGAGAGGGGATTGGTGTTTTTTTCTGTAATACTTGAAGCACATTGAATAGCTTCAACTGAGAGTTGCAAATTTTCCTGCAGCAAAAAAAACCCCAAACAGTCCAGAAAAAAGAAGTCACCGTTGTAGTGACTTGCAGTTTTCTAACCCAAAATGAATCGCGCATTTTCCCTTCTTTCAGCCTAGCAATAATTAACTACTCATTTTCTCAGTACTGTGTACACTCCTACTGACCTTCTTCGTGTGAACATGCAGACACAGCAGTAACCCAAGGGCTGCATTGGCTTTTTCCATGGTGCCACGCAGCCCAAGCCGCCTGTTTGCTGGTGGAAGGAAATGATTTTCCAGCTTCTGAGAAAGTGCTGCGGAAAATACCGTTTCCCCTGTGGACAATGTATAACAGGAGAGAGCAAAAAGCAAAGTGCAGGTCAAAGCCTCTCAAAGCTCTTGTTTTCCCATATTGGCCTATGATCCGAGGTGGGTTTGGGCGTAGTGGAGACCGGATGGGCCTTGCAAGAAAAATGGGGCAGTGTTTAAGACGCTGCCTTGGAAATTAGGACTGTTGTGGTCAGTTCCCTCTTCCACCCCTTTTGTCTGGTAGCAGGTAAGTAATTTATCCTTTGAGCTTCAGTTCCATCTGTAAAATAGGAATAATAGCACTCCCCTTCCTTGCAAGGCACGAGGAAGGTAAATACAGGCATGTATGTATTTTTGATGCTCTAGGAAACATTTTTGGGTTCTTCTATGAGAAGTTTTCTTCACGGGTAGGAAAAATAGGTCTGGATTTGTGTGTGAACCAGATATTTTGGTTCCAAGAACTTAAAATGGTTTTGAAGAATCTTTTCCAAGAGGAAACAACTGCTGAAATTTCCCAGGACTTTATACTGCTGAAAGGCTATGCTCTGGATATGGAAGTTTTATATTTTGGGAGTCAAACAGAAAACTCACCCACTTTTTGCAATACTGATGGTTTTTTAGAAGATCTTGAGTATAAACTCCTACGTATAAGTTGAAATGTAACCCAATGTGAATGTTACGACAGTTGCACAAAAAAAGCAGCAGGAAATTGGTCAGCTTCTGTTACTGCCCCAGGTGCCTCAGAAATTTTCTGAGACTCAGCAATTTTCAGGATTTCAACTTGCCACTTCCCTTGTCTTCTGTAACAGCGGGTCCTCCCTTCTGAGCTCGGCATGCCAAAAAGGTAGCTAAAAGTCTTCTAAGAGAGCTGGAAGTACGGAGCAGTGGAACCTGAGTAGCAGGTAAAGGAGGTGGGGAAGAACTGGTGATACTGCAGGGAAATCACTACCTCCTGCAGCCCTGGAGGAACACCTTGGAGGTAGGGTGGTGGAGATGAAGACGAGACAGGGCATAGCGGTCACTGGAATGGGCAGGAGTGTGAGGGATGTAGGTCATAAATCCATTGGAATGCAGCCTTCATAGGCTCTGCTGCTCACAGAGCAAACTGGGTGACACCTCTCTCCTTCTTTTCTGTTTCCTCCCCAGCAGATCAGAGAGAAACATTTCTCAAGAAAGTTCCTAGTCAGGACAAGCAGGTTATCAAGAGAAGAGAGCATCTAAGGTGAAATGATCTAATTGTCCTTCTCTCCAGCCTGCCTTGAGAGGTCAGAAATTGTGGAATAACTTGGGTTGGAAGGGACCTCATGCTGAAAGTATCTTTCAGGTCACAGGGAAAGGGGCCTCCTTCTCTGTCAACTCCTTCCTGTAGTTCAGTGCAGGGAATATCAGCAATACCAATCAGGGTAGAGGAGGAAGGTACTCCCATTGCTTTAGCAGAAGTTCCTGTAGGAGGAGTCCTCCTCAGCCGCCCATTCACTCCCAGAACTGAATGGCTCAGGCACAGTTTAGGAATGTATTGATTCTTCCACCCTGGGTGAAGAGAGACCACTGTGGATATTAACCAGAAGCGCTGTCTCCCTGGTCTGTTAGCTGTGACTTTTGGGGTGGCAGTGATTGTAGCAGGCCAGGTCTCCTCCTTTCTACAGATAAGAGGAAAGTTCATACAAGGACTCCAACTCCTGCCATTCCTGGCTGAAGAGCACCTTTAGGAGTCCTCTGAAGCCTGGAAAACAGGTAATCTTAGCACCAGAATCTTCACTCTCTGCTTGTAGCTTCCTCTGAAATGAGCTCCATTCCCCTGGTCCTTACCAGCCATCCTGCGTGTGGCTAACACAGGTTTGCTGGATGTCCCATGTAACAAAGAATTTCTCGCCAGTCAGTCCAAAATCCCATGTCCTGCATTAAGAACTCGGGGGCTATTACTTCTCCCTGCATTTACTGCGTGGTTTTTGTGATTTTGGTGGCCTCTGCTGCCTGCTCCCTGCCTATCTCTCTCTGCCTCTGTACCGAAGCAACCATGACCAGCAGCACCACCAGCTGAAGGAGCCTGTAAGGAGCTGTGAGGACTTAAGGGAAGCATTCCCATACGTGATGTCTGGCAATCCTCCCAATATGCCTCAGGATTCCTCCCAGTCATTGTCAGCTGACGAGTTCATAGCAAAAACCTCGTTACTATTCCCTATCGCACTTAGCATGGTTAAATTTGGTCCCATAGCTACCATTCCAGCTATTCCAGTCATTTTGCGCTGACATTGCCTCCCAAGTTGTTTAATCAGAACATTTCATTAGTAGACTGCTGGTTTTGTGCCAAACAATTACATTAAATTTGTCCTGGGACAGTTCTTTGAGGAACGCCACCAGGAAAAATCCCTCCAGGCCAATGGCTTCCCGTTTGTCATTTCAGCTTTAGCTGCTTCCATGCTTGGCTTACAAATTCTTACAGCTCCTAATTGTTTCCCACATGACATCATTCTAAATGCTTTGCTAAAGTCCAGATGGAATGTATCCCCTGAATTTTTGTCACATTGACAAGCCGGTTACTCGATTAAGTAGCAAGATAATACTCTGACATGTTCTATGTTGGGAATTTTCATTTGTGTCCCCACTTTTAATTACTTTGGAGTTTGTCGTGATTCTGGATAGAGTAACAGCTAGGTAGATGTTCTCCAAAAGAAGTTCCAGAAGTACCCGGACATCCTCATACTCCTTCTGTCTGGATGCATCATAATACATACAAAATTAAAGACTGAATCTCTTAGAATGACCTAAACATTGTGGGAGTGACCTTCCTCTCCAGCCCAGGCAGACAGGAGAGATGTTTGCTGCTCCTGCTGGTTCGTTCCCAAAGCTCAGAAGTTTATATTCATCCTCTCCGTGTGTCATTGATTATTGGCTCACAAGAACCGGTCCTGGCTAATTAACAGAAAATCGCTGTAAACATAGTACAGGAACACGAGGCTGGTTTCGTTTGGTCAGAAAAGCCAGCACCCATCGAACTTGCAGAACAGTAAGGGCAATTAGCAAGCCTTATTGACAGAATGTGATTAGGGGAATTGGCACACCTGCATTCATTAGCAAAATTATTCAGGAGGGGGCAAAAGAATTTACACCTGGTTCTCGTTTCTGCAGGTGATTGGGTGCACAGCACTTAGATAGGCTCCTGACAAGGCAGGTGTGACGTCCAAATAATGACTGCCTTGAAGAAGATAAGAAGTTTCTCTTCGCTTCGGTCCTTTGGAATCACAGAAGAGACACAGATAAAGGTAAAAACATAATGTTTCAATTGTGCCAGAGGTTTTAGTGGAATGATACTGGTAGCACTTTGTGATTCGTTTGTGAACTGTCCCATCCTTTGGGAACTACCTGGAATATGATCTGTGTGCTGTGTTGGATTCTAGAAATTCTGAAGATGACTTACTTTATCCAATTTATCATGCCCTATTTACAGTCAGTTGCTTCACCCCACCCTTTCCCAGGAACCTTCCCACCATGGTGTGTTTTAGCTAAAGTTCTAATCATCTCTAAGTCTTAGGAGAGTGAAAGATATTTTGTTCCTGCTGCGTTCTGTCTTCTAAAATAAAATAAGTTTGCATGCTATACCCTCTGTTGAGACTACTGTGAATCTTCAAGACCAGGTTCTAATTCTAGCCCTAAATCTGTGGAAGATTTCTCATCTCCTGGATTATTTTTCCTATCTATGTTTGCGGGCAGATGGCTCCAGTACTAGAAGCGTCCACGTTAGGTGTTCTGCTGGTAGAACAGAAATTCTTAATCACCATGCTGTACTTCTTGTCCGAGGTGAGGACATGATGGCCCTTCTTCCACTGAACGTGGGCAGATGCCTTGCTGAGCTCACAGCGCAAAGTGACCGTTCCACCTTCTACTGCTTCCTCACTGGTCATTTCTTCTTGGAAAAATGGAGGCACAGCTGAAGGATGCAGGTAAAAAGCGTTACAAACTGAAGACAATTCCAGGGATGAGTGAGAGCAGAAAGTGACAGGGGAAGGTTGTGAAGGTTATGGAAGGGCGAGCATCAGCAACAAAGAGAGGAAAGAGAAATGAAAATGTCCTAGAGGGGATATATGCCCTTAACCTTTGGTTTCATCCTGGCTTCCTTCTAGCAAAATTGTACTGTCCTCAAGAGATTTATACACACTTTCTACCAGTTTCCATGTAAGAAGAAGTAAGAATATAGTCTCTGAGCCCCTTAATTCACACATGTT
>JAOXNH010000031.1:61258163-61275004 GCA_028566575.1 Bartramia longicauda
TAGGGAAGGGGCAGCAAGTCATACATGTCTCCAGAATGCCTTGCATCTCTAGGATGCAGCTCTCTCTGAAGGGTGGCTTTTCTGACGCTCTGAATTTCCAAAAGGCACAGAAAGCATTAATCTGAAACATGAAACCAGGCCCAAGGTCCTAAACCAGGCTAAAATAGCAGCGTTGTTTCATTTTCCAGCTGAGTAATTGCTCCTCGGAGCCAGGGAGAAGGAGGGGCTTGGAATGTCACTTGGAAATGGCTTCCCCCACACACACCTCCACATTTTTTTAAAGACTTTCCTTGCAATGAAGTCAGTGCTTAGTTCTGAGGAGCACACAAATGCTGACCAGTATGCAAGAGGAGTACCTCTTCAGAGCTGCTGGGGGACTGTTTAAAAGAAAACAGAAGGAAAAAGGGGAGAAGCCAGGTTAGATTCCAGGTTGTCAAATCATGGAGACGCATCCAAGGTCCATTCCAGCTGTTTTATGTCACCAGCATGGCACAAAAAACGGCCCATTCACTCTGGCCCAGACACACAGGCTGTTACTCCTGAATTTTTGTTCTTGGGAGGGTCCATGTTAAAATTGGTAGGGTACTATACAAAACTAGGAAACTTTAGATCTCATTCTGTTCACCACCAAGTGGAGCAGTGTTTAGCTGAGAAACCCATCTCCACAAGCTTGGGCTTCTGCTTTTCTGTTCTTGACCTTCTTTCCACAAGAGTAAAAAAAAATGCCTTCATTTTCCTTCAACTTCTCCCTTGTTTATCTTCCTATTGTAGTTACCACCACTCTTTCACCTGACTGCCCGTGTTCCTGTTTTTATTCCTTCTCAATATTGAACTTATCTATTGATGGGATCAGTGTCACTGTCTGTCACCACGATGTGCAAATGCTATCTCTAAAAATTAGCCAAATGCTTAGTAGATTTCATGTTTTTTTCTGATACATTGCCCACACACTTTTTCTTTTTTTTTTTTTTTTTTTTTAAAAAAAAGTGCTTATTGTAGAGTTCTTTGCAGGGCAGGAATGTCGTTTGGGATTTATTGGAGACAGGGGCCGTGATGTGGTGGAAGGCTTTGCTGCATTGTGATTGCATTGTCCCCAAGGATAAAAGTAACTGCAAAGGTTTGTTGATCAGAATTCATTTTAGTTTCTGGGTTTTTAGCCCATTGACTGCTTTAGAAATTAGGAGCAAGTTTTCAAACCAGCTTCCAAAGGTTCTGAAAGGGCATCTTGACACGGTGGTCTGAATCCAGGAGAAGAAGGACAGAGGAAGTCCGTCAATGCTTAAAAGTTTTTTAGCCGCAGCAAATGAAGCTGTCTAAATCTGGATCTGACCAAGGCATGGGTTGATCTTCACTAAGGAATAAGCGACAAGTTCTCTGGCAGAGCAAAGGAGGGAAGAGATGCTCGCTGGCCATCCACACCTAGCAGGGCGTCAGTCAATGCGCTGGTTCACCACATGACTGTGACAGCTCAAATCTGAAGGTTTCTGGAGTACTTTCAAGCAGTTCAAAGCATTTTCCCCAGTCTGAACAATGCTGACATTGCCTCAGATCATCTTGAGCCAGCCAGCCATGCTTTATCAGAGAGCAGAGTTCCTGTAGGTGTCCTGTCTTTTCATGGAATCATAGAGTTTTCTAGGTTGGAAGAGACCTTTAAGATCATCTAGTCCAACCATCAACCTAACTCTGATAAAAAACCATCACTAAACCATGTCACTAAGTACTATGTCAACCTGTCTTCTAAATACCTCCAGGGATGGTGCCTCATATCATGTCTCCAGGCATATGGTGCCTGGGCAGCCCATTCCAATGGTCAATAACCCTTCCAGTGTAGAAATTTTTCCTAATATCCATTCCAAACCTCCCCTGGCACAACTTGAGGCTGTTTCCTCTTGTCCTATCACCTGTGACTTGGGAGAAGAGACTGATCCCCGCCTCTCTACAACCTCCTTACAGGGAGTTGTAGAGAGCGAGAAGGTCTCCCCTCAGCCTCCTTTTCTCCAGGCTGAACACCCCCAGCTCCCTCAGCCTCTATTTTCAAGAATAGTAATAGCTGTAGCTGTTGAAAGTGTCCTAGCTGTGTTATCAGCTACACTTCTGCCACCTTGGAGTGTCCATCCATGTGTGATCCTGCAGGTGAGGGCCTGGGCAGAAGATAAAATTACATGTCATTCTGAGTTCTGCAGCTTTGAGCAACCTGGTCTGGTGGGAGGTGTCTCTCCCCATGGCAGGGGTTGGAACTCAATGGTCTTTAAGGTCCCTTCCAACCCAAGCCATTCTACGATTTTATAAACAAGACATTGGAGGTACCACAGTTCCGGGTCGCCTCTTTCTGTATCCGGCATTTCATGGATTATCGCAGCCCCGCGTATGGCTTTATGTGGGACCATCAGGCTTTTCTCTTTGTCAGTAGTAGCCTGGGTGGGAATAAAGACAGGCTCTATTCTGTGTCCTGATGTGAACCCTGACTGTGAGGCCTGCTGAAAGTTGGCAGTTGTATGCTGTTGGCACCTTCTGGTTACTGTTTTTTTAAAAGTTTTGCCCAGAAATGAGATGGCAATTGCAGAGATCTTCAGGGGATAGTGTGTCCTTTCTGAGGAGTGGAAAAACTACTTATTTTTCAAGCAGCTTGATAGGTGAATCTCTCTGACTGGGGCGCTGGCTATTTCCATCTTTGGCAGGCAAACTTCTTCTGCGCTGCTCCCAATACAGAAAGCCACAGAACTGCTTTGTAGTTTATGGCCCTGATCTTTTATCGCTTTTCTTGAGCTTTGGCACATGTGTATGGGATGGGATCATCTAGGAGTGATGAAACAGGTAATGGTATCTGTTGAAAGATGGAGCATTTTTTTCCTATGCAGGTTTTACTTGATCTCACCGCTCCTGTATATTGATGGTTCTTCACAGGTTCCAGGGCTTCAGTCTAATGTCTTAATTAAACTGCCTGGCTTGATGAGCTCTTTTATGAAGTGAACCAACTATTCTGGTTGTAATTGTGCTACACTTTTTAAAGAGTGATTTCTGTCTATCTGATTCATTGGTCTCGAGCCATCTCTGAACCATGCTGAACTTCCTATCAGTGTGGGCAGTTTGGAATTTACACGTTGATGAAAATGAAGGTCACGTAGTTGGGCTGCTGGTGAAGGCATTAAGGAATGAGTATTTCTGTTCTCCTAAGGTGAGTGAACTTTCCAGACAGGAGGTTTTTCTTAGAAGCAGACCTGTTTGGTGAGAAAGCTCCAGAGCACTGAGAGAGCAGTGGTGAAAGGAGGAACTTGGGCTTGATAATGTCCTGATCAAACCAGAAAAGTGGTGTGTTGGTTTCACTCCATCAGGCACTCCTAAGCATTCAACTCTATGCATAAGGTCTGTAGGGCAAGTACCTTGTTCAGCCAGTGGAAATCTCAGAGGTATTGCTTTCCTATTGGTCTCCTGTCCAGTAAAAGATTCTGGTCTAAGATGGCTCTGCAGCCACCCTCTCTTTTCTATATTTGTTCATTCTCTCAATTTTTCATACAAACAGAGTTCTGTAGACTCCAGAAACAACAGAAATGTGTGCTGGGCAAGGCTGGCTAGTCCTTACCCAACACTCAACCTGCCAACATATGTGAGACAACTGGTAGTGTAATAATAAGGAATTAGTTCTTGTGCTTCATACGCTTCAACTTAGTTTTAGGGTTGGGGGATTGGATTGCTTTATTTGTTCAGGCCCTGCTTTCCTTCTTTCCTGCTCTCCTTCTTTCCTGCTTTCCTTCTCTTTCCTTCTTTTTCTTTTTTTTTTTTTAAATGAGAGCTGTGACTATTTCTGGAGTGTCTGAAGCTCGCTTCTGTTTCTCGTCATTCATAATCAATTCCAGTTCCATCAAGTATTTCATAAAATGGTAGCTACGCATTTTTTCCTACATCAACCATTGAGACTCCAAAATAAATGCACATAACAGGGCCAGAACCTCAAGACACGTGTGACACTTTGTTAAGCCTGTGAATATTGCAGTTTACAGCATCTGAAAGTTCTTGTTCTTTTCACTGATTGTATTCTCAACTACTGTTCTGTTCAAGTTTAGCCAAAAACCATGTCGTTCTTGTTCTAGTTCCTGTTAACAAAGTACATAACTTTTCATTTTCATTCTTGTCCTTAATAATGACAATAATGCAAAGTTACAAAAAAAAATATAAACAGTGAGGAACCTCTAGCTGATTGTCGACTTCTACTGGAGGATACTTTGGGTGCTTTGGGAGCCCCGTGTAGGCAGCTTATCTGACAATCGACCATTTTTTTTAGGACTTATTCCAAACTGCTGGAAAAGGTACTAATGAGAAGCATTTCCCCAATAAAGTGAGAAAAATAATGTTTCATCTACCAAAAATCCCCCAACACTTGTTACTCAATATCTGCCAGCAGAGGAATGTGGCTGTGCATCTGCCTCTAAAATATGTGTGCCTCAGAAAGGAGTCAGATGCTATGCCAGGCCAGGAAGGCTCCTTAAAACTCTATAGATCCTCTTTTTTGACCCTTCCAGGAGTTGTTCAAGGCGCACTCGTTCTGAAGCCTACATCCTTTCTTCCTTTCCATCCTTCTGCCATCTTTTTGCGTATGTAAACACAGAATGCTGTCAGTACAGCTTCCAGAGGCAGCTCTTACATTAGTGGAGGAATGCCCAGTACAAACCAGTTTGCTTACCTCCCATGTCGGATTGTAGGTGTGGGAAAAAGATGTGCATGGAAAATGCCATCCTGGCTATGATACTCAATTTTTATTGTATTTTGGAATATTTACATACAAGCCTTTAAACATAATTACTGCGAGCGATGGAGTCAGAGAGTTGTTCCTTCTTAAGGCATGAATCTCATTGTCACTGATGTACATATTATCTTCTAAAACTGGGGTTAATCTGTGGTTTGGATTTGCGGGAGCCGCTTTTTTTGTCTTTGTTATGCAACCACACTTAAAACGGGGCCAAATAGCCTGCTCGTTTCAATAGCATGATAGTTCGTGAAAGCAGGAGGGGGGAGAGCAAGGGGCTGAAGTGCCACGTCTGCTTGGTTTCACAAATACGGCACCTTGTGCCCACAAAACCTTTGGCAAACGTATAGCTAGCAGTGTAGGTGGGGGCTGTGTAGCGTGCTTTAGAAATTATTTCTTTTCAAAGCCTCAGAAATCTCGTGGGCTCAAAATATTCATCAGCATACTGATGTTTAATAAGTTACCGTCTCTCAGCTGAGACGTGGTAATTCCAGTGTGAATGCTTTTAGCCCACGGAAAATGTAAGGCAATTTGATGTAGCTTTGCCTGCAGGGAAAGATGGCTAAACTAAGCCATAATACCCCGCGTTTGGCCAAATTAAAAGAGTGCAGCCAGGTATTTCCTGGGCCTCAGCTGATTTACGATAACTTGACCCGTGATTGTGAGTCCTTCTGCACCTTCATCTGCAGCCAAATGATACTCAGAAACTGAAATCTGGAGGGATGGCTAAATATAGCCATTTTTTAATGTAATTCAACTGCTTTGGCACCAGAAAGCCTTTCAGAATTTGCTCTGGCCAAGATGCATGGAAAGAACGCTTCCCTGACAATGTAACACTGATTATTTTACGGATTTCTGCACTTCGATGTAGCAAGCATACAGGAGGTACCCCCAAAAAAATCTTTCCAGTGGTCTTGTGGAGAAGGGTTTCAGAGAATAACTCAAGAAAAAGGAGTCATATGCCTGTTTTTTGGCTACCTACCATTGACTACTCTTGAAAAACTGCAGGAGGGATACGTGAGGTACAACTCATACTGCACAGTGTGTTACTAAGTACAGTACAGTCTTGCAGGAAGTAAGGTTTGAACATCACTCTCAGGCCTTGAAATTACCATTTCATCATCTATCGACTGACATTTTCCTTTGAAAATTCAACTACTTCTTGTTTGCCATATTTTAAGTCTAGAAGGGACATTATGATGTCCCGTGCTTTGTCCTTCCGTGGGACATACCTTGCAAAAACTAACTTTGCAGTTCCCAACTGAACCAAGCCTAGAACCCAAGCAAGCTCAACACTGCAAGTTTGTAAAAGTCCATTTTTAAGAAGAGTCAGTTGGAAACCTCAGGCAGCAGCACACTCTGACTTTAGAGGAAAGCGAATTTGATTTAGATCTGAACTTTGTGCCTTGGCCTTGACTCAGTTTTTTCCAAGTAAAATTAGTGTCTGGCAAAAATACCCCAACCCCCCTTGCTTATTGGGTAATATAGTTCACTAGTCGTTTAAAGAAGTGTAAAAAGATATACTTGGGAGACTGCATTCCTTTGGAAGGATGCAGAGTACCTCAAATGCACAATAGCCCCTGCTACGGTATGAAGTGCAGCAGTTTTATTTTGTAAAAGCAACTGATTACAGAAAGTTCTGATCAAAACCAAGATACAAATAGTCCTCATCTATTCACTCTTCACTGAGGCAATGACCCATTTGAAAAAAAAAAAAAAGTTTGGATTTCACTTCTATTTTTTATTTAATGACTAAGTGTAGACTCTAAAGAAGGGAATTGCCTGTTTTTACTAGCTGATTCCCTTTCCTTCCTCCTTGGCTCATGTGTCTCTCTGGTGAGTAATGGGGAGGTTGCTTCTCTGGAACACAAGGGGAAAGTTTCAGTAAATTGCAAAAGCATGTTTGTTACTTGGAAGTCTTTTGGCACATTTTTGAGCAAAGTTCATGGAAACCTCAAAACTATTGTGAAGAGAGACTGAGAGGCTACATTATCAAAAAATAAGCACCTACGCACAGGGACCTGCTCATGAAGAGTTCATTGCAAGATCAAGAATCTAAGCATTTTGTGCAGTCAAACAGGTGTCCATAAAATACGCTGCTGCGGATGAGGCAGTTTCCCTACCGTGGCAATAACACAGCTCTCCAATTTGCATGGATCTCTCCATGTTTTACACGGGTGAGTTCAGTACCCAGCATCCGAGAATTAAACTCTTTCCTAACTTCTTTCCCCTGACCCTGCTGTTTTCCATGTGCAGATGAAAGTTTCTCCCCGCAGAGCGATTTAGTGCTTCTAAACTGCTCTGCCCTCAGAGACAGCACAACGTGAAGCAAGATGAGTAGTAAGCTCGTGTTGGGGACTGCTACGTTCATACAGAACCTTCACCTCAGTAGGACTTCTAAGTTCCACCACCACCAGTAGCGTGCGTTTTATTTTCTCATTTCAGGAAAAACCATTAGAACCTAGGGATTTGTAGGGAAAATAAACAGATCCACAAGATGGCAAAGAGGGTTTTGAAAGGGAGGAGAGGATGGATGTCCTCTGGCAGGCTTTGAGGTCTAGAAGCTCGCACTGGTCTTTTGGCTGCCCGGATTACATCTGCAGCTGCACATGTGCTCTCTGGTTTATATGTCTGCTTGCTGGCTTAAGTAGTCACAGTCAAAAAAGCAATAGATTTTTCTTTCCTTAAAGTGACCATTAAAAATGGATATTGCACTTGTTAAAGGTGTTAACTAGGCATGGTGGGACACCTGGGAGACATACATGGGACAGGAATATGTTTTGTATTTCACTACTAATATCCTTCCAGCTCAACCTGGAGAAAACAACTCTAGTGGGAAAAGGAAGCTTCATTTCCCATAGTCCTTTAGGTCTTGGCTTCGCCAACAGGGAAGTCATATTAACATCTTCTCTGATGATGACTTCTGTGATGCAAATAGGCCTTTGCTGAGAATGGAACTGAAACGACATCATCATTTTGTACAACTCAGAAAAAATGGATGCAGATTATCATTGTGGAGGCCTGATAGGAAAACTAGTCAATATGCCAGGGCTATTTTCCTGAGCTCCTCATAGTTCTTTGAACTTGCACATCTTTACCAGCCCCGTACCCATCCTGGGGAAGCTTGCAGCGTGTTCAGCAGGCGTGTGTCTGCAAGTCTGCAATCTACTTAAAAATACCTTGCAGGTATGGCTGTTGTCAGCAGTTGGCTCTAACTTCCTTTGTCCTTTCCTTGCATACTCACATAACCTGCAACAGCCTGGGAGGCTTTTCCTTTCCTGTGTGATTTACCTAAAATCCTTTCCTTTGGCTTTTTACAGATGTTATCAACACGGAGTTTGTCTTCTGCCATACGCTGTCTTAAAAGGTTTTGGCGAGGAGGACACACACGCACACACAGGGAAGCTGTTGAAAAATCAGTTTAAATGTCCTGTACTGGGAGTGTGTAAGAACACAAACCACAATCTGTCACCCAGAATAAATTATGTTAGCAAATGAGAGCCATGGGGAGAGCTGACATAAGCAATCTGCCTACCATACAAAGCGTTAATTTTCTAGAAATGCCCCATACGTGCTGACTATAACTACCTAACCCTAAAAACATTCATACACATGATTTTAAACAACAATTCGTAAGAGTAACAACTCTGACACTGGGTGTTGCCTGAAAATTAATGACTGCCCGTGATTAATGGCCCTCAACTGTGTTGGAGCCATCAGCTCCTCCCAGCTAGTCATTAATCCCTACAAACAGTTCCCAAACTCCTGTGTCCATTTGGTGTTGGAGAAGTTGAAAATGCATTGTCTTCAAACACTGAAAAAGCCTGCAGTAATATAAACTTTCAGTAACTCCACTGCTTGCTTGAGGTTTGTGCTAGGGAAATTTCTGTGCTGAGTTTGGTCCTAAATTATGTCTTTTACATACCTTTTGATTCCCACAATTAATCACTACACAGGGCCATAGGGGGAGAGGACTTCCATATGCTGCACTAAGGAGAAGCCTCTAAGAAATGTGACTAATAGAGGAAATGTGCAGCTGAAGCTGTGAATTCGTAATTTATGTGAATTGCAAACAGGATTTTGCATATGGTGCATGTGTGATTACAAATGAAGCTGTTCATGCAAATAAAAGGATCTGCAAAATAGTTGCACAACTCGGGACCCAGCTCCCTTCAAGACCAAGTCATAACAACTCTTATGACCTGGAAAATGCAGGGCTTGGTCACCCACAACATATATTTAATCTGGGGCTGTGATTTTGGTTTTTAGAGTGTGATTCTGATCTGAAGAGAGACACCTCATTTCGTGAAACCGTCTTCCTAGCCCTGTACTCCGAGTCATACTTGCTAACCCTGGAGACATAAACCCTGAGCTGAAAAGCAACAGTAAGTAATGCAGGAAGTGACAGGATTGCCATCAGAGCTGGGAGTGAGGTGGAAGGAGTCACCCACACAGTTCCTTGCCTTGGGACAGGAATGAGTTAAAAGCCGGGATTTTCATGTCATGGAAAATATTGTCACTTCGCAAATTGCTCTCCTTCAGAATGAAAACAGCCTGCAACTTCCTGTGGCACGGAAATTCTGTTGGAATATTCTGTTAAAAATGTGTCATTGTACAAACAGAAGACCTCCCAATCCATAAAATAAGAGTTTCTGCCTTGACTAAGACACAGATGTCCATATATAAAAGCAAACAGGAGAATCAGCTCATAGGATACTGAAGGTATTGTACAACTTTACGTGTCCTGTGAGACAGCATTGCCACACTCCTGCATGAGATGTCAATAACAATATTTTTAAACCCTCTAAAAAGAAATTACTTTTAAATTTCATTTTTTTAAACGTTCGTAGATTGTCTGGTTCTTGTTTCAGGGCAATCTGAAGCCTTGTCAAAATCAAGTTACTTTGGCTTCACATTAAACAAAATCTTTTTTAATCTCTTAAAGACCAGTGCTTAGCAAGGATAAAGCCACGTCAATCCAGCACGGCGTTGCAGCGCTCGTACCTCACGCAAACCAGGGCACCCACGGTACTGAACAAAGTGCTGCCTATCTGTTTTGAATTGGCTCCTGGTGGGGCGTCCATCATAATGGTGTCTGCAAGTCTGAGAATGTAAAGCTACTTGCTTTGCGGCCAACCTCTAACTACTAATAAGGGTTAGAGTGAAAGTTTCCTTGGAGGCGGTTCATCCCCTAATTGCTTGCACAGATTTTCTAAAGCTCTTCTCAGATGGAGCTGGCATCAAGTCCCGTCGGAGACAAAGGTTTAGACCACAAGGACAACAGCAGCTCCTGTGCTCCCTCAATCGTGGCTGCCAGTGCCCCAGGGCTTGCACTCCCACCGGGAGCTGGGGGGGCACTGGAGATGGAGACTGCTGTTTGGCTTCTTTTGGGGCCAGCACAGGCAAAGCAGAGCATTACCAAGGGTGGCAGATGTCTAATGGCAGCAAGAAGGCTCTGTGTCTTGCTTGGTCTGTTGGAGGTCTGGGTCCTGGTCTTGTAGCCATGGTCTTTGGCAGGGATGGCAGGAGAAGTTGAGCTTTAGGGCCTCTTCCAGTGGCAGGATAAGTAATGAGGGCTCTCCCCTCAGTCTTTGTCTTACCTCCGCCTTTTGCCCTCCCCTCCAATGACGGAAAGAGTCTGATCTCTCATCCACAGGGAGGTAAAATGCATTTTTGTCTGCTCTGTTGAGAATCCATGAGTCCCTTCTGATGTAGCGACCTGTAATTCCCTCTCCTAAAGAACAAGGACTGTGTGGGGAAGAGGTAAATAGGGACCTCGTGTTTGTGAGATGCAAAATTATTACAGTGAGAGGTTTAAGGGCAACCTTACCTGTCTGGAGATGGGGAATATACGGAATACGGCCAGGTGTATTTGTGCTGGCGGGGACAGCCCAAGAGTCCTTTGAGGTAATTGGCCAAGCTCTGACCTGAAAGCCCTTGACCCCTGCCAACACAGAGTATCTCAGCATGGTTTACCTGGACCACAGTGGGCTCACAGCTGGCCAGGTTGGATCATGGCCAGGATGGGCTGGAGTTTCCCTGAGCCCAGCTACCCTGGGCACAAGTCTAGCAGATCTCTGGGACAGATAATTAAAAGCCTGGTGAATGCCGGGCAAGCCTGATTTAGACATCTTTTGTTTCTAATCTTTTATCATGCCTACAGTCTGGGTTTTTTTCTTCCCCTGTCACCAGGCCCTTTAGAGTAGGACCTGCTGATCACATCGATCCTAGGTAAGACATCCAAAGCTCCTAACTTTACTTTGGGTTTTGCTAGCGTCTTTGAAACCCAGTATTTCAAAGCTCTTCGCAAACGTCATAAAGAAGGTCTACAAAGGTGCCATTGTCTCCGTTTCGCAAATGACTCATCTGAAGGACACAGATGTTTGAAGACAGACCCAAGACAGCAGAGCAGGCACGAGTGTGAGAATACAGATACCATTGTCCCGGGGTTTGGGTCCTAAGCAGGGGATCAGGGAGAAATGCTGCAACCACTTTAGGCTGCGATATTAATTTATTTATATTTGCATATCAGAAATGTTACTATCATGATACACGCTGGGACTCCTGCAGTAGTATTGTAGTAGTAGCTGTACTATTGCGGTTAATTAATAAAAAAGCAGCATTCTAGAGGTCTGAACGGCAGCCTTTGTACACATTTTGGGTAACAGGGTGGTGACAGTGGCTGAGAATTGGCAGTGTCAGGCCAAGAAAGCGACTGGGGGGGGGAACTTTTTAAAAGCTGAATGCCTGAACTGGCAGTAAGAGTACATAAGATAAACAAGAAGAAATCTTTTCACAGTGAGGGAATGTAATGATTCCCATAAGACCATCTTTTAATACTCTCACTGTGAGCACTGTTAAATGAAGTAACTGGCAGCAACATCCAGCATAAAGTCATCCGCTGTTTATTAACAGCAGTTCTAATTAATCTAAAGTCAGCGCAATCTAAACAAAAGAAAAAAATATTTGCAATCAATCTTCGAAGTTTTCTGGGCCATCTGGTAGACTCTTCCCCTCCTGCAGTAATCTTATCTGATTACCAGGCCAGAAGCAGTTGTGAGCTCCCCAGCAAGAGCTGTGTTTTCGGTAATCGCGCATCAGTACGCCTGGAAACTTAGAAGGTGACCGAGGTGAGAAGATTACAAAGTAGTAGGAAAGTGTTTCCTTCCTGCACTTCCACGTGTGATCAATAAATCAAGTGAAACAGGTGCAAGAGGGGCGAAATGGTCTCTTTAACGTGATTCTCTGTATAAGGAGGAGAGCGGAGGCTCAAGGAACGTCGCCGAGGTGGCATCGGTGGGCTGGGGCTGCTGCATCAGGCTGGGGGCATGGTGCCATCCTGATGTCCTGCTCGTATTAGACAAATCAGAAATAACTGGAAGCACTAGCCCTGTGGCTGATGTTACTTGGGTTCAACTGGCCTACGCACGGCTGTGCAATAAGGAAGCTGTGGCTGGAGAATTTCAGCCTAAGAACTGATTCCCAGCTATCCTGGCTTGAGGGATGCAGGACTAACTTCTTTTCTAATGCTAGGGAAAACTCCTCTTTTGGAAGCCTCTAGTGTCTGAATTCATGTAAATATTTACTTTTTAGGCAGGTAGGCTATATGGAATTCAAGGTCTCAGTGTTTTTGAGCTTGCCAGGTGCAGGGATGAGGAGGGGCGAGATCCAGGCATTTGACCCAGGCTGGCCAACAGGGTTATTTCATACCGTGAATGTCACATTTGATATAAATTAGAAAGTTTGCTGAGGAATGTCTCTCTTCCTTGATGGCTGCCGTCCTGAGAACTCCTTGCCCCGGTGCCGGACCCCTGAGCCTTTCCCTTCCTCCTGAAGCCACAGCACTCCAGTGTCCCACATTTTCTGTCCCTGCTGGCAGCGCACAGCTTCTACTGAGAGAACGGGCTGGGTGTAATTCTTGTATATATTATATTGGTATCAGGATTAGTACTGGTTCTTTGGTATTATTGTTAATTATTTAGTCTTATCCTATTAAATCTATTTGTATTTCAACCCTTGTTCTTCCTTGCTTTCCACAAGTCCCCTTTCCGGGTGGGGAGGGGTGATTGGGTGATTGAATAATTGTCAAATGACAATAAATTGTTATGGGTTTTCTCAAACCATAACACCAGTGGAGAAAGGAAGCTCTTAGCGAGATGTAGAAACGGCAGGGTGGAAAAGACTTGGGCCTGAATCTGCCCAGCCCTGATGCAGGATCAGGTGTCCATACAAGGCATTTTTCATTTGTCATTATAAACCTCGTGTGAAGGAGATTTTACATTTCTTCCAGGAGTTTATCGCAGTCTTTGGCATCTCCAAGTGAAATCTGTGCTTAGTAGCTTCGACACAGCAGTGCACAAACGCAGCAGGACTGCTTTGGGGATCCAAAGTTCTGCCCAGACCTGGTCCTGCCCACTCGCTCGACTCTCACCTGGGTGGTGGTGATGTAGAGATGTGGCCCAGGACAGTCAGAGGAAGAGGCTGGACCTGACCTGCTCACCAGGGGTGAAAGGGAACGGGTATGGGACAACAGAGCAGATCTCAAACAGCTGCACACTTATGGTACCTGTGAACCCACCACAAGCCACCCCAGCAAAACTGCTGCTGCGTGGGATGCTGGTGCCTCAGGTAAAAAGCTAGGTCAATTAGCCAAGTTAAGTTTGCCAAAATCTTTGGAAGTTCAGAAAAGGTTATTTGGTCCCAATGAAGTCCGTTCAGCTCTGAAATTAGCTCATTTTTCCTTTACAAAAGGTTCCAGAGTGTGCAGAGCTGGAAGGCAGGAGGCTGAGAGAGCGCTATACGTTGTAAGAACAAAGTTGTGACACTTTCTTAGACAAGGCTGGTGTTGGCCAACGCTTCTTTTTTGGAAAGCAAGAAATAAACACAGTCCTTCCTCAGCTTGGCCAATTATGAGGAGGTTTATTGTAAAACCTCTGCTGGAGAAAGTCCAGTGAAAGACCACGAATTTGATGAAGGAACTGGGACTTTTCTCAAGGCTGAGAGAGCTGGGACTGTTCAGCCTGGAGAAGAAAAGGCTCAGGGGGATCTCACCAATGTAAATATCTGAAAGGAGGGTGCGAAGAGGATGGAGCCAGGCTCTTTTCAGTGGCACCCACTGGCAGGACTAAAGGCAACAGGCATAAACAGTCAGAAACCCTCTGAATGTCAGGAAACGCTGTTTCACTGTGAGGTGGTGGAGCCTCCACTCTTGGAGATATTCAAAAGACATCTGGATGTGGTCCTGGGCAACTGGCCCTAGGTGGCCCTGCTTGACCAGGGCACTTGGACCAAATGACTTCTGGAGGTCCCTTCCAACCTCAGCCATTCTGTGACTGTGATAATGTAAATGTTGCTCTACCGACCTTGACAAATGACCAGCTTTTCATGGAATTACCTGCTCGTATGACCCTGAGCCAGCATTCAGGACAGGGCAAATATCTGCAGTAAGACTGATGAGTCCAGTTGAGAATTTAAGTGATTTGTGAGTTTGTGAGACCTCAGTGAGAGGACTCAGACAGGCCCTCTCCTAGCAATTTTAAGGACGTAAATATCATATCCAATGTAGAAAGATCTACAACACTGAGAGACAGCATGAGATGACATGAATGAGAGACAGCATGCTGTCCCTGCCCATTGGTGGGGGGGGTTGGAACTCGATGATCTTTAAGGTCCCTTCCAACCCATGAAAAGATTTTTTGCTTGTTTGATGTGCTGTCTTGTACCTGTTTATTTAGGATTCCTTTTATCTTAGTAACTGATCAAACAACTGCACTGACTCCATACGGTAAAAACCTCAAACCCCAGTGTCCCATCAGGGTACGTGACTTGGTGGTACCACCTCTCAGTTTAAATCAAAACAAAAAAAAAGAAGCAGCAACGCAAGTAGGAGAGAAGTTTCTTGCCTGGCTACTCAGAATGGACTCAGCCTGCTCGGGGTTGGACTGCTGTCTTCTGGAAAGGGTCTTCTTGACCATTCTGAAATAGGGGGTAGCATGAAGTGGCATAAGGGCCCTTTGACCTGTTTTGAGATGGATCACTTTGAGGATCTCTTTTGTTTTCATTCTGTCTTTTTACTGTCTCCTGGAGCATTTTGTCTAATTCAAACGGTAGCTGTGATTGTGGTAGGTCCATGTCTACTTCCCCTCCCTCTAAATAACTGGTTAGAAAGAGACCTTTAGCGAAGTTACTGCTTTTGGTTGCATGGCTTGCTTTGTTATTTCTTCAGCATTGAAAAATCTCTTGCCCTGCCTAAATGAAATATTTTTCTTCAATAAAAATAAAACGGCGACTTATTTTGCCAGAATACTGTGTTCCTCCTGACTGTGACCTGTCTATACTCATGATGCATAAGCCACACGTTTCTTTTTATTATGAACGAGAATGAGTGTTTCCCCCATTCTTCTGTTCTTTCATTTTCTATGGAATCAATAAACACTGTGCATCACTAGAGAGGATACTTCAGTTAGAAAATAACTACACAGAGTCTTGGCTTTGGGAGCTCCTTCTTGCCTAGAAGAGAGAGGAGTGTGGAAATTAAGGACATGCTTTATGCCACTGGTGGCTCCTATTTTTCTTTCTGTGTGCATGCTTGTTTTAAAGGAGTTGTGTAGAAAGTTTTACTGCACTCAAAACCAACAAGGATGGTCCGGGGTGTATTATTTTTTTTTTTCCCCTGCTATTTTAAACATGTGGTTATGGCTGCGGGAGACAGGGTTTCACCAGCCGCACCCTTCTCCTTTTCCCAGCTTCCTCAAACGGTTCCCCAGCGCTAGAGCAGATTCACTCCACGTGGAGCAATTGCGCAATCTTACATCATCCCTCACTCTTCGCCTCCCCATTTCCCTTCCCCGCCATGAAAAGAGTTGCTCCAACATACTCAAGGCATAACCGGAGTATTTTTTTTAATCAAAGATCCTAAAGTAGGCATTGCTATAATCTATTCGAATTTTTTTCTACCCATCAAATTGCCTACAATTTCATCTCTGAATTTCACGTTGGACACATTTTCAGCAATGCTTTTATCACTGGCAAAGGTCGTTGAAGGAAGCAAAGTTTTGTGGGATTATTTCCTCATATGGTACTTCATTCCTCATGCAAATAGTCTTTGATGATCCTCTATTTTGATTTTTTTTCATGTATTTTAGCCACAACATGTTGAAAGAAATAGTAAAGACATTATTCCAATAGAATACTATCTAGTTAAACACTATATATTTCCAATGCTTTCTAGGAAATTAAGCAGAAAATTAAAAAAATTACCAGTGGGGTCTTGTCATAGGTCTGCAGAAATTGTAGAGTGGGCTGAAGTTAGGAATAAATTACAGGCAGGAATACAGAGAGCTTTCACTGTTAGTTTCAATTAATACTGAACCTTTTCCAAAGCGCCATTTTATAGAGTTTGTGTCTCGGCTGTACCTGTTTATTAATACATATGTTTTAATACACATTCCTGTGGCACAAGGAAATAATTCTGGTTCATGGATGAAGAGTTGAGAAACAGAGATTAAGCAATTTTATGCGAGGTCACACAGGAAACGTGTGGCTAACCCTACATCTCTTGAATGCCAGTCTGGTGCTGCAACTACAGCAGCAGCTCTCTGCTTGCCAAAAAAAAGATAAATAAGGTTTGAGTTGTGCTAAAGCCCTACATTCTATATTGTAAAAAATCAAGGTGATTATTAACTTCTAACATGCTAGGAATGATGCAATGGGTAGCCCTGTGTCTAGTACTTATGAATTCTAATTTACTTAAGTTCTACCAGGCGTATTACTGCAAATTGCTGCTGCTCAGAGCACAGGATTTTGGAGCAAGGTCTACAAACATTGACATACCATTACGGCGAGAAGTGAATGAGTTGTGCTTGTTCAACTTATGTGATTGAAGTATTTCCCTCCTACCATTGCAAAGTGCAATCCTGTAGAAAACCGCTTAACTCAAACCTAACTCCAGCCACCTGCTATGGTTAATTATAGAATGGTTAGAGCTGGAAGGGACCTTTAAGATCATCCAGTTCCAACCCCCTGCCATGGGCAGGGACACCTCCCACCAGACCAGGTTGCTCAAAGCCCCATCCGGCCTGGCCTTGAACACCTCCAGGGA